>OY744541.1:14234126-14291626 GCA_963556195.1 Sepiola atlantica | reverse complement strand
TGATTGATTATTTATTTATATATTGACTTTTGATTTATTTATTTATTTATATATTGATTTTTTATTTTTTATTTTTTATTTATTTTTTATATATATTTATATATTGATTTTCATTTATTTATATATCAAATTTTTATTTATATATTGATGATTTTTTTATTTATTTATATATTGATACATATTTTCTTTTTTTCTTTTTTTTATTTACATATTGTTATTTATTTTATTTTATTTTTTTTTTTAATTTATTTATTTATTTATTTTTTATTTTTTATTTACATATTGATATTTTAATTATATATTAATTTTTTGATTTTTATTTATATATTTATTTATATTTATATTTTTTATTTTAATTTGATATTTATTAATTGAAACCATCGTGAAATATATGCACATATATATTTTTATAATATAATAATAAATAGTTACCTCCCCTTTTTTAGATAATTTAATTAATTAGCGTTACGTACCTTTAACCGTTTTCTACATATAAATAATATTTTATTTTCTCTTAATTAATTTTTTATTATTATAAATTTAATTTTATTTTCCCTTTTTTCTTTCCTTCTTCTTCTCTTTCTTTCTTTCTTTCTGTCTTTCTCACTTCTAAATATAGAATCTCTTAATTTAATTTAATTGAGCACTCTGCTGGTATTTCCCTTTTATTCTTTTTTGAGTATACCTTTATACTTTATACTTTATATATATATATATATATATAGATAGATAGATAGATAGATAGATAGGAGGATGAAAAGGAATTAGAAAAGCGACGGCGGCGGATCTTTTTTCAATTCAGTTGCTCAATGCAAGGTATATTCCGGAAAAAAGCAATTTATTTAATTAATTTTTTCCTTAAGCCAGGCTTTTCAAAGATCAAAATCTTATCATCAGAGGATATTGCTGGAATAAATAAGTTGGCGAAAAGCCAAGATTTACAATCTGAAAAAGTAATACAAAGATTATGGAAAAAAACAAGGCAAAAAGCTGCCCGAATTCAAGCAAGTGTCCGATTGTAAAAAATCCGGTGTCAAAAAGTCCAGCGGAGAAAGTGGTTTGTAGGTAGGCCGGTAGAATGCACGAGAAATAAATTGAGAGGTTTCAAAGTTAAACTGCAGAAACAACTGTCTTCAGGTGCGGCCAAAATAGATACAATCCAGAGGGTAAAAAGTCCACAAATTTCCTTTGCTCTATCCGGTATATTGAGCTATATACTTTTCACAATAGGGTCTACCTTTCCTAAAAGTTCGCTTTTAGTTCTCTACTTTATATATATATATATATATATATATATATATATATATATATATATATATAATTACCGTATAATGTATGGATTAATGGTTAGCACTTTTGATTTATTTCACGTATGAGAAATGAAGCTTTAGCAATAAATAAATAAATAAATAAATAAATAAATGCAAAAAATAGATACACACATCAAAGGTGTTTCATATTAGATCAACGCTAAAAAATTGAAAATTTGTTTCACTGAACGATATGAGATCAAGCAGAAATGTCCGGTTTAAAATGGCAACTTGATGAATTTAACGACTTGTCTATTTTTTTTCGGAAATCAGATTTACCGAATTGAAGTGTCTGAGTTTAAAGGTTATGTAACTCGGTAGTTTTAATCTAAAAATGTCTGCTACAACTCATCCGGTGATAAACTCCGTCTGTTTGAGTCATATACTTTATTTGAAAAAGAAATCGAAACGGTTGCTTTAGACTTTCTTAAGAAGAAAAGAGAAACCCACTGATATCTGAAGAAAGGCAAATGTGAAAAAAATATGACTGAAAATGATCACTTAATAATCTTAAGTTGGTGAACTTGGCGTTATTGGAAAAAGTTGACAGACAAGTTGAATGGACATCTTAAGGTTTAATATTCCCCGAACAGTTTGACGATTGTTAAAGTCTAAAAATAAAAAAAATGATTTACCCGTGGATGTGATCAGCCGCGGTCAAACTGACGGGGACAGACTCGTAAAATAGATTTCGCTTAAAGACGTAGAAAGAAGGAGAGGCGATAGACCGTCTTTCATTTAAGAATATACAGTTCTCGAATCTTCGACTATGTTAGAATGAAACGGTTAATATCTTTGTGCTGTAAGAATCTACATAGTTGTGGTTGAATTTCGATCACGTGATTTTTAATTCTTTAGAAGGATATTTTGTATGTCGAATGATTTATCTACCTCGTGATGGGGATATTTAAAAAAAGATTATAACTAAGTTCACTCCAAACAAAGCAAGTTGTCACTGTAGATGTAAGTGGCGAATGATAATTAGGGTGGGATGTTAGAGGGTCATCCTAAATTGGGAACTGTGTAGCGAGATACTTGTTAACATTATTTTTACAGTCGGGGAAACAGGGAGAAAGGAGGGAGTTCCAAAGGTCGGAAGCACGAGTAAAGAAGTTATTAGAGTAGAAGGCTCCCAGGTACCTGGTGTCCTCTACAGTAAATGAATGGGATTTGACTGATTGTCGGGTTGGTCGAGTGTATTTACGTCGATGGGGCACCAGAGCAGCAAGTTAGTCGGAGCACACTCCATCGAAACACTTGTAAAACAAGCAGAATGATGAAATATTGTAGAGATGGGACATATTATTGTTTCCGACAGTTATATGACAGGAAAATCGTACAAGAAAACGTTTCTTGCGAAATACACGAATAGGAGTCAGAACGCGTAAATCGTTGGTATATATTCGTCCGTTGAATCTAGATGTGTGACAACTTGCATACAATCTCAACAGGTCGGTGGTAAACGTGCAGTTGTGGCTGATTGAAGTCGATCAACGGGTCATGTTTACGGGCTCCAGATAAACATAACCAGTATCAAGGTGATGCGTAACGTTCAAGTCCCTGTGGAACTCATCACTGCTGGCTTGTATCAGTTCGACCCCGTACACAGTTGCGTTTACTTACGGACTATGAGTTGGTGCATAGAAAGAGGACCCCCTAGACCTGTTATGCCTAGTAACAAGACGAGTGACTCGGAAAGGAAGAGCTTAGCTGTTCAACAGTAGATGTCAGGTGGAACTTCTCTACGGTTCAGATACCTGGTTGATTACGGTAGACCATCGTCAGAAGCAAGCCGTGATCCAGTACGCGATCAAGCAGGGCGTGCCCGGTGTTTCATAGGACGACTAGGTCCGCAACGAATCTCTGAAGTTCGCGACAAGAATGATTGACGCGGTTGATTAAGCCGACAAGTTAAACGACTGGTTGGCCAGACCCCTTTCCAAGGAAATGTGTCAAGAAGTGGGCGAGGACTTTGACCGAGTAGCTACCGATCGATATTAAGCGCACACTCGGTCGATCGGCAACCCACTTTGGGGATTCGCTGCGACGATATTTGGGATGTAGTTATTTTTTTTATCCCGGTCAACCGTACACTAATCAACGATAACAGATTGAATAAGTATAAATTTATGGCGAATACTATACGAAAGTTCGACACAAAGATTTAACAAATTTATTAAATATTTTTTTATTTATAGTTTTAATATATGTTTTTTAATTTATTACATTTTGATATGTTCCCCGTAGTGAAATTCAATGTTGATCTCGATTTTAAAAACTTATTTTACCAAACAATTTATCTGACCAACACAAACGGTAAAATAATACAGGGTGGCGCAAAAGTCACGCATTAGTTTGAATCAGTAACAACTTTAACATTTAATCAAACTTTCTTTTTATTTTTCAGAATATTACAGATATAAACATTGATAATTTATCATGGAAAAATATAGCACTGAACAACGAACCAAAATGATTGAACTTTACTTCGGAAACCATCGTTCAATAACCTTAACCCAAAGAGTCTATCGTCGGCATTATAATGTCAGACAAACTCCCAGTCAGACCACAATTGATCGTCTTGTGGCCCGGTTTCGGCAGTAGGGTTCAGTCGGTGATCTTCCACGATCTGGCAGACCACGTTCAGTACGGACAGCGGAAAATGTAGCACTCTTTGAGGATAGCATTGGTAAAAATCCAGACACCTCAACTCGAAGACGAGCCACTCAGATTGGGATGTTCAGAAGGTCACTTCAAAGAATTTTGCATGAATTGCATCTGTTTCCATACAAAATTCAATTGGTACAGGCATTACACCCCACATATTTGCAATCACGCGTAGCTTATGCTGTTCACATTCAACAATTAGCCAGAGAACAAAATAAGTTCATCCATGATCTGATAATGAGCGACGAAGCCCATTTTCATCTGAACGGGTTCGTAAATAAGCAAAACTGCAGAATATGGGCCATGGAAAATGCAAAATCCGTTCATCAGCGTGAATTACATCCAATAAATTGTACAGTATGGTGTGGTGTTATCTCGGAAAGAGTGATCGGTTCATATTTCTTTGAAGTCGAAGAAGGTGTCGCGGTGACGATAACTGCACAGGGATATCAAAAAATGATTGACATTTTTTTAAGGCCAGCGTTTCAGGACAACCCAGAAATGTGGTTCCAACAAGACGGAGCTACTGCCTACACTGCCCGACAAAGTATGGCGCTCTTAAGGGGATTGTTTGGCGAGCGCTTAATTAGCAGATTTTCTGATTTTAACTGGCCTTCACGTTCACCGGATTTAACAGCCCCTGACTTTTTTCTTTGCGGTTATCTTAAGGAAAGGGTATATGTGAACAAGCCTACAACGATTCAAGAGCTTAAAAACAATATCAGACATGAAATCCAAGAACTAGAGCCAGTTGTTCTAAGGAATGTAATGGAAAATGCCCTAACTAGAGCCCGTATTTGTGAGGCCGAAAATGATGGGTATTTAAAGGATATTATTTTTAAAAACTACTGCAACAAAATTACCAAGTAAATGTATTATTTATCAGAAAAGCCTAGTAAATTACTTTAAATGTTGTAGTTTCTATCACCTAAACAAACTAATGCGCGACTTTTGTACCACCCTGTATATTATTTTGTTATTTTTGCAAGATTAAAACTCTTGTAGATTAAGAATAGATTTTTGTTTTATAAATCTTTAAAAAATAAGAATATTAAAAATAACTATAGAAATAAACAATCTTGTTCCGTTTCTTTTATCAGCACTGGCAACAGTGGCTATTAATTATTGATAGAATAAACATAAAATAAATAGCTGCACTTCAAACTTAAATCAACATCGAACATTCTTCAAAGATTAAGAAAAAGATTTATGAAACGAATTCAATTATTTAGTAATGGTTTTATTTTCAGCGAATTTCAATCTGCCGCCTATTTATAAGACATGTTTATCTGACCGAAGCAGACTTAGACATAATATATTATTTTATTGTTTTGGCAAAATTCGTATTCTATAGATAATGATTTAATTTTTGTAAATCGTAAGAAAATAAAGAAAATTATTTTTTTAATAAATACTTAGATACGACCTTATTTTAATAATTTAAACATGAAAGTCTCATTTAAAACATAACTTACTTAGCAAATGAATAACATTTAAACATTATATGAGTATAATTTTTATCCCGATATCTTCATCTATCGTTTAAAAAAAATTATTGCTTCAAATTTAGTATAAATCTTATTTTCAAGTTTAGGCATTATTCTCTAGTTGGTGTCGAAATATTTAGAAAAAGTATAAATTATTACAATATTTATTTGTAGCGTTTATCTCACAACCAATGTGAGCTTTTTGGAAGTACAACACATAAAACCAAATTAATCCAAAATGCCCTCAATATTTTTTTTATAAAAAGGAAATCTCATTAAAACTGTAATAAACTAACCAAAATAGTGCTGGACATTGTTTTTCTAATAATTATCTGATATGAATCAATTTTCTTTTGAAGACTCGGCGGTTTTATTAATATCTCAACACCCAAATCAATGATCTTTATTTTCACAACCAACGCTAGAATCCTCGCTGAACGTCAGTTGCTATTAATGACGCTCTTCATGATGGAAGCTCTTAGGACTTACTTTCACCTCAAACCCAAAAAAGAAGACTTACATCAAAACCTTTGCTAACGTCACTGAAAAATTGGTTGGAGCTTTCTACCGGGCCCAAAAGTACATTAATTCTAAAACAATCCCTAATCTGTATAAGTAATCTACTGAGTTGGAGTACTGATGTCACATCTGGCGTGGTGCCGCCCAGATAACACTTTCCTGGTTTGACAAGCTACACAATAGACTTGGTAATCTACTGAGATATGATATATATTTTTTTCTATGAGCGCTTATTTCTACAGAAGAAACGTTACTAAGCTGTTCTCTACTTGATTTCGATATCGAAGGTAGAAGCTCGAGTGAGCTTCAAGCTCTGGTTTCCTCCTTGTAAATCCTTCTCGTCACGAGTTTGTCTTTCTACCAACACTACACAGATTTCTACTGTCTTTCTGTGTGTACCAACATTTTTTCCAAGAATTTCCCATCCGTGGAATATCTCACTGCGAGAATGTTTCATTACATACTACAATATGGTTCTATTCAAGTCCAATGTCAACTAATATCTGTCGAATCGTCTTGTTTATTAATCATTGTTCATAATTTTCCATAGTACTGTTCCATGAAACAATTACTTCTCTCAAATGAATGGGCTAATATCTGGGAGGATCGTCTCATGAGACCAGAACCAGACTGCTCTATTAGTGATGAATATGCATGGTACTTTTCTGTGACAAGATACCATCAACAAAACATCATCTTAGACTCTGACAACAACTCTGAAACAATTCTACAATTAACACCAACTAGCAACTACATCCGCCTTGTAAACTCGCAAGCAATTCACACGTAAGAACGACATCATGCTTTCGTGTGCCCGTTTTAATGCATCCCCTTACTTAATTAGCAGGTCGCCTCATCTCACGATCAGCTCAGTGAGATGCAATTACAAGTCTCGCAACAGATGATTAAGCAACCCCAAGAATGATCGATGCAAAATTTGCGACTTAATCAAATCTAGTCCCCGACCAGAACTCGTAAACGGCTATTCATGTGGTTATGTCCATCATGGCGTTATCCCGCAACGTATAACTCTTGGCAAGGAAAACAAATAAATGCTCTCACGTTGAGGAAAATAAATAGGGATTTATTCAAATAAACCTTTTCAAATATAAACACGAGGAACCTACTTGAAAACTAAAAAAATAATTTGTTTGTTTAATGTCTTGTAAGCATTACTGATCAAACACACTACAGCTAGTTTACACACAAAATGACAGAAAAATTATGATTCGCCAATGTTCGCACTAGTATTCATATAAAAACATACATTTACGTAAATAATTAAGTTTACTATATATAAATTATTATTGCAATTTCTGATGACATAAATAAACCTACGAACCCTTGATAATTTTTAGAGTGACAGATTGCATTTCTCGATCATATAAGACGGCGGGGTAGTCTGTTTACGATTTTTTATGGAAATCGCTCCAGAAAATGCATGAAGCCACTTGATGTAATGAGCTAAAAATACTACTTCAAGATCAAAACTAGCACACAATAAGTGTTATGGATTGATTTTGACCCAAAAGACAGCAATTCTACCCCCTTTGTAAGAAACATCGCTCATGGAATATGATGTCTAAAGGACAAAATTAGGGAAGCGAGAGTTACGAGTCTGCCGAAATTAAACTTAAGGCTCACTTTCTCGCTCCCTTCATCGTTTAATATGGTTTCGTTCTGCACGTTTTTTATTCTCTAACTCTTTTATGACGGGATGGCAATAAAATTTCCCTGTATATAAATATACAAATAAATACACATGAGTTTTTATTATAAAGCGGAAAATGGCGTGCCTCATCGGAAACAAGATTTGGGTTAGGGTTAGGGTTAGGGTTGGTGTTTAACTCACTTTTAAACAATAGCTTTTCATCTTTATTGCATCATTGTTCCTAGATATACGATACTCTCAGTTTCTCAAGAAAACCAAGCAAAAATATCCAATTTAAAATGATATGCTCATCAGTTTATATAATTTTGATTATTCACACTACTGTTCTCATCTTAAGTGTTATTCTCACAATGTTTCGACGGATGTAACCTCCGACCTTCTTCAGGTGTATCATGGCGAACTCGGAAATCTTTCTGTCTAACTCGTGAAATCGCACGGAATTTCAAACGGAACCCTTCATTTAATCTACGAGGGTAGCATGGTCTTGTTCCGCCAGCAATGACGGGGTAGAAGTCTTCAGTAATTCGCAATTCTATATATCGCCCGAACTGATGATTGAACCTGCAACCTTTAGAAGACGGCACTTAGAACTGAATGTTACTTAGTACTTTATTCCTTACGCTAAGCGGATGTGTTCGTTTATTTCATAATAAACGGGTAATTAGTTTGAAATTTAATCTTTATAGATAACATATCAAGGGAGGCGCGATAGCGCTCTATCCCTTAATAGACTTCAAAAACGACCAATGCTAAAAATCTCATTTCTTTGCTCAGTCATAACTCAAAAACCAATAAACCAAATTATTTAAAACTTTGCACAAAATTTTTATTTAATAGGTTCTATAAGTGTGTAAAATTTCAGCATCATTAGTCAAGGTAACCCAGAGATCCAGAAAGGTCAGGAGTGATTTTGTGTTATCCGTGTGTACGTACGTACGTGTGTGCCACCCTGTATCTCATCAACTATTTGATGGATTCAGCTGATTTTTGGCAGAGATAGAGGTTCTGGGGTCTAGTTGATGGCATTTTAATTTCAGTTTACCATATACCTTAGTTTTCCAGAAAATGCAAAAAAACTTTAAAATGACCATTGTACTGAGGCATAGCCTTTACAAAAGTAGTGACATTCCATGATAAATGCCAGTATACTGAAATCATATGCCCTTAATAGGGTTAAGATCAACATTCATATACACTAAATGTACAAAAGCAAGGAAATTCCCACATTTTTACACTTTTATTGTCATTAAGGGTATGACTACATATCAACCAAGCCATTTCATTATCACATCACTACAGTATAAATCTCTATGCATGAGTGGATGAAGTGTGTGAGGTGCGCTGAAGAAAAATTCATACCAGTAAAATACATAGCCCTGTTGTGCTCGCATACCCTTAATGACAATAAAAGTGTAAAAATTTGGGAATTTCCTTGCTTTTGTACATTTAGTGTATATGCATTTTCATCTTAACCCTATTAAGGGCATATGATTTCAGTATACTGGCATTTTTCATGGTATATAAACATAGAATTATACCTAATTCATATAGATATGTAGATATTAACTCTATTGAATTAATCAAAGCCATGTTTTAGCCCCATCTTGTTTCACAATCGACACACCTCATTGCAATACAGCCTTATACTGTCGTTCCTTGTTAAATATTCAGATTGAATAAACACAAAAGTAGAGTATCAGAAGAATAAAAAAAATAGATAAAACTGATTCATGTATAAACATGGATAGTTACGATAAAAATAATTCTATGAAGACTTTGCAATTGATTCAAGAACCACTGCTGCAGAGGAAATTAAGAATTCTTAAACAAAAGGTAAGAGAGAGACTGGGTGGAAATAGAGATAAATTTGATAAGAAAACCAAAATCAAGAACAAGACGAGGAGTAGGGGCGTCGTATGGGGATAATAGTCATAGCTGCAGTTAAGTCGAATACAAGGAAATAGAAGAAATGGTAGAATTAAAATGAGTATGTAAAATTAGATTAAAACAGAAATATACCTTCTGTATAAAGAATAAAGTATAAATACATATAAGATATTCATGAAAAACGATCTATGTTATGTGTTTCAGTCTTTAAGAGCTCGGCTAGCGAACAAATGTGCTCTTAACAAGCGAAACACAGATATTTCTTTGTAGCTTGCTCGCCCTACGTAAATTTTTATACTGCTATTAAAACCTCTACTAAAATATTTTGCTGAGTGTAAGTAAATACTAAAAAAATACACATATATATCCATCTATCTATCTATCTATTTATCTTCAAATGCTGAGGGTAGCCATCAACTAATCGTTTCCATAAACAGCTAATAAAAGCTAATTAGATTTTGTATATATACAGAACTATTCTTTCCTTGCTTTTATTTCTCTCTATATATGAATATATATATATATATATATATATATATATATATATATACATATGTATGTATATGTATATATATATATATATATATATATATATTTATGTGTATATTTTTTTTTTTTTTTTTTTTTACATGGTTCACCCCAAACAAGGCAGGATGCCACTGTAAACGTAAGGGGCTACTGAGAAAAAAGGAAAAGGGGGGGAAGGATTGGTGGTTCAGCTTAAATTGGGATCTGAGCAGCGAGATGTCTGTTTACATTAGTTTTAAATTTCTGCATGTCAGTACTGTCGGGGAAACAGGGGGCAGGGAGGGAGTTCCAGAGGCCAGCAGCACGAGAAAAGAAGCTATTTGAGTAGAATGCTCTCCGGCATCTGGGGACCTCCACAGTGAATGAATGAGATTTAGGTATGCGTATCTATGTGTGTATGTAGGTATGTATGTATAAACAAAACAAAAACACATGTATGTAACGGAAGAAACTGACCAACATGTACGTAATCGCCACACACGAAGATGACCGCAGAGATAAAAGTCAGAAACACACAAGCTTAAAAACACATAGCTTTGACTTAGAAGGAAAGGATATGAAAACACATGCACACACACACACGCGCGTGTGAGCATACGTAGAAACGCCAAACTCTTAAAAATACACCGATTTCTTCAAATAGAAAGAATACCTGAAGAGAGCCAAGATGCTTGAAACGTGTTATAAAAATATAAAATTATAAACTTTACAAATGTTGGTAGCCGCACCTCTTATAAATATATATATATATATATATATATATATGTTATATGTTATATGTTATTTGATAATATCAGTACACGATATTACACAGCAATATAGTCGTATATTAAGAGTTGTATAAAAAAATTCCTGAAACGATATCGTCTGTAGGTATAAAAACAATTTAATATTTAAAAATATTAAAAATATATAAATTAGTAATGCACAGTAAGACTACACGTCTAAACAATAAAAGATTTAAGGAACTTAAAATGCATACTAGATATGTCTGGAAGGACCTGTGGCGTAACGGATAAAAGTGCTATGTTCTAATCAGTTTTAAGCTATAGTTTTCTAGAAGTTGAATATTCAATCTTAAGTACGGGCGATACTCATAATATAATTAAGAATTACTTAAGAGTTCTACCGGCCTAAACGTTGTGAGAATACCACTCAAGATGAGAATAGTAGTCCGAATAATCCAAATAATTTAAATTATCAATCCTTATATCACAAATTCCGAAACATAAAATAAAACCAGAAAGCGAAAGGTAAGAAATAAGAGTTGATTATAAGAAACGCCGGAATTCATCGAAAATTGCGATTCCATCTTGTTCTTGTTTCCATGACAATCGGAAATGAAGGAGCTGCATGTACGGTTTCACTGAGAGCAATCATTGGAAAGAATCAAGAAAAGAAAAAAAAACCCATCAAATGTGAATAAGCGGTAAATATACTTTTCTTGTTTTAGATATCTATTAACCCTCGAAAATATATCAATTTTGAAAAACGAGAGATAAAATAACTTAGGGAAGAAATAATTAGAATCTTCTTGTTTACCAAATCATTGCAATAAAGATGGCGTTTAATTTTTTTTAAAAATGGGAGTTTTTTGATTCGTATGTAAAAAGCCGAAACATCTAAACTATTGTTTCAGCATTTTTTAGATAAGGGTTGATAATTTGTATTATTTGGATAATTTAGACTACTATTCTCATATAGGTTATTCTAGTGTTAATATCCGAGGTCTTGGAGATTGTTGAGATCGACACAAATGTTCCCAAGTTCTGTCAAGCCTGACTTGAAGAAGGTCGGTGGTTACAACAGCCAGAACGTTATGGAAATAATATCCACGATTAGACCAGTAGTCCAAATAATTCAATTCCACACAATTAGATGGCTAAAACAAATCAAAGACCCAAGCTATGTGAAGGGGAAATAATTATATCCGGGGGCTGAAGCCATATATATATATATATATATATATATATATATATATATATATATATATATATATTTGTGAAATAGTAGGAACATTTTAGCAGAGTGCTCAATTAATTAAGGGAATCAGAATTACGAGCTTAATATTTATTAATACAGAAATTTAATACAACACATGGACCAATGGTTTCGAGCACAGAAGGTAAAACCTCTGGTACTCATCATCATATAAAGTAATTGTTGAAGAAATAATAAAATAATATAATATGATACTCTTTTATTTTTTATTATTCTTATCTTTCTGTTTGTGCTGGAGATAGGGCATCCGGTAGGATGCCAGGTATTCACCGGCTGTTTCAGACACTTCAGCCTAGAGATCGTTTCAAGATTCTAACCGTCCATTTAAGTGCAGTTGTTTGTATTTCTCTTGCATTCGGTTCACCGGGTATACTCGCCAGATAGCTTTTAAAATTATTTTTAATTAGTCCTGTTGCTCCTATAATTACTGGTATGATGGAGATTTTCCTAAGATTCCAATTTCTTTTCATGTCGTACATAAGACCTTGGTATTTCGTAATCTTTTTCCTTTCTGCTCTGTTCAATCCTGCATCATTAGGGACACTGACTTAAACTAGGGTTGCTACTTTCTCCCTTTTGTCCCATATTACGATGTCAGGTTTAACAGTTACGTTTTCTGGATGTGTAGCTGTAGAGATTGCATAGTCATAGTGGATGGTGTATAACTTATTTCCAACTGTTCTTTCTGGTAGATGCTCCCAGGACTTGCTGCTACACTGTATATTCAACTTATCCAGTGAAGATATTTAAACACTCCATTGTGTCGCATTGCATAATAGCCATCCCCCAGGAGAACCTTACAATTGGATGTCAGGTGGCTCACACTCTCTAATTCTCTCTCAATAGACACACGTGTGTGCCGTTAAACGAATATAATGATGTGATCAGGTAGCGTTTAGATTAGGCAGTTAAGAATTTAAAATGTAAGGTATAAGACACCGGTAGAACGTGTTTTGCAAGTGATGTTTAAGAATACAAATTTCAGTTAAATGCACATCGTTTCATTTCGCTAATGCTCTGGATATGATGTAAGGGGTGTAACTCATAAATTACATCATATCCATTAGCGAAATGAAATGCTGTGCATTTAACTTCAATTGGTATTCTTAAACATCACTTGCAAGACACGTGCCCGAAACCATTGGTCTACATGTTGTATTAAATTTCTGTGGTAATATATATATATATATATATATATATATATAGATGTAGGCATAAATTAATAATTTAATATTTATATATAAATATTATATATATATATATATATATATATATATATATATATATATATATATATATATATATATATATATATATATAATTAACTTGTTACAAATATCCAGGGGGTATAAATCCGAAGGAAGTTGAAACCGGGTTTATGAGAGTGCTCAATGAAAATTCAGAGCAAAATATATTTTTTGGTTGGTGATTTCATTCCATTAATTGCGACAAAATATATTCTGTTTCATTAACGCTCGCAAAGAACGTCAACTTTTCAAGCTATAATGGAATCAAAGAACCTCCCACGCAACTTTTTGAAACATGACTTGTTGGGGTCCCTCCCGTCTCATGCCCCCGTTATAGGCAGAGCTCCATCTATGTCCCCCTCCATCTAATGCATCTTCAATTTCCGGTTGAGGTTGAATTTAAAATCTTTGCCATTTGATTCCATTATAGCTTGAAAAGTTGACGTTCTTTGCGAGCGTTAATGAAACAGAATATATTTTGTCGCAATTAATGGAATAAAATCACCAACAATATATATATATATATATATATATATATATATATATATATATATATATATATATATATATATATATATATATATATTCCATGTAAAATGTCAGTATACTGAAATTATATGCCGTTAATAGTGTTAAGATGAAAATTCATATACACTAAATGTACAAAAGCAATGAAATTCCCAAATTTTTACACTTTTATTATCATTAAGAGTATGTGAGCACAACAGGGGTATATATTTTACTGGTAGGAATTTTTCTTCAGATCACCTAACACACGTCATCCACTCATGCATACTGGCAATTTTCATGGAATGTCACTACTTTTGTAAAGGCTATGCATCAATACAATGCCTTCTCATAAGGTTTTTAAAAAATTTTCTGGAAAACTAAGGTATATGATAAACTGAGATTGAAATGCCATCAACTAGACGCTAGAACCTCTATCTCTGCCAAAAATCAGCTGAATCCATCAAATTGATGAGATACAGGGTGGCACGTACGTACGCACAGATAACATGATTTCATGATTGAACATTCTGGATCTCTGGGTTGCCTTGACTAATGTGCTGAAATTATACACACTTATAGAACCTATCAAATAAACATTTTGTGCAAAGTTTTAATCAATTTGGTTTATTGGTTTTTGAGTTATGACTGATCAAAGAAATGAGATTTCCAGCATAGGCCATTCGGGCTGTCTATTAAGGGATAGATCGCTCTCGCGCCTCCCTTGATATATAACAACTAACACTTATTAATCTATTTTGAATTCATTAGAACATCTATAACATGTGACATATCTATTAAAATATTTTATATAATTAGTCCATTTACTTATCTATACTCTTCCTTTTCGTTGTCTTCGTCTTCTTCTTCTTCTTCTTCTTCTATATATATAAGTATTTTTTTCTTCATAATACTTTCAAAGAAAGTAAATGTACTTATTATTTAGGCATCTAATTTACATACGTATGTGTGGTGTGTACAAACACACGTATATAAATTACATAACGACAAGCAAAGTGGAAACTCTTTCTCTCAATGTTCACAGGTACATTTATGAAGATTGTTTCAATAAACATTCATGAAGAGTGTTTCAATAAACATTTATGAAGAGTGTTTCAATAAACATTTATGAAGAGTGTTTTAATAAACATTTATGAAGAGTGTTTCAATAAAAATTTATGAAGGGTGTTTCAATAAACATTTATGACGAGTGTTTCAATAAAGATTTATGAATATTGTTTCAATAAACATTTATGAAGTGTTTCAATAAACATTTATGAAGAGTGTTTCAATAAACATTTATGAAGAGTGTTTCAATAAACATGGAGTGAGAGTGGCAATAGATACATAGAGAGCTCAGAGAGAGGTGACTGGCTTTTTCAGGTAATTACAAGTTACGGCTTACTAAAACAATTTGAACATATAAATAATAATAACTAAATCCAAGAACTAAGGCATATTTAAGCATGTACTTAATGTTATTAAAGTATGGAAATAAACGTTCCTTAACTCACATTGAGTATAATATGTACGTATATCTATCTATATCTATATATATATATATATATATATATATATATATATATATATATATATATATATGTGTGTGTGTGTATTTAGGCAGCATTTTCTAATTCATGCAAACAGTGTTAAAAAAAAAAACAGAATTCGTCTGTTTAATTATACCTTTTTTATTTTTTCAATGTTTCCGGTGGTCTTTTTTGTATTCAAATCAAAATGAATTATAAATGTTCCATAGGTTTCACAGGTTTCACGAACGTTTTCGATTCTTCTTCGAAGCTGGAGAACGAAAAGCATTTTAAAAAGACTGCGGAGAAACGCACAGAGAACGTTTTCGCATTGTCCGAGGAAAGTCGTTGACGATCTAAATTCAGCGACGCTAGAGTTGCATCACAGAATAAAACCGCATTACGTTAAGCATTTCCAAAATCTTACCACTGGTTTCATATGTGATGTTATTATTTGCTTTTGTCACCTGAGGATGATTCGACGAAGAATGGAATATTTATTAATTCTTTTGATTTTAATACAAAAAAGACCATCAGAAAAATTGAAAAAATAAAAAAGGTATAATTAAACAGACGAATTCTGTTATTTTAAACAATGTTTGCATAAATGAGAAAATGCTGACTAAATACACACACACAATATAATATATATATATATATATACATATATATATATATATGTATACATATATATATATATATATATATATATATATATATATATATACTTCGGAGAGGGTAGATTTTAAAATCTTATCGGCTAGAATCTCATTGGATGTTTTGCTCCACTTTTCAAACTTTGAGTAGTGGTAGCAAAACAATAGCACCTTCTTTTGTGCAACAGTCTATGTTTGGGCTTTTAAGCCTCTTATGTTTCTTTTTTGTTGCTGCATTTGATGGAGTTAGGAGGCCAGAACCTTTTGTCTCAATGCCTGATGGATGACCCTGGTTGGGCTCTGTATTGGCTGGAGCACTATTTCCAGAGGCAGGAAGGTTTACACCATTGCTTACATCTTCCCGCCTGGTGTATGAACGGGTTGTTGGGCCCTTTTTATCCTGATTGCCGGCCTGCCAGTATTCAATTTTGTTTTTATTTATGTTTTCATCATTCATTTCCTCATTGTCAACGGCTTCTAATTCGTTATTCGAATCTGCCCTCTATTAATAGAGGGGATGCCCCCGTCCGCAATTCTAGAGAAGTGCTGAATGGCTTGAGAAGAGAACACACTATTTAAAAAAATATTTGGTCAGGCTTTACTTCAAGTAAAATTATCCTTATTTCAGAGTCTCTGACAAACTCCTGTACAGAGAGACAGAAGACACCCGAGGGTGGTTTCTAGTAGGCATTCAAGTCCTCCTATATATGTTATAAAAAGTCACATGTTTCATCTTTAGTTGTATCTTAAGGAAACCAAAATAGATTACCTCAGTCGGGTTAGGGTTAGGGTTAGACAACATTTAAATGGAATCGCAGTAGTGAGTTTTCGTGTGGGATTGAGAATTTATCTCTCTTGATTTTAGGAGACATCCACTATAATTGTTCTAGTTATAACTAGAAACATTGATTTTTTATTTCGGAAATCACCAAATAGGAAAATATGTTTTCTTTTGTAACTCATAGGCATTTTAAAGTAGGAAATTACCTACTGTTTAAATTACTGCTTTTTCAGAATAAAACATAATTTATTAAAATATAATTGTGATAGAATTTATTATAAATTGTAACTATATAAGTACCATTTATACACATATATAAATTTGTCACTTCTTCTTTCGTGTGAATCAGATGATTCTTGTGCTGGCATTAGTTCCCTCGATGTTTTTCTAGTTAGAAATCTTTCAGGAAAAACATCGGGTACTTACGGGAAGGACAACGAGAAGGTTGCCTATACCCTTAAGTGAAAGTTATACTGTGGAACCGACTGGATTCGAACTTGGAAAACCCATGTCTTCAGTCCGTGTCGTTATCCACTTAACCACCGTCACTTCCCAATTTGTCACTGAAATGCAAGTATTATAGTCTTTTTTCTTCAGGTATCATGTCTGTTTGCGGGCATCAATGACCATGGCTCTCCATTCATTTGAATATTTTGTTTCACCATGATGGTCCTTGTAAAGAGGTTACCTATAGTGGGTTGCAATTACCTTAGCCATTGTACAAAAATCAGTATAATCTGCTAAACACTAAACGAAGAGTTGACCAGTTTCTAAAATCCATTAGGTTGCTCAACCCTCCATCCATCACCTGCCTGCCATTACTTAACGTCCCCGGGGGGCTAAGTGAATACTCTACCTTGCCCAACTATCTCCCACATGATAGCGGAGGGAAGGTGGCGCCTTACTGCTCCTGTTGGTGGAAATGTTTCAACCCTACTAAGTTATATAGTCTACCATCAAAAAGGAAATAAATAAACGAAATAAGAAAAATATTGTTTCTTGATTTTGATAGGTATTTTTTGTGTTTATAATCATCTACCGATTGTTACCGCGACCTGTAACGAAGTGATAGGGTGATTTTCTTGTCTGTTGAAGAGGTGTTTACTAACAATTTCTGAAACATATGTACACATACATATTTGCTGATGTAGAATTTTTAAAGAGTTATTACATACTATTTATTATGTCATGAGTCTTATATTCTAGTGAGTTATATTTATATGCGTATATGTTTCTTTGTATCAAAATTAACGTTTTCTA
The DNA here is from genome assembly GCA_963556195.1 of Sepiola atlantica. NCBI lineage: Eukaryota > Metazoa > Mollusca > Cephalopoda > Sepiida > Sepiolidae > Sepiola > Sepiola atlantica. Next base: position 14,273,575 of record OY744541.1, on the reverse strand, counting down.
TGCGTGTAGTGTGCGCGAACGCATGTCTTTGTTCTTCCGAAATAGCCAGCCTTGCAGAACTGTCCATAGTCTTACCATCATGGTCCTGGTTTCAACACTGCTAATGTTATTCTATCAGAGTTATATCCACCTACCTTATACTAAAAATACATCTATTCAAGTATGGAAGGTGCCGTGTGAATAAACAAAAAGATAATTGTTAACAATAACCGAACTTTTGCACATCACTTGTAACATTTCAGCTGTACAGGAGCCGCTCCTTGATGCAAGGAAGGGAAATAAGTCGAAAGAGAGCCGGACAACAAACTGTTTCCTTTTGAAACCGGATAAGTACGCCAAAAAGTAATTCTGTCTTTTAGTTTATTTCGATAAGTCATACGTCAGTCGTTTTCGCACAGGAAACGAAACCAGACAGTAGTACTTGATCTCGCCCACCAATATTTATGATCATATGAATTATATTTATATATATATATATATATATATATATATATATATATATATATATATATGTATATGTATATGTATATGTATATGTATATGTATATATATATATATATACTGATTACAGATTCTAGGCTGATTCTGTGAACCGGGTTCGCGCCTCTCGACCGTCTGAAATGGTTACTCTCCTGCACCGATGAGAGCAATAAGCTTGACACGCTAGCGTCTGTAGGTATTAAATTAATATTTATTTATAAATATTATATTAAGCCCCTTTAAGAAATTAAAGTTGAGCACTCTCAGGGATGTTAAAAAAGCTCTAAGGCAAAGTTCCGAATACGTTCGTTGAACACTCTCGACTAGTCTTCTGTGTGAGCCCGCTTCTAGGTATATATAGATCTTAATTCCCCTTAATTACGTGACAGTTTCCGTTGGCCGAGTGGATAAAGCGACTGCTTACAGATTCTAGGCTGATTCTGTGAACCGGGTTCGCGCCTCCCGACCGTCTGAGATTGTTACTTTCCTGCACTGATGAGAACAATAAGCTTGAAACGCTAGCGTCTGTAGGTATTAATTTAATATTTATTTATAAAAATTATATATATATAATTTCTCCATTTCATTCTTTCCAAATATGATCTACGGTTATGATTGGATTTTAACTCTCCCTGATGAGATCTCAATTATAACAGCTATTAATCGATAACATCGACATGTCAGTGTCGCAGATTTTGTACATGTCTGTGTAAATAAAAATAATCATATATAAAGCTCTATTTGATATTGACCACTTTTTCTAAACCCGGTTGAAATTCTTTGGATTACTATCCTGTGAATGTTTTACCTGGATCATTTATATATATATATATATGTTGTTAAATATAACAAACGACTGGATATCCTTTCGTAGATCCTTTCCATTGTCCGATGAATTTGTCGGATACTAGTGCTATAGTCCAACACTTAACTAACGAAGACAGAGACAATTATTAATATATTATTTATCTCTGATCAATTTAAATTTTAAAATTGGAAAAGTTTAAAAGTGTTAAAATGATTTTAATTTAGATTGTAATAAGATTAAATACAATATATTATGTTAAGTAATTATTTCCAAAGTGTAATTAATAAAGTTTGTATAATTCATAAAATAACTTAATTACATGTATAAGCCATATATATAAATACATATATATATACATATATATATATACATACATCAATTAAGATACACATAAATACACAGATATATACATAAATTTTTATATATATATATATATATACAGAACAAGCCACAAAATTTCAGACGACTATAGGCACCCATATGTATGTAGATAGCTATATCATATACAAAATACTATACACAAGGATACAACATATATATATATATATGTATATATATATATATATATGTAAAAGTACAACTATACACACAGATATATAGCCATAATAATCTACACGAATCAAGGGAGGCGCGATAGCGCTCTATCCCTTAATAGACTTCAAAAACGACCTATGCTAGAAATCTCATTTCTTTGATCAGTCATAACTCAAAAACCAATAAACTAAATTAGTTAAAACTTTGCACCAAATTTTTATTTGATAGGTTCTATAAGTGTATAGAATTTAAGCATCATTAGTCAAGGCAACCCAGAGATCCAGAAAGGTCAGGAGTGATTTTGTGTTATCCGTGTGTACGTACGTACATGTGTGCCACCCTGTATCTCATTAACTATTTGATGGATTCAACTGATTTTTGGCAGAGATAGAGGTTCTAGGGTCTAGTTGATGGCATTCTAATTTCAGTTTATCATATACCTTAGTTTTCCAGAAAATTAAAAAAAACCCTTAAAAATTACTATTGTCTTGAGGCATAGCCTTTACAAAAGTAGTGACATTCCATGATAAATGCCAGTATACTGAAATCATATGCCCTTAATAGGGTTAAGATGAAAATTCATATACACTAAATGTACAAAAGCAAGGAAATTCCCAAATTTTTACACTTTTATTGTCATTAAAGGTATGCGAGCACAACAGGGCTATGTATTTTACTGGTATGAATTTTAGTTCAGCGCACCTCATATACTTCATCCAGTCATGCACAGAGATTTATACTGTAGTGATGTGATAATGAAATGGTTTAGTTGATATGTACTCATACCCTTAATATCATGGAATATAACAGGCGTTCAAACCCTACCCCTTACCGTTCGAGAAGCATATAGCAAGACACCTTTATTTTGTAAAGAAAACCAGACAAATTGCTGCGAAAAAAAGCCAATTTACTTTTTAAATATTATATAGTGAGGAAATGCCAGCTGTTGGGGACATATTTCTTTTATGCTTTATTGTATCCAGTTCTAAATCGAATCAATAATATTCTGTTGTTCTTTTTTATTCGCTCTTACCCTTACCCCTTACCCCATACCCCGTGTAAACAATCTTCTCTTTTAAACAATTCAAGGAATTCTCTTTAATGGATAAACAATATGTTTGCGTAAGAAATACCATTAAAGGGGCTATTTTTTGTCATTCTCCTTTTGTTGTGTTTTTTTTATTATTATTAAGGTCTCATATAAAATCATGAGAGAAAACTCCGATGTCATTTCATCTGTGTCTTATGCCCAAGATGAAGTATTTTATTTACTTTACCATCGTAGTTATTCTCTCGAGTTTTCATCTGACAGCGGCGAAGCTTCAGATCTTTAGCGGAGGTGGACTTTTACTTTTGATGTCCACTACGTGCAAAAAATGCCAGGTGCTCCCCTTCAGGTAAGTCTATATGTTTTATTGTTTTGTTGTACTATGTGTTTTATTGTTTTGTTGTACTATGTGTTTTATTGTTTTGTTGTACTATGTGTTTTATTGTTTTGTTGTACTATGTGTTTTATTGTTTTGTTGTACTATGTGTTTTATTGTTTTGTTGTACTATGTGTTTTCTTGTTTTGTTGTACTATGTGTTTTATTGTTTTGTTGTACTATGTGTTTTATTGTTTTGTTGTACTATGTGTTTTATTGTTTTGTTGTACTATGTGTTTTATTGTTTTGTTGTACTATGTGTTTTATTGTTTTGTTGTACTATGTGTTTTATTGTTTTGTTGTACTATGTGTTTTATTGTTTTGTTGTACTATGTGTTTTATTGTTTTGTTGTACTATGTGTTTTATTGTTTTGTTGTACTATGTGTTTATCGATCGTATCCACAATTATGAGACATAATGTATATTGTTGCGGCCCGTGGAATCGGATGTACTGTGGTTATTTAAACATAAATAGACTACCATAAAAGATGGGCATTCGTGTTGTATAGTTAACCAAACGTTAGAAAATTAAATTGTCAACCGATCTGTATAATTTATAAAGTATGCAAACTGAGTGTAACAATTATTATTTTTGAATTCGTTATGGTCAGCTTTACTTAGCAAACACGAGTAAATAAACAAATGCGGTCCATTTTGTTTAAAAATGGTCGCTAGTTTCAAGCAAAAAATAGCTAAAACCCTTACACTACCACAAACCCTATGCCTATTACATATTACACTTTTGACTGTTTCTAAAAGACGGATATTGACGAAAACTTATACTGGAATAAAAGAAACTTTTTAAAAGTTTCAGGACTTTAAAAATATGCAGGTCGGTAATAAGGACATTTTCCTGCATTTGGTAACAATTATATGCTTTATATATGATTTCTGTTCTGTTAACTATACTAAATGAATGCTAACAATTATGCTCGATGAACTGTATGCAATGAATCGTTTTTAATATATGTTATGCTTCAAAATGCTTAATTTGTCGTAAAATAGAACAATCAATAATAAGGTATTTTTAAAATTTAATGACAAAATAACAATAACAATACAACAATTAAATAAGCCTTCTATTTAAATCAACGTGTATATTTTATGTACGAGTTTTAGATTACGCTATTTGCTCTTAATGGAATAAGATTTATTCATAATTAATAATTATGTTTTTTTAATGGAAATAATAAAAGAACCACGGCAAAAACAGGGAAGACAAAACAAGAGAGAATTAATAACATTCTTTAAATTAGTTATATAGTTCTGAACTTTTTGTAGGATTTCCTAAGAGGATACAATAAACTAAACACGCTGAAGAAACAGCAATGACACATAATAGTGTGTAAAATATATAATTATAAACAAGTATATTAATAAAAAAGACACAGGAAGATAAAACACGATATTGGCGGGGTAAATTGTTTATATTCTGGTTTGGAGTGAACAAATTTCTGTAGATAGAATTTGACAGGAAAAGAAATAAGGCTTTGGTTTGGAATAAACAAGACCTATGTGAACGAAAAACACAATTCAAAAGGTATTTATCTTTTTGGAGAATATATTAACGCTGGTTGTAAATCAAATATAATAAATATAACAATAGCATGATAACATTATAGTTATACGAGTGTCAGCTTAGTTGTTTCAACGCATCTCCTTGGCTGTCGTTCATGGCAATGCGATTTTAATTACGGTCTCGTCGCGGAATATATAGATGTAATTCAAGGTCAGGCATGTGTGTTGTATGCAAAAAACGCACATTCATTGTATTGCTTGATTTGTTAGAAGCGTAACATACAATTAATTAATCAACCGAACAATGTTAATTAAGCTGTTCAGAAAATACAGTTATACGACCAACTAAAATAAAGAAAATGGCCGAAGTACAAAATATTAGTAATAATTACGTCATTCCCCGGTAGGGGCGCCTCAGCCAGTATGCAATAAACTTACTCCTCCCCAAAGAGGGGAGGCAATGCCTGGGAGGGTGAACCGCCTAGAACTGCACCGGACAGACCCATAGACCGGCGTAAATCAAGCCCCGAAGGCCAAGACAATACCAGTCTATGGAACAGATACTACACTTTGATCTTAGCCAAAAGGCCAAACAGTATTGATTTACTCCTCTCCAGGAGTTAGGCACAAGGCCAGTTTTTATCTTACTCCCACAAGTAAGATGTGACCCAAGGTCGGGTCGGGAAAGTGGGGTTTAATAATTGCCTGGGCAGCCCGTCGGCATTCCCCGGTAGGGGCGCCTCAGGCAGTAAGCAATAAACTTACTCCTCCTCAAAGAGGGGAGGCGAAGCCTGGGAGGGTGGGCCTTCCTAGAACTGCATCGGACAGACCCATAGACCGGCGTAAATAAAGCCCCGAAGGTCAAAACAATACCAGTCTATGGAGTGCAGTATCCATCGGAACAGATACTACACTTTGATCTTAGCCAAAAGGCCAAGCAGTAAGTAGATCAAGCCAGTTGTTCCTGTGCATTTTAATAATTATCTATACATACCAGTATATTGTACTTATACAAGCACTATGTAATTTTTACTATTTTATTACAGAAATTTATCGCACATTGCAGTTCGATATATATCCGATTGTGTAGACCCCAGGCGTCTGTAGTTAATTGTAGTATTAAACCCATATCTTACAATTTGTTTATGTTTTAATCAATCAGTATTAATTAATGTTCATCCCGCCTTTCATGAAACACAAAACATCAATCTATGTACGGCACTTTCTTATATTAGCTTTTGACTTTCTCGTTTTAGTTCGCACAAAATCTTTGATCCAGATGGAATCCGAGTAAAAACTTCTCCTGCGGATATGGCAGAGATCCGGAAAAAATGTATCGGAAGTGGCATGTACGCTTTTGACGATCGCATTATGGGAGCATTCGCTCGGAGGAGTAAGTATAATTATCATCATGGTAAGGCGTCGGCGACCACGGTCCTCTACATTGCCCTATTATCAAGGCTATCCATAATATAGGCCTGGAAAACATGCAACTGGGGTCCATGGCTGGGGGCGGACATGAGAAGATCAAAATTATTACTTAATAATACATACTGAGAAAAGTTTTAGTTAGAATTTTTTTTATTAATGTCCAGTAATTAGCAACTTTATGTATTATAAAGAAGTACAATAATTGATTTATTTCCTTCAAATCAAATGTAAAACGTACACAAATATAAACGAACTAAATTTGTAAAAAAACACTTAATTCAGCATAAATAAGACACATTTTTGATATTTCAAAAATCATGAGTCAATTTGTAGATATTGACTACTTGATTTCAGAAAATATGACATAATACAATCAGAAAGAAAATTCAACATTTTAAAAATAGTTATAATTTTACGTTAGTTATAATTTTTTTTTCCAAGTTGTCACGGAGAAGAATATTTTATATGTTGGCAGGTTGGCTTGCGGTTGTCTCGATAACTGGTTTAACTTGACTGACTGTTATTTAAAATAGCAATGTAGTTAAAAAAAATAAACGTTAGTGCAATTTTAATTCTTATTGGAACATAACTCTCAAAATGTGTTCATTCCATTCATTATTATTTATCCTTATTCAACTAAAAATATATGTTTTCATTAACCTTAACATCAAGTAACTTTTCACTTTGATAAAAGGGGTTACATATTAGTATATCGTCATAAAAACTATTGTTATTTACGTCATCCGTCGATAATTCACATCATATCATTTCTCAACCCCCGCTAAGATATTGAGGAATTAGATAATGCACATATTTAGTTTATTTTCTTTCTAAGCATGGTTATTACATAGATTTTTCAGATATAAGCGATCCATTAAGTGTGACATGTTTTCGAATATTACGATATTAAAATATTCTTTTAAAATTTACTCCCAGGGACACAACAAGAACTTTCCATTCATTTAATTACTTAATTATTTATTTTTCTTCTTCTTTTTCTCCTCTTTCTTCTTCTTCTTCTTCTTCTTCTTCTTCTTCTTCTTCTTCTTCTTCTTCTTCTTCTTCTAATTATTATTATTATCATCATCATTATTATTATTATTATTATTATTATTATTATTATTATTATTATTATTCTTATTATTATTATTATTATTATTATTTACTCACTAGGAGTTATCACACTGGTCATCGTCAGTGGTCACCCACTGCCGACAACCTGTGGTATTCCCTGGAGTCCGAGTGACAACAAGTCTCCTCAGGCCTCCAGTATGCTCCACCTTTTTTCGTTCATCACCGCTGATGACCTTGCGGTAATCGCAACAGCCACCTACCAACGATTTCCCGCTGATAAGGGCCATTGGTCCCCTCTGGGGCCCGAGTGGCTACAAGCCTTCCCAAGGTCCCAGAGCTGTCCGCGCTCTTCCAGTGGAGGTCTGGTTTGCGCTTTCCCTCCTCGACCCTCTGTCCATAATTTTGTGGCGTCAGCCTATGCTTGCGCCTCTCTCGTGCGGTTGTATTTTCCCCGGTTCTGCTGTCTTGTGCTTCCATGTGTTTGTTCTCCATTCGTTGCTTATGTGGGTTGGTTTCCGCATTCGAGGACATTTCTCAGGATTGTAGCTGTTTTGATCATTACTGTCCTTTGTATGGTCTCAGTTATCCCTTTGATTCCTATTTCTCCCAGTCTTTTCTCCATGTTTTTGGGGACTGTTCCTAGTGCTCCTATGATTATTGGTGTTATACTGACTTTCTTCATGTTCCATATTCCTTTCAATTCTCTGGCAAGTTCAGTATATTTGCTTCTCTTTTCCGTCTCTTTGATCTTCATTCTGTGGTCTGCTGGAACGGCAAAGTCCACGATTTTGCAGGATTTTTCTTTCTTGTTGATTATTATCATATCCGGTCTCCTTGCTGTTATGGGTTTGTCTGTTATTATTATTATTATTATTATTATTATTATTATTATTATTATTATTATTATTATTATTATTATTATTATTTCATAGTTTTCTTAATTTTTGGATGTCTTTAGTTTTAGTTTTATTTTTGAACATCAAGTCAACTCCCTTGACTTTAGACATTCAAGCTGTACCATAACATGTTCGCCGTTGTTATCAGGCAAGCCTTTTGCAGAATTGGAAAAGAAATCGTCTCGTCATTTAAACCATTTATGCTGGCTTTTCATTATGGTCCCAAACGTTTCAATTAAAAAGAGAATCACCTTGACTTTTTTACATTTCCATAGTCTAGTCTAACTAATTCCAATTTAAGTCTCGATATTTATTTATATTTTCGTGTTCTTTCTCCTGTACTCTGGTATCGAAGGAGCAGGGTATATCAATGACTAAGCAAGTTCTCTTGTTTTGGTTTAGAAAGGTTAAGTCGAGTTTGAACTGTTCCAGAACCTTATCAGTTTGTATGCGCATGTCCCAAAGAGGTTTGACATTGTCGCTCTCCTTTACTACTTCTGGATTATGCTCTACAATGTCAAACTTCCTTGGGACATGTGCATAAACACTGATAAGGTTCTTGAACAGTCTAAACCGACTTTATCTTTCTAAACGAAAAAGTATTATTATTATTATTATTATTAATATTATTATTAATAATAATAATAATCATATTATTACATATATAATTTTTTAATTTTATGTCAAGTATGGGACTGAGGACTTAATGTATAGTAAACTATAGTACAATAATAAAGGTTTGTCATAATAGGGTAATTATTGGACAGGGGAAAATCAAGAAAATTGTGAGAATAACATTTTATGCTGAATGTAACCGATGAAGAATGTAAATGGCACGTTGTACAGGCCCACATCGTTTATGACTGGCATGTTTACTTGGAAAAAAAGCTAACTGTTACATCCAAAATGATTTAGTTAACTGAAAATCATGAAGGGTGGCATGCGAAAACTACTATCACCATATTCTGTTTTTCCTTTCTTCTCTGGTCTGTGATTTGAAGAGATTCTGAATGTTTTGAAATATTTTTCCGTGAAATCCTGTGTTGTTTCTAGATTACAAAAACAAAGAGAAATATAATAACGACCTCTGACAGTTTCCAGTAAGTGACATCAACAACACGGACTTCGTCTAAACAAATCCGACATGCGACTTCAAAATGCCTAGTACTACTCAACCAAAAGCTTGGTCATGTTATTAACCCTAACCCTAACCCCAACCACAACCACAACAACAACCACAACCCTAACCCTAACCCTAACCCTAACCCTAACCCTAACCCTAACTCAAACAAAGGCTTGGTCATGTTATTAACCTAGAGTCATAAAAATGTCAAAATTACAAATCTTGCCCAACACCGACTCTGGGCCGAAACGTAAAATTATCAAATTTGGCATTTGAGATAAAAATGAATCTCAACGTCATTAAAAAAATAATAATATTAGTCATCTGATTAAACGTGATGCGCTTTTAAACTGTCTTGCTTTAGAAGAACATTGAGAGTTGATGAATTGGTAACACTATAAAAGTGTGTTTCTCTTGAGATTTTCTACGATTAGCAAAAAACTAGACTTGAAAAATGGTATCATGACAAACGAACATCTACTACCTTTTCCCAACGGCGGAGGTAATGCCTGGGAGGATAGTATCATGAAGAACGAACATATACTACCTTTTCCCAACGGAGGAGGTAATGCCTGGGAGAATGGTATCATGACGAACGAACATATACTACTTTGTCCCAAAGGAGGAGGTAATGCCTTAGAGGATAGTATCATGACGAACGAACATATACTACCTTTTCCCAAAAGAAGGAGGTAATGCCTGGGAGAATAGTATCATTACGAACAAACATATACTACCTTTTCCCAACGGAGGCTGTAATGCCTGGGAGAATGGTATCACGATGAACGAACATCTACTAAATTGACTGATGAGGAGGAGCAAATGAGTTATATGATAGTATCATAACACGAGAACAGATACTGCACTACCTCTAAAAGTGAAGATAATGTCCAACGGCAATTTCTCCTCCAAATAAAGGACAGGGTAATTCCTAGGAATATGGGCTCACTACACTACTCCACCTCCCGATAAAAAAAGGTAACTTCTGGGAGGATTGTCTCATGACAACAGAACAGAAAATAAACTACCCTTCGAAGGAGGCCGTAATAACAGCGAGAATGGTATCATGACCACAACATAGATACTAGAAAACATTTATTTTAAAAAGGAGATAATGACTGCGAAAAGAGATCATGACGAATGTACATATAATACATTGATCCCTAAAGCAGTAGTTAATGTCTGGGTGGATTATATCATGATAAACCAACATATACTATGCTACCCTTCCGACGAAGGAGATTATACTTGGACGATGGTTCTCATTACAACAGAACAAATACTAGACTAGCCTCAACGAGTATGAAATTCTTGAGATAATGACTGGAAGGATAGTATCATTGTAAAGAAGATATAATACACTGCCTACCATTTTTTCTGAAGAAGGAAGTAATATTCCAGATCTGTAAAAATTAATTCTATATTACGATTTTCTCAGAAAATACAATGCTGATAAAAAAATACAACAAATGACTCCAGGAAACGCCGGGTATCGTTGTTAGCACATTATATAATAACACAGAGTTAAAGGATAATGAGACGGAATTATTGTCAGCAGAGATGAGGAGCTCTATGCGAGTACCAACATTGACAAACGTATGAACTGCATTTGATTACTTACAACAACTGGCAAGTATTTTCTGACATTGGATTTGAAGAGCACCGTGTTGCAATCATCTGGGATGCAGCCACGTTGAAATGTGTGCCACAGACGAGGTGCACTTGCAATGCCACTTTCTCCATTGAAATTCTTCCAGACGCTAGAGTAAAGGTGAAAAGAAAATAACTTTCCGTTGTGGTAGGAAAGGGAGTTCTGTTTTTGAATGTTTAACGAAGAGAAGAATTCATAAAACTCAACGCAATGTTATGGGAGACACACGCACACACATTGTGTTAATATTTACGTAGGGTATATTTTTCAATCTTAGTTATCTTCAGCGCGATATTTTGATGTTTCATACGCACTACGGATTTCTAACAGGTGTTTATGGGAGGCACACGCACTGAATGCCTACTAGACACCACCATCGGGTGTCTTTGGTCTCTCTGTACATGGGGTTCTCAGAGACTCTGACATGAGGATACTTTTTACTTGAAGTAAACCCTGACCAAATATTAAAAACAAATGGTGTGCTGTCTCCTCAAGCCATCCAACACGTTTCCCGAATTGCGGACAGGGGAACCCCCTCTACCCATAGAGGGCAGCTTCGAATAAACAATTAGAAGCCGTTGACAATGAGGAAATGAATAATACAAAATATCAATACAAACAAAAATAAATACTGGCAGGCCGGCACCCAGGATAAAAAGGGCCCATCAACCCGTTCATACACCAGGCGGGAAGATGTCAGCCATGGTGTTAACCTTACTGCCTCTGGAATTGATTCTCCAGCCAATACAGAGTCCAACCAGGGTCACCCATCAGGCCTTGAGACAAAAGGGCCTGGCACCCTATCTCTATCAAATGCAGCACAAAAAAAGAAACATAAGAGGCTTAACAGCCCAATCATGGACTGTTGCACAAAAGAAGGTACTATTGTTTTGCTACCACTACTCAAAGTTTGAAAAGTGGAGCAAAACATCCAATGAAATTCTAGCTGATAAGATCCAAGAATCTACCCTCCCCGAAGAAAAAAATAATATTTACGTAGGGTATATTTTTCAATCTTAGTTATCTTCAGCGCGATATTTTGATGTTTCATATAAACTTAAGATTTCTAGCAGGTGTTTAAAAACCATAACACTTGTTACATATGTAATTTCCCTGTATTAAACGCATATATCTCTGCGAAACTTCGATCATCATGAAGAGCATTGCATATAAAACATAATATAGAACCATAACTAAAAATAACGAAAATCGCAGAAAAATAGGTTGATTTAATGAGATGAGATCTGGTTGCGAAAATTATTTTAAAAGTTTCAATTTAATCATTTAACATATTTTTTCTTATGTTTAATTAAAAATTTCATATAAGAAAATAGTACTTGCCAACTCCCATATATATACTGGCTTGATCATTAATTACCAGTGGATTATTTCCCTTTGTTTTACCATTACATTTCGTTGTATTCAAATACATATAATTTGTTTTACGGGTTTTTCATTGGAATGGTTAAATGTTCTTTTAACCAAACATAACTCTTGTTTGACTATCTCAATATTGAACTCTTTAGTTTTCAAATGAGAATAACCAATGACGAATATGTAGTTTGGTCATCGCATATATCGTGTAAAAAAGAAGAAAAAATAGAATGGATTGTTATTCGTAAACAATGGCTGAAGTAAGTTCGTTGTTTTCTTTAAATCTGAGGATTCTTTTTTGAATAAAATTCAGGCTTTGTTATTATATTTGTCACGTCTGTGTTTACAATGCGGAAACCACTGTAATTCTTTTAGATAAAAAACAATTTTACTTTTATATGGTCTCGTTTTTATCGGAAAATATCTCAATTTATATATATATATATATATATATATATATATATATATATATATATATATATATATATATATATCCTCTCTTTTCTTTTATTCGCCCTTAACTATACCTATAAAACATTAACCCTAGTCTTGTTATTTAAAAAAAAAATAATCCTGAAGACGATTAAGAAAGTGAAAAGTGCTCGGAAAAAATGGCCGAATTAAGAACAATCGGGGAAATATTCTACGGATTGCAAACTGAAACCAGAAGGATAGCTCGACGGTTTGAGAAGCTCACGAAGAAGATTTACAAACGAGAAAGTTATGTGACGTTCAACAACGCTTGCTTGGATAATGACTTGCTGCCTAAGTCCACACACACACACACACACACACATGTATATATATATATGTATATATATATATATATAAGCATCATATACTCTCTAACTCTACCCCTAACCCTAACCCGTCATCTGTACGCATGCCTCTCGCCCCTATCTGATACTCCAGCTTACGCCGTTTGTATGTAAGCGTTCTCGTGGATGATGTGGCTTATTCTGCTTGACGTCGACCCTAAATATTCGTTTTTGGTGTACTTTGAACATTGAAAGCCAGAAGCTATTAACACAGATAACCTTTCAAACATGTATTCCCATCATAAGGAAGTGGTAATATACCAGCCAATGTAAGCATATGTTATCGGCTATCCCCATCGTATAAGATGTAAAGATGACCACACTAATCACATCCTTGTAACCTCATTTTTAAGAGGCAAATGAAATCGTAGAATATCGCTTTCGAATATATATATATATATATATATATATATATATATATATATATATATATAATATTCTCCTTTCTTGTTATATAATATTCTCCTTTTTATTGCCATTTTACCAACGCTTCCATGTGTGACTTTTCATTCTACCTTATTCACGTAACCGCGTGCTACACACAGCGGCATATCAACATTAATCGTCGATAACATCAAGACGAATTTCAACTTGGCTGCGATAAATATGTCGCAATCAAGAAGAATTAAACGAAAATAATAAGAAAAAATATGCTTATACGTTTGACAAGGGGGTATATCACCGAATGTACTCAATTTTTAAAGTAAATAAATAATTTATTTAAAAAAAACATAAATAAATGCGTTGTAGAAGTTTTCAAAATATTGTTTCCAAAATATTCTCCTTATTGTTGTCATTTCACCAATGCTTCCATTTGTGACTTTTCATTTTCTCTCTCTCTCTCTCTCTCTCTCTCTCTCTCTCTCTATATATATATATATATATATATATATATATATATATATATATATATTAGATTTCTTGAATGTGAGATGATATATATAATTATTTCCACAATCAGACAACGCCGCAGCCCACAACCCATGAAAAGAAACAAACCGGAAGATGAAGAAAAAAAAAGAAAAATGTTTTGATTTTTGATTTTGATTGTAATAAAAATATCTGCATCTAACACATGTTTTTTTATGAAGGCATTTTGCCTCTATCTTTATATATATATATATATATATACAGGGTGGGCCAAAATAAGGGTCCTATCTTTAAATTTGAATAACTTGAATTTGAATAACTTCCACAAAATAAAAGTTAAACTCACCAAACTTTATGTGTGTGTAGACTGACCCTTCCGAGATTTTTTGAAATAAACAAAACAAATTTTAGCCGAAAAACACTTCTTAAAACTTACAAAAACTAAAGTATTGTTTTTTACACTGTTTTGAGTTTTTTAAGCAAAAATAATGTTTTCTAAATGAGGGTACGTTCCTTAGGGCTAATACGGCTCATGCTTGCTTCGGAATGGGTCCTTTACTTATTCTAAAAAAATTTTTTTTTTAAATCAATAAATAAAAAAGTTATGAATTTTTAAAAATAGGACCCTTATTTTTGCCCACCCTGTATATATATATATATATATATATATATATATATATATATATATATATATATATATATATATATATATATATAATGAAACTATTGAGAATCATATATTTTACACTCAGATTCTGAAAGTCAAGCTCAGAAATTGTGCACAAATTTAATTAGGATTATTCCTGAAATACTTTAATTATTTGTGGAACGCAATACAGCGAAGCTACTTCTCAGCTGACGTCAACATGGTCCAATGTTAACAGATTCTTGTTGAACCGTCTTTTAAAATCATACAATTCTGCCCAGTTTCATATCATCGGTACCAATCCCCCCGGTAACCGTCCTCCTGACAAACTCATTAACTCTCATCCTCGAGTGGCATTTTGGCTTTGATAAGTAGCGACTCATTAGTATATACAAAATGTGCAACATTAAATGTTGATAAGCTAATGTAGCAGCACGAGAATATATTTATCGATATAAAATCTCTAAGAAATTATCATCAATCAACACAAAAAAATTATATCTCCATTGTGGTTGTTTTCTGAAGGCAAAGAACAAATTTATTATGAAGAAAGTTCATGAAAGAAAACAAATTGCAACGTTTTTCTAACTGGTTTACACTATTGTTCTGCGATGGAGTAATTGCCATTTACATACATTCGTCTTGTTTATTCATGAAAGACTGTACAAACAATAAAATATGCCTTCACCAAATGCATTTATTTCGTCCCTACAAGTGAAATGTTTTATAGAAAAAGACGTATAAAAGAATTGGTTGAATCTATTAAGGTTAACGCCATGACGCCTTTCCTAAAAGCAGTCGATCTACGTGGAATCTTTTTAAGAACTTACAAATGAAAAGAAGACAAATATAAATGAATATTTCAGAATTACTGCGTTGTCGGATTGCACTTACATTGACGCTATGAATAAATATCTGAAAATATTTAATATTTGAGACAGTATATTTTTACCGCAATCACAGTGTTGCACACTACTCATGCCTGGACCGCGGCAGTACGCGTTTCGTATACTCGTCGTGCAGAGGGTTGGTCGTGTCGTCCAGTGAGTGGTCGTCTAGTGGATGAATTCTTTCTTCTCTGCCGTCGTCTGTTGTCTGCAATAAAAGCCATGTTCTGCACTCCGAAGACAAACTCTTCTGTTCAATTTAATTCATTTATTCAAGCGTTGTTATTTCTTCTGGGGGAAATTCATCACGCCGAGAGAGAGGGAGAGAGCAAATCCTACTTTATCGTAGTTAGTTATTAATGTTTTCTTAACTATTCCTAGAGAGGGGAGAAATGATTCCCGCGCTTGTCTTCTCTGAAGGGAAATATTCCTTATCTTTACATTGTGAATCGCACGTCCTCTCAGTTCGCTTTCCGAAACAGACTGACTAAAAACTCGCTTCTCACGAGAGCGAGTGACGTCACAGATCCCTTTGTTTCCCGCGAAGTCACCGAGCCTCTCGCAGGTGTAAACTGACCCTTGATCTGAGGTCTCGTCACACGTAACCGTGTCACGTCTGCCAGCTCCGACTGTGAGAACAAGCCCTTTTCTGCGCTCGACTGCCCTGCGTTAATTCGCGAAAGTCAAACCCGATCTCCAACAGATACGTCCATTCCCATAGGGCCATTATCTAACAACAGGATATGGCATCAAATAATAAAAAAGAACTCGTGACAGATAAAGTACTAATTGAGATTCAGTTTTAATTGTAGTCTTCTGAAGGTTGAAGGTCCGATCCTCAGTGCAGACGATACTAGAAATTGCGAATTACTCAAGACTTAAATCCAATCATGGCATACGGAACGAGATGGTGTTACCCTCGTGGATTAAATAAAAGGTTCCGTTCAAAATTCAATGCAGATTTCCGAGTTCGACAGAAAGAATTACGAGTTCGACAAGATAAACCTTAAAAAGGTCGAAGGTTACATCGGGCGAAACGTTGTGAGAATAACACTTAAGATGAGAACAGTAAACAGAATTATGCTGATTATACAAAAACAACATTAAATTTTTTTCAGATGTCGTGAGAAAGCAACTGAATCCATAAACCTGATGTTTTTTATGTGTTAACTATATTCTGGCCGTTGTACTCTTCAGTTTATTTTTTCATGTCCCTTTTATGATAATCTATTATAATTGAGTTACGTAATTAAATTAGATTGTAATGGAATATGATGGAACAGCCGGCAGACATTCAAACATTTTGTTACCCGCCCTCTGATTATTCGAATGCACAGAAAGTTATATTTTAAGAAAGAGAGAGAAAGAGAGAGAGGGAGAGAGAGAGAGAGAGAAAAAAGAGCAATTAAATAAAACAACGAAAAAAAATATGCGAGCGGAAGGGACATATATTTGCTAGTATATATATCTTTGTTACTTTATATATATATGTATATATTTGAAAATATGTAGCTGAATTATCTACCCTATCTATCGATCGGAATCTTTCGAAATCTATCGATGTAATGATCAATTTCTATATTATCTTTCCCCACATCCGTATCTATTTCTCGCTATGTATATCAATCGAGCTATATAGATTTCTCTCCATCCAATTCTATATGCGTGTAATCCTCTATCTATCTATCTATCTATCTATCTATCTATCTATCTATCTATCTATCTATCTATCTGTGTCGATTCATCTATTTGAAGAGTTCGAATGCTAAACGCGATAAATCCAATTGCTTTAAATTGAGACCTTAAACCACAAAAATACAAATATATTAAATCTAGACTTTGACTAAATGTTTATTTTAGTTGAAAGCGAAGTGAAATTATGCCGGGATCATATTATATGAAAAATGTCTTCAACCGGTGGATGAGTGTTGTAATGTAACACTTTTTGTGGTGATAGTTTCGTAATTTTAAAAATGGCGTTTGTCGCGTTTTGCATTCAGAACTTAATTTCTATCTATCTATCTCTATCCATCGTTATCTCTCTATGATATATTTAAAAATATGTAGCTGAGTTATCTACTCTATCTATCGATCGGCATCTTTCGAAATCTATCGATATAATGATCTATTTCTATATGTCTTTCCCCAACTCCGTATCTATCTCTAGCTATGTATATCAATCGAGCTATATAGATTTCTCTCCATCCAATTCTATATGTGTGTACTCTTCTATCTATCTATCTATCTATCTATCTATCTATCTATCTATCTATCTATCTATCTATCGCTATCTAACTATCTATCTTTCTATTTATCTATCTATCTATCCATCCATCTATCTGTCTATCTATCTATCTATCGGTATATATTCATCTATTTCTATCTATCTATCTATCTATCTATCTATCTATCTATCTATCTTCATTTATTTTATATCACCCACCATATCTCTATCTATCTATCTATCTATCTATCTATCTATCTATCTATCTATCTATCTATCTATCTATCTATTGGTATCTATTCATCTATTTCTATCTATCTATCCATCAATCCAGCTGTCTGTATATCTATCGGTATCTATTCATCTATCTATCTATCTATCTATCTATCTATTTATCTATCTATCTATCTATTTGTCTGTCTATTCATCTATCTATCTATCTATCTTTATTTATTTTTATATCACCCACCATATCTCTATCTATCTATCTATCTATCTATCTTTCTTCATTTATTTTATACCACCCACCCTATCTCTATCCATCCATATATCGGCATCTATCTATCTATCTATCTATCTATCTATCTATCTATCTATCTATCTATCTATCTATCTATCTATCTATCCATCCATATATCGGTATCTATTCATCTATATCTATCTATCTATCTATCTATTGGTATCTATTCATCTATTTCTATCTATCTATCCATCAATCCACTTGTCTGTATATCTATCGGTATCTATCTATCTATCTATCTATTTATCTATCTATCTGTCTGTCTATTCATCTATCTATCTATCTATCGATCTATCTATCTTTATTTATTTTTATATCACCCACCCTATCTCTATCTATGTATCTATCTATCTATCTATCTATCTATCTTTATTTAATTTTATATCACCCACCCTATCTCTATCTATCTATCTATCTATCTATCTATCTATCTATCTATCTATCTATCTATCTATCTATCTATCTATCTATCTATCTATCTATCTATCCATATATCGGTATCTATTCATCTATATCTATCTATCTATCTATTGGTATCTATTCATCTATTTCTATCTATCTATCCATCAATCCACCTGTCTGTATATCTATCGGTATCTATTCCTCTATCTATCTATTTATCTATCTTTATTTATTTTTATATCACCCACCCTATCTCTATCTATTTATCTATCTATCTATCTATCTATCTTTCTTCATTTATTTTATATCACCCACCCTATATCTATCTATCTATCTATCTATATATCTGTCTATCTATCCATATATCGATATCTATTCATCTATATCTATCTATCTATCTATCTATCTATCTATCTATCTATCTATCGGTATTTATTCATCTATTTCTATCTATCTATCCATCAATCCACCTGTCTGTATATCTATCGGTATCTATCTATCTATCTATCTATTTATCTATCTATCTATCTATCTATCTATTCATCTATCTATCTATCTATCTATCTATCTATCTATCTATCTATCTATTTATCTATCTATCTATCTATCTATCTATCTGTCTAGTCATCTATCTATCTATCTATCTATCTATCTTTATTTATTTTTATATCACCCACCCTATCTCTATCTATCTATCTATCTATCTATCTATCTATCTATCTATCTATCTATCTATCTATCTGTCTATCCATCCATCTATCGGTATCTATTCATCTATTTCTATCTATCTATGTCTATCCATCGTTATCTCTCTATCTCTATTCGCTTCATCTATTGATTCGGTGTGTCTATCTATCGGCCCCTATACTGCATCTGCATTTATTGACCTTGCAAAAATCTCCTGATAAAATTATGTCTTTTATGGCACTGTCATTTTATTTCCATTTTTTGCTTCGTGAGGACTCAATAAAAATATATATAAACGCAGGTTTTCCTGTGAGCATTTCTGTTCGGAACTTATATCAATAAGACGAAGAGAGATGTGAGATGCGCTTCAATGATTTCCATTCAAAAAAACAATATCAATATCTCCAAGAGTAAAGAAATGCATAGATCGGTCTTTTGGCTTTTTCGACGGGGTTTAGCGCCGCGTGCCCCTCATTATTTATCATGCGTGCAATGGAGTGTACACGCGTATCTGTCTTTTTTATTGTCACTTCTAATCTGCCAACGAAAGATGCACGACTGACATGAAAAAGCTATCCCCATATAAATCTATATTTTTATTTATATTTATATATGTGCGCACACACCAATGTATAAATAGACACACACACACACATTTACAAATGCACACATGCATATATGAATATATATTAAAATAATTGCACGGATATAACATATCCAAGATCATTTAGTTTTTCTCAGTACTTCAGGTGCACGTGTGATATGATATAGTTATCGAACATAGCTTAAATGCCCCCCCCCCCAATGAATTTGATCCTGATTCAACCTCACGCACATAAATACTATACCATTCTCTATCTCACGCGATATATATATATATATATATATATATATATATATAAGAGGTTTATGTAGTTTACTTGAAGCATTGTTTATTAGTATATAGAAATGTGATACTTAGAAGGCAATACAATGCAGAGGTGTGACGAATAGACACAAGTTGGAGCAAATAAGACATATAATGGTGGAACAAATTAAATAGTTTCATCCTTAATACAATGTATACACACACACACACACACACATATATATATATATATATATATTAATTTTGTTTTTTTTACAAACACACATATATCTGTCTATCTAAACAATGTTACAATGTTATGTAATACCTGTATCAAGATGGTCTGGTGGAAACTCAGTATGATATAATATTTCAGGAACTCTTCCACTTCTTCAGAACCGTGCTCAACTTAAGTTCAAGCGTGCATATGAAAGAAGCCGTAGATACAGGTATTACATAACATTGTAACATTGTGTAGATAGACAGATATATGTGTGTCTGTGAATATATATATATATATATATATATATATATGTACACATTGTATTAAGGGTGAAACTATTCAATTTGTTCCACCATTATATGTCTTATTTGCTCTAACTTGTGTCTATCCGTCACACGTTTGCATTGTATTGCCTTCTAAGTATCACATTTCTCTCTCTCTCTCTCTCTCTCTCTCTATATATATATATATATATATATATATATATATATATATACAGGATGTCTCAAAAAAATGTACTCACTCTTAGAATGGCAAAATGTGCAGAAGATGTCGAGTTTGCACACAAAATTGTGTGGAGCGATGAAGCAAAGTTTTCTCGTCATTCTACGAGTGAGTACATTTTTTTTAGACACCCTGTATATAGTACATGTATTGTATTAGTTTCTGTAGATGTAAATCCGTTTAAACCCCAATAACAAGTAGAGCTTTTCTTTAGTTTAAAAATATATTTATACAATCATTATTGGTTACATATGCGCATACATGTTTCGGTTGTACTCTTCATAAAGAGTCACCATCTTCAGACGAAAGAAGACAATACTTCTTTGTCTTTTTTGGTCTGAAGAGGTTGACTTTCTGTGAAGAGTACAACCGAAACATGTATGCACATATGTAACCAATAATGTTTGTATAAATAAAAATGTGTACTATATATATATATATATATATATATATATATATAATTTGGAAGCGTGCTATGTTAACAAATACGTTTTCTTTTTTTGAAGAACATATTTTTATCAATTTATTGAACATAAGAAACCATTTAAAAAAAAACGTAAACGCATTTACTTATTTCGCATGATTATTAAACACATTTCTGCAACATATGTTATAGAAAGAGTTCAAACGCATTCGCTCACTCGTATAATACGTGGGTTCCGGGGCCAATTAAATGTTTTAGAAAATCAAAATTCGGATCTATTACGATGCATATTGTGTAAGATTTTTACCTGTTAATATATAAAGAAGCAAGAACGAATGTTCATAATCTGCGTCGCTGGAATCTGCGCGTTTAAACTGAAGCTTCCGTGTCCGACCGAAAGATGAAACATTTATATGCGATAAACAATCTCATGAAAAAATCCCGAACTGAATTACTTCAGAAAAGTATCAAGATTCAAATATGTACAAAAGGTTTCTGATGTTCCATGTAAAAATGCGCAATTTATCTAACCTCGAGATAGAAATCAGTGTGAAACGCTATTTCATTAGAATAAAAGCTAACAAAACTGAATATAAGATGTAGTAATTTATATATTTATAACTCTGTTTCTGAATATTTGAGATGAAAATTGATTATTTGTGTTATTTGGACGACTGTTTTCATCTTGAGTGTTATTATCACAACGTTTCGGCCGCTGTAACCGTCGGCCGAACTCGGGAATCTGGACGGAATTTCTAACAGAAACCCTTTATTTAATCCACGGGGGTAGCATGCTCTCGTTTCGTAAGTTATGACTGAGAGAAGTCTACAGTAATTCGCAATTCTTCGTATCGCCCGAACCGAGGATTGAACCTTCAATCTTCGCATGATCAGCATTTCGAACTCAAGCTTTACTTAGTACTATATCCACTGCGTCACGGTTCTTTGCGGACAATTCTAGTATGAATTCTGGGAGCCTAACACCTAAGCCTTAATCCAAATAATACATATTTGTAACTCATTTAATTACATTTCAAAGAACATCGGTATGATTTATACGTGTTGTACTGATATTATTATTAATTCAAATGTTATATTAATAGCTGCTCCCATGAATGTACTCTCCAGCATTTTGGATAACTTTTAACATTGCTGGTGACCCGTTGAAAACTTTCAACTGAACCCCTTACGAAGGCATAGAGTTTTTTTTTAAATTCGGTAACCCTGTAGATATGTAATGTTATTTATTTCATTTTTTTGTTTTTTTAACTACCTTCACTGGTAATAAAACGTTAATCCCACAATGTAGAATTCAATTTAGAATTTCTTTTTAACAAACGCTTTTCGACACGAGACAGGAATACGCCAGTTAAAGATTCAAAAAAAGTTATCCAATATTAAGGAAATCGTCTTGAGTAAAACTTGGCATTCACTCACCGTAACTTTTTTGGATATAGCGAACACAATGATGATAATTGCCCGAAACATATATAAAAAAAACTGTTACCAGGTTTAAGTAATTAAAAATAAGTCGATTTTTTTTGCATGAAAATAAACGAATGATCAGATCAATCAACCGCTATTTTTTATTAGACTTACATCAAATCCGTTGCGAAGGTCGCTTGAAAAATGTTTGGATCATTCTACCGCTTCATAAGGTATCTCACTCCTGATGCAATTTTTATCTGTATGAGAACTAAATGCATCCTAATTTGGAAGAATGTTGTCACATGTTGAGATGTGCTACTCAGAGCAGTCATCCCTGGCTTTACAGAGTAGAAACCAACTTCGAAATCTAGTGGTACTCTTCTCCTCTTTACTACGTCTTTCTCACAGAAGAGACGTTCCTAGTCTCTATCTACTCAGGTGTTCTTGGCCTTTTGGCTAAGATCAAAGTGTAGTATCTGTTCCGATGGATACTGCACATCATAGACTGGTATTGTTTTGGCCTTCGGGGCTTGATTTACGCCGGTCTATGGGTCTGTTCTGTGCAGTTCTAGGAGGGCCACCCTCCCAGGCTTCGCCTCCCCTCTTTGGGGAGGAGTAAGTTTATTGCTTACTGCCTGAGGCGCCCCTACAGGGGAATGCCGACGGGGCTGCCCAGGCAATTTTTAAACCCCACTTTCCCGACCCGACCTTGGGTCATATCTTACTTGTGGGAGTAAGATAAAAACTGGCCTTCTGCCTAACTCCTGGAGAGGAGTAAATCAATACTCTATCGTTATTTTCATGGCTGGTTTTCGACTAAGCTTTAATCTATGGTATCCTCTGTTAAATATTTAGAACGAAAACTCGTCTAGCTACAACCACTGTCAATAATTACACATTCTCTCTCTTTCTCTGTGCCTAAAACCAAAGAAAACTTCTATGAGCAATGTTTTATACCTATAACAACCCGTCTGTGGAACTCAATACCACGGGGTTACTTCCCAGCTGACTAAAAAAATGTTGTTTTAAAGTCTAATGTAAACAAATATTAAAGCCGCCATCTTTAATAAACAAATTCTCCCTGATATCTACCATCACTGCAAATAATTATGGTGTTGTCTCACAGTCCAT
The DNA here is from genome assembly GCA_963556195.1 of Sepiola atlantica. Lineage (NCBI taxonomy): Eukaryota > Metazoa > Mollusca > Cephalopoda > Sepiida > Sepiolidae > Sepiola > Sepiola atlantica. The sequence continues at coordinate 14,249,650 of OY744541.1, read as the reverse complement.
CTGACACACATTAAACCTTGTCCTCGAGTGACCTTTGGACCTTGATAAGTGATGATACCTCAGTAAAATAAATAAAAAAGTAACGGTTGGTATCTACACTATTTACTTATTTCAAACCCTTAGGCTTTTCTTCTTTGTTGCTGTTTTGAAAAATTTCGGTCGTTTTATTCTCCGGCTTTATTCCATTGAAGGTGCTTTCCATGTTTCTTCTATATAGTTAGCATTAGTCAACATTTCAATGAACGGATCTTTTTTCAAGAACTTTACGTTTATTTGTATATTTTAGGAGTAAGCTATCTTGTGTAGAGTTACTATTTTCTTTTTATTAACAATTTTTATTTTTATTTTCTTTAATCACCTTAATTTACATAGACTCTTTATTTATCTTTTTTTAAGCACCCTGCTTTCAATGTTTCTTCTATATAGTTAGCATCAGTCAACATTTCAATGAACGAATCTTTTTTCAAGAACTTTACGTTTATTTACATATATTAGGAGTAAGCTATCTTGTGTAGAGTTACTATTTTCTTTTTATTAACAATTGTTTGTTATTTTCTTTTATCACCTTAATTTACATAGACTCTTTATTTATCTTTTTTTAAGCACCCTGCTTTCAATGTTTCTTCTATATAGTTAGCATCAGTCAACATTTCAATGAACGGATCTTTTTTTCAAGAACTTTACGTTTATTTGCATATATTAGGAGTAAGCTATCTTGTGTAGAGTTTCTATTTTCTTTTTATTAACAATTTTTATTTTTATTTTCTTTTATCACCTTAATTTACATAGACTCTTTATTTATCTTTTTTTAAGCACCCTGCTTTCAATGTTTCTTCTATATAGTTAGCATCAGTCAACATTTCAATGAACGGATCTTTTTTTCAAGAACTTTACGTTTATTTGCATATATTAGGAGTAAGCTATCTTGTGTAGAGTTTCTATTTTCTTTTTATTAACAATTTTTATTTTTATTTTCTTTTATCACCTTAATTTACATAGACTCTTTATTTATCTTTTTTTAGGGTTTAAGAACCAGCTACACGATGTTATTTGAATATAGACACCTTTTAGTCCTACCTTAGAATGGCGTTTCACCTGTTTCTATAATTGGTGGACGTTATTATTTAATGTATTAAGATTTAATGATGGAGTTGAATTTTTATGTTCATACATACTTTATTAATATTTGTAATTTATTAAATTTTCTATTTATATATTATATTTTTTTAGCTTCCTTCCACGTTTTTAGTCTTGGTTATTCTGTATTACTTTATTGTAAATATATTCGGATACATACGTTTAATCGAACGTTAGAATATCATAGTGGGGTGCACTATGAAACGCATTGACTGAAGAATAGGGTACATTCGTATCTGTAGCCGTACGGGCTGAGTCGGCAGTATTTTCCTGATAGCGTATGTATCGAGAAAAAAATCAAACCTATGTATAATAATGTCTATTAAAATAAAACTCTATATGCACTTACACAAGCAATTGAGCACTGTTTTTATTTCTCGTATGACACTAAATTTCCTTCTGTATATATAAACTAGAATAATTTTCCAATAAAGAGTTCGTAATAATGAAACAGCTTTGTCCACTTTAAGAAATTTTAGACGGCCGCAACTAAAAAAAAAATGGAGCTACGGATTAAATGACTAAATAATAAATATTTCAAATACGTGACAAGGTTGGTACTCTAATCCTCTCAAAGTAGGCCCCTTGTGCTTGCACACACTTAGCCCACCGGTCCATACACTGCCGAAAACACCTCTTGAAGTCTTCTTTTTGGAATGGTGTTCATCTGATTCAGCAGGTGTTTTGAGAAGATGCGATGGGTGTAACACAACTTAAGGAGTGGTTCAACCGATTAAAAAATGGCCGCCCATCAGCGGAGAGGGACATTCGTTCTGACAGGCTCCAAACTGCTTGGGGTGCAGCTGTTGTTGAGAGGGTGCGAAAAAGAGATAATGCGGAACGCGACGGCGGAGATGAACACCATTCTAAAAGAAGACTTCAAAAGTTGTTCCCGGCAGTGAATTGATCAGTGAGCTAAGTGTGTGCAAGCACAAGGGGCCTACTTTGAAGAGGATTGGAGTCCCAACACCGACAGGTATTTGAAATATTTTTTCTGGCCTAAGGTCGCATACGTTTTAGACAAGCCTCATATATATAATAATCAAGTTAAATTTATATCCACAGATTAAAATCCAGCTAATTATTTCGTACGACAGTCACAAATAAAAACGCCTGATTCGCTCTCATCCACGAAGACCGATCAAAAGATTTTGGCATAAAATTAACTTTTATCGATCCCATCGATTATATTTTGAACTTTAACCGTTCTGTTACGTCGAATGCGCACGTACTGACTTTGTCATTGTTTACCTCTGCTTTTAATTGCTACGCGGTTTCTGTGATTGTATAAATAAATAGAGCTGTTGTGTTATTTCTAATTCATCAAAAGTGCAAAAGTAAAAGGATGTTATACCTCCACAGTATCACCTCTTTGGGATGGATTTGTTGTCTGTCTTCTGCGTTGTTCTCATGTGTGAATAGGTGCAGACACAACCGACCAAGGAATTTTCGGGAAATTAACTTTTATTTGTATCTTAGACTTTAAATTGAATTTAAAATTAGTGTTACGCCACCTGCGCGCGCACGGTTCCATAGTTTTTTTATACTTCCACCAAGACTTAGTGTTTGTGTTAATATGCTAATAAACACATGCCCTTTTTTATTAGAATCTGCTCATAAAATGGAATGCCTTACCCCCCCCCCCATTTGCGAGAGAAGATTGTTTATTGCTTGTCGCCTGATGCGGTCTCATCTGTGAGAGGGTAGAGAAGGTATAGACAGTACCATCCAGAATTAGTGGGTTAGCATGAAACAATTTAATTCAATTATGAACAAGATCTAACACACAGTAAAATAAGTATATATATATATATATATAAGTAAAAAAGCTCAAATGCATTTCTGTGATTGTAGAAATAAATAGATATGTTGTGTTATTTCTAATTCACCACAAGTGCAAAAGTAAAAGGATGTCATACCTCCACAGTATCACCTTTTTTGGATGGATTTGTTGTCTGTGTTAATAGGTGCGGACAGAACCGACCAAGGAATTTTCGGAAAATTAACTTTCATCTGTATCTTAGACTTTAAATTGAATTTCAAATTAGTGTCACGCAACCGTTCCATAGATGTTATACTGCCACCAAGACTTAGTGTTCGTGTTAATATGCGAAGAAACACATCGCCTTTTTTTATTAGAATCTGCTGAGAAAATAAAATGCCTCACCACCCATTTTGAGAGAGGAGATGTGTTTATTGCTTGTCGCCTGATGCGGTCTCATCTGTTAGAGAGTATAGACAGAACTAACCAGGATGTTTTAAGGCAAAAATGACTTATAACAGTTTCTTCTACTATAAATTGACTTTTAATACCAAAGTGTTTCTCTTTTTTATCTCTATATTTACTCCCGTTCATGATAATTAAGTTAATGAAAAGCATGTTAATTTTTCATTCATATCAAATATTACCTTCCTCACAGTGTTTGTGTATGATATAATTTATTACCCGCTAACACACAAAGCGAATTCATCGTTTCTACATCAGTATGTTGGTGTGGGAATCTTCGTTCGTAGTCATAAAACAATACGAACGTTTAAATGTTCATTATTATTTATAATAATATAATACAACTTATCGAACACTATTATTTATAGTTATAGCTAATTAAATAATCGAATAGAATACTTATATGGCTTAAGCGACAGGGAAATGATGTTTTGGGGTTCTGCAATTTTCCTAGGCAACGGCCGTGCACGGATTCCGCTAGTATATATGCATATATATGAATCCGTTACGAAAATCGGCATATGTAACCGTGCTTTGATATTAAATATTCCTTTTTAATAGATGTGTTGCTAAATGTATTTAGGTCTGTGGAAACCATCAGGTGTTTCTGGGTCTTTGTTAAAAAATCGATACGAATTTTCACCATTTTTGTTAAACAAGAGAGGAAGAATAAGGAGAAAGTCTTTAAGGTTTGAGACAGGTTGAAAGTTTCACACGCAAAACTAATGCGAGTTGTATTCACTTTTCAAACGTCAAAAAGTTTGTTGTGTCCCTTCAGAGAACAGCCGGTGAACATGTGTTCATATAAATTGATGTAAAAGTGTGCGGTTAGTTTGGACTACAATTTGTCAAGGTACAAATTCTGTTATTTCGTATGGTTTTCGTATTCTTTGAAAAAAATGTGAGTAATGGAGAAGAAAGTAGGGCATGTCTTTACCAGCAGAAAAAAACGGTACTTTTGTTTAGACGACAAAGTAAAATATGCATCCTTCTTCTCATATATCTATTCTCGTCCGCTTTATATATATATATATATATATATATATATATATATATATATATATTGTTGTTAGATATAGTATAATAACACTATTATCAAAGATAGTGTATATATATATATGTATGTATATATATATATATATATATATATATATATATTTAAACACCCCCCACACACACACCCACACACACATATATATATATATTTTGAATGTGAGATGATATATATATATAATTATTTCCACAATCACACAACGTCGCCGCCCACAACTCATGAAAAAAAAAACCGAAAGTCCTGTTCGGATGTGTTCTACTGATGAGCCCAAAGGAAGGCGAAACTCTAGTCTAGGACTTCCGGTTTGTTTCTTTCATGGGTTTTGGGCTGCGGCGTTGTCGGATTGTCGAAATAATTATATATATATACATGTATATATATATATATATATTTATATATGAGAAAGTTCGAAAAATAAAATTAAAATTAGAGAAAAATGTAATTTCTAGTAGATGGAATTAGTGGGTTTGCATGAAACAATTGAATTCAATTATGAACAAGGTCTAACACACAGTAAAATAAGTATATATATATATATATATATATATATATATATATATATATATATATATATATATATATATATATATAAGTAAAAGAGTTCAAATGCATTTATAAAATGTTTTCCAAAAGTGCTCAATACTAGGTAGAGCTTTACGACTATTTATTATACACACATTTAATTTGGCTTACGTAAATGCAATCGCGTTTCAGATTATAAACGCTTCATCGGAGCCTAGAAAATAAAAAAAACTCTTATTATAATAAGAATTATTATTTTAGGGCTACAAATGAACGGTGATTTGCTGAAACGCGATTAAATTTTCATGAGCAAAATTAAATATTTATATATATATATATATATATATATATATATATATGTGTGTGTGTGTGTGTGTGTGTGTTCATAGTTTTTGTTTAATAGAATTTATTCCTCGACTGATTAACAGGTTATGAATTTGCTATACGTAAGGTATCATAAAATGGTATATATTTAGTTTAATTAAATTTCATTAACTAGGAGGTAAGAAGGGGGTCGAAGCCCATTGTTATAATTCAGGAATATATATATATATATATATATATATATATATATATATATATATATATATATATATATATATATATATTAAATGTTATTTTTCTAGAATAATTATAATGCCCTGAGAATATAAAAGTTGATGAGATAGGTATTGTAAGAAGTCACAGGTTTTCTATGGCTTTTTATATTACAAGAAGCCGACGATATCTCACCTGTTATTCACAACACTTCAAAGATTTCTAAAACAGAGACCATTTTGCATACATTATCCGAAAATTAATAGTCAAGATGGTGCCACATATTCGTCTATAAAACCAATCCTTCAGACATATTATTTCAAAGGAAACATTGTAAAGCATTCGAAACCGCCATGTAAACAATATGTTATTTAATTAGTGTTGGGATATGGCGGTGGTAGATGTTTTGATGCCCTTCATGCATTAGCTTTTTGTTTCCAACTGTCTGAACTTTAGCCTTTTAAATTCACAGTAAACATTTATTTAAATGAAAGCGGATCGTTCAGTAATTCATATACATTAAGTTTTATTAAGAAAAGGCCGGTATTTTATGTTAGCTTGATTTTTGAAAATGTTCCTGCGAGTCTCCACTTTTTGGCATAACCCGCACTCTGTCTTTATCGTTCGTTTTGAATCCACATAGTATGTGAACAAAAATGTTTCTATGTTTTTCGTTGCAGCGGTCAACTGGTGCGGTAATAATGGAAACAAAAACGTTCTTGAATGTTGTCATGAACGATCTATTTGTCCTCTGAAGCTAAAACGAGGAGAGACTAAAAAAGAAGCCAAGAATGACAATCCGTTTGCCATGTGAGTATAATCGTACAAGAATAGATATTCGTATGAACGTTCTTAAAAATACCCTTCCTTTATAAGCAACATTCGGGATATTTTCTTTTGCGAAATATTATTTTCAATGTACAAGGTGGTTGAAAAGTAACGCCTTATACTTGTAAGTTATACTTGAAAGTTATTACTGAAATATAATTCTTACAAGAAATGAATATTTGTAAGTTAGTCTCGTAAGTTATTACTGAAATATAATTCTTACAAGAAATGAATATTTGTAAGTTAGTCTCGTAAGTTATTACTGAAATATAATTCTTACAAGAAATAAATATTTGTAAGTTAGTCTCGTAAGTTATTACTGAAATATAATTCTTACAAGAAATGAATACTTGTAAGTTATACTTGTAAGTTATTACTGAAATATAATTCTTACAAGAAATGAATATTTATAAGTTATACTTGAAAGTTATTACTGAAATATAATTCTTACAAATAATGAATATTTATAAGTTATACTTGAAAGTTATTACTGAAATATAATTCTTACAAGAAATGAATATTTATAAGTTATACTTGAACGTTATTACTGAAATGCAATTCTTACAAGAAATGAATACTTGTAAGTTATACTTGTGAGTTATTACTGAAATATAATTCTTACAAGAAATGAATGGGGGGAGCAAGGGTTATGAATTATGTGTTATTTTTTCCTATAGTCCTCACATTCCATGAGCGATGTTTTTGATAATAGGGGAAAATGTTGTTTTCTAGGTCGCCTGCTGTTTTCAATACTCTCATTCATATTATCTTATTGATGTTGCATTCATATCATTTTATTGATGTTGCATTACTCGTTCTTTCGGGGTACCCGGTAAGATCCAACAAGAATGACAAAGAACAGAACGTATATGGAAAAACTTGTGTTTTCTTTATTTTCCATCACCGAATGGTTTACGCCGGCTACGTATACACGTATAACAATCTTTTGATATACTTTTGTCTAATGAAAGTCTTTTTCTTGCTAAGGTCACAGACTGGATTTCCGCTAGAAACTCGTACGTATATACATCCGATTGGAAAGCAATTTGATCTGCATTGTCTATCCGAGCGTGAATTGAAGCAATTTTTCCACAAGCACTTTGATGAAGTACAAGTCAGGGGACTCCTTCACAGTACCAACTTGCTTATCAGCCGCATTTTTAGTCAGCGGACACGAAAGTCTACCAGCAAGACGGGCTTGGGTACCATAGCAAATAAAGCTTGATTGATGCTATAAACATCGGTAAACTCCCATTCTTCCGGTACTTCGATACTCCGATCACCAAGCGCTTCGGTTCTTCGCGGTTTTGAAACCGCCGCCTTTCAAGTCTCTTTGCACTGCGGAATCTTCTCTTTTTTAACAGTTATCAAATCGCTTTTTTTTCTTTCTCGACGTCCCACGCACAATGGAGTCGTCCACGATTCATTTTGCCACACTTCATTATCCCACATTGCCTCTAATCTTAGAATAAGGTTTTACCCTTGATACGTGTTGACTTTAGAAGCCGGTGGCGATTGCTGGGGCCATATTAAAGGCGCAGGCTATATCAATGATTAATCAAGTTCTCTTGATTTTGTTTAGAAAGATTAAGTCGGGTTTTGAATATTCAAGAACCTTATCAGTCTGTATGCGCATGTCTCAAAGAAGTTTTACATTGCCCTTCTCATGTACCATTTCTGACTTATGCTCATACCACTTTGTATTGTAGTCCAATTGATAAATTTTTTTGTGTCTCTATTTTTATACTCGTGTTGTGCTAGTATTGGGCATTCAGATACAATATGCGCTATGGGTTCTTCCCTTTCATTACACAATCGGCATATCGGTGATTCTGCAGTTTTGTCAATGTAATGTTTGGTTGACCTAGTGCGGGTGGCTTGTTGCTGAGCTGCCATTAAAGTGGTCTCGGTAGATTATTATTATTATTATTATTATTATTATTATTATTATTGTTGTTGTTGTTGTTGTTATCATCATCATCATCATCATCATCATCATCATCATCATCATTATTATTGTTGTTGTCATCATCATTATCATCATTATTATCATTTTTATTTCAAATTCTGTGTTTGTTCGTACATTCCCTCTGATCTTTGGTTCCTATATAACGTTCCTGTTAACGTTATTTGGCATTTCTAAGCAATCACAACTTTTTGAGATTCTAAATCCCTTTCTTTTAGTTAACCTTATTCCAGATGGGTTAATGATAATACATTCCATCTCTGCTATGTTAATACCCTCTTACGGAGAGAAATGTAAAGGGTATCACACACCATATGATTCAACATTCCCGGAAGGATGCCCACTACGAGACTCTGTGCACATGACACCAACTTAAATAATCACAAAAATCCGAAAGATGTAAATAATAATATACAAAAGCACAATATAAAAAAGCACATTATAAAAAAGCATATTATAAAAAGCACATTATAAAAAAAGCACATTATAAAAAAAGCATAATACTTCATTTGAAAAATATCTATTAATATGAATTCCAAAGAAAATGACAGAAGTGTTCCGCCGGGCAATAACCAGATAACTTATCCAAATCAATTCGCGAATCTTATCTTTGCTTCTCAATATTGCGTACATACAATTAGAATCACAATGTACCTTACTTATTCTCAGATAGAAAACTTCCGAATGCTCGACAAGAATATGACAAAGATTTATCTATTATTCAGGTCTGCAACTTAGAAAATGTCCGTTTCTCACCCCCGTGACACCGCTTCTGAACCGTCAGTAAAGGTGTCAATTCTGTCCGAAGAAAAACAAAGTGTCCGAGTAGGTGACGTTTCAAACAAGTGCTTTGTCATTTCGGTATATGAATATGATTATTCTGTCATAATATTACTATCGTCTCAGTCAAGGCTCAGCGGATCCAATTGTGACTGAAAATCGGTGGCCTTTACCCCACACTTGACAGCGTATTTATTAGTATTATTACTATTAATATTATTAGTATTATTACAATTAATATTATTAGGATTATTACAATTAATATTATTAGTATTATAAGTAGTACTATTTCCTAACACCGTATTTTCTCAGATAACTCGTCACCAACGATCGCCACTGTTAAAAACACGTAGTGTTGTCAAGATTCAGAGTGACTGCAACATGTTAGTTTACATGAGTTTTAAATTTCTCCATGTCAGTAACGTCAGGAAAGCAGGGAGAAGGGAGGGAGTTCCAGAGTCTAGCAGCACGAAAAAAGAAGCTTTTTGAGTAGAAAGCTCTTCGGCATCTGGAGACCTCCACAGTGTATGGATGGGATTTGGTAGATTGTCGGGTTCGTCTAGTGAATTTACGTCGTGGGGGTACCAGAGCAGCAAGCTCATCAGAGCACAACCTATTGAAGTACTTGTAAAACAGGCACAAGGAAGCAACATTGCGGCGATGGGACATATTTAGATTCAAGAGTTTTTATTTAGACCCACATAGGACGGCGACACGACTTATGTATGTGTGTGTGAGAGAGATAACCATTAAGTTACTTGGGAATGGAGATCTCAGTCAGACCCATTAGGGCCACTTCGCTCAGGTACCGCCCCTCCGCGAGACCGGTTTGCTTCAAGTCTCACTCGTTTCAGCGTCAGCAACAAAAATATGTCAGAATATCATCACAACAGAATTGACATCACCCGACTTTCTCTGCTACCGCCACCCTCTTTTAGAGCATCGTCTCTATATGCAACCACCACATCCACAATAACCCTAACCCTAACCCTAACCATAACCCTTGTAAATGGCATTTGTCAATTTTTTGTTATGGAAATTGCTGAAGATTAGATATGCAGCAACTTGATTTAATGAGCTAAATAAACACCACTCTGAGGTAAAAAAAAATAGCAAACGATAAATGTTATATGGATAGATTCCAAACCGGAAAACAGCAATTCTTCCGCCTTTGTTAGAAACATCGCTCATGGACTATGAGGGCTAAATAAGTGAAGCGAGAGTTACGGAGCTGCCGGAAGTAACCCTAAGGTTCACTTAATACTCTCCATAAATTTTTTTTTTGGGGCTTGCGTTATATGATACCCATATATAGTGTCTTTTCTTTCCATGTGTAATTGACTAACATATTTATATATATATATATATATATATATATATATATATATATATATATATATATATATGTATAGTCTCGGAATATTTTTAACCTTCAACACCGGAAAAAAACATTTTCGTTGAAAGATTTATGTCTAGTAAGTCAAGCAATCTACTGCAATCACTATATTAGTTAACTTCCAATAATTTACTCTAATATAAATATATTTTTATATATGTTTTTTTTTTATATAAGGGATCGTCAGTTGTTTACCATGAAAACTGTTTCGGGATTTTAAAAACAAAACATTATTTCTTTATCATGGCATCCCAGCAGCGTTGATCAGACCCCACTTCCCTATTTAATAATTATTTTTTAATTAAAAAGTTTACAAATATTTGATTTAGTTTAGACTCCAGATTTGTTTTTCTAAAGTTATTATTTCTCCTTACCTGTGTTGTTCCTTTCAAAGTAAGTTTAATATTTTACAGAACATCTATTTTATAGAGTTAGATGATTCCATTATAATATATATATTGATGATTCCATTATAATATATATATATATATATATATATATATATATATATATATATATATATATATATCAAGACCGGCGGGACAGTAATAAAAGTGTGGGGAGGGGGCTCTCCTAAAAAGTGGGGGTGGGCGGTTAAACACATGCATACACAACTTCATTATTAATGACCGTAAAGTGGGGGGGCAAGTCAAAAAGTGCCTCCATTGCCGCCGTCCATGTATGTATATATATATATATATATATATATATATATATATATATATATATATATATATATATATATATATATATATATATGTGTGTGTTATCGTCTTCAAATATTATTCATTACTATTGAATTTTTCATTGATTTCTCACATGCGAAAAGAAACCGCTGCGATTGTGAATTTAAGTTTGGAAGATGTCTCCGCAAAGTCGGAAATGCAGAAGCCAAAAGGGTATTCAAGTACCATTTTAGTATCTTTCCTGCGTCCTGCTTCACCTACGATCATCCCTTCATGTGTGAACGTAAAAGGTAAGAACTTTTATTTATGTGAATCACCCTTGTGTTATTTTCTTCTTTACGAAAACAAATAAAGTTATTTACTTCATTGTTTTAACGTTGTTACATAAATATTTCTCGCGTTATATTTCCGCCATAATATATACAACCAGAAATGTTGTATATACAGGGTGGGCAAAAATAAGGGTCCTATTTTTAAAAATTCATAACTTTTTTATTTATTGATTTTTTTAAATTTTTTTTTTAGAATAAGTAAAGGACCCCTTCCGAAGCAAGCATGAGCCGTATTAGCCCTAAGGAACGTACCCTTATTTAGAAAACATTATTTTTGCTTAAAAAACTCAAAACAGTGTAAAAAACAATACTTTAGTTTTTGTAAGTTTTAAGAAGTGTTTTTCGGCTAAAATTTGTTTTGTTTATTTCAAAAAATCTCGGAAGGGTCAGTCTATACACACATAAAGTTTGGTGAGTTTAACTTTTATTTTGTGGAAGTTATTCAAATTCAAGTTATTCAAATTTAAAGATAGGACCCTTATTTTGGCCCACAGCCTTCAGCATACATAGCAGCAATATACCCCCACCCCCCAAAAAACACTCAATATATTTCATAAACGCATCACACAATTTGAATTTAAACGGCTATGGTTCGTTTGAAAAAAGAACAAAGACATTTCTTCACCTCATAATCGAACATTATGTTTTAGATTCTAACGACTATGTTTCATAGGAAAAATAAATAATTCTTTTCGCGTTACCCATGCACCAAATATTTTTAAATGTTGTACTTGTATGTTATTTCTTCAAATCAATCATCCAGAGAAAGTCTTTAAATTAAGACGAAACGTTGATGAATATATAAATAATTCTGTGTTTTTCATTTTTCATTTTCCATCACGTTGGAATATTATTTGCATAACTTTCATTATATATATATATATATATATATATATATATATATATATATATATATATATATATATATATATATATATATATATGTAAGGAAATGTTTAAGTTTAAGAAACAAGGCAATTTAGACATTCTTAGGAGCTAAAAAATACTAAAAACATCAGATCTTTTGAATCCTTAGTATATATTAAATACAGCAGATAAAATTAAGCTCAATGGTTAATATGCTATGTTTATATGTTATGTTTATATGTTATGTTTATATGTTATGTTTATATGTTATGTTTATATGTTATGTTTATATGTTATGTTAATACGTTGTGTTAATATATTATGTTAAACAAACCTTCACATGTAATATGAATTGGAACACATACATTGAACACATTGCCAAGGCCGCAGCAAAGAAGGTGGGCTCCCTCTACCGTAATAGTAAGCTCCTCACGCCTGACATTATCCTGTATCTCTACAAAACCCCCATCCGCCCATGCATGGAGTATTGTTGTCACATCTGGGTTGGTGCATCATCTACTAGTATCTCTCTCCTTGACAAGGCCCACAAAAGAGTCGCCAACCTAATAGGCCCCTCACTGTAAACCAAGCTCCAGTCCCTGTCCCTGTCCCATCGCCGCAATGCAGCATCCTTGTGCTTGTTTTACAAATACTTCAATGGATTATGTTCCGATGGCTACTCTTGTGCCCCCTCGACGTAAATTCACTAGACCAACTCGACAATAAACTAAATTCCGTCCATTCACTGTGGAGGTACCCAGATGCCGGAGAGCTTTCTATTCCAATAGCTTCTTTCCTCGTGCTGATGGCCTCTGGAACTCCCTCCATGCCCCTGTTTCCCCGACGGTGCTGTTATGCAGAAATTTAAAACTAATGTAAACAGACATCTCGCTGCGCAGATCCCAATTTAGGTTGACCCCCCCCCCAAAAAAAAACCTTCTCCCTTTTTTCTGAGTAGCCCCTTACGTCTACAGTGGCGGCCTGCCTTGTTTGGGGTGAACTATGTTAAAAATGAATAAAAAATTCAGTAGATTACAAAATTATGACATAATTCAAATTTTAAATGTTATAATCACGCTTCAAAAATAAGCACTTAGCAATATGTATCTATATATACGCGCGTTTCATAAGATCATTCTATTGTCACTATTGAATAAGAGTAAAATCGAAAAACTATTATAATTTTTCTCATTTGCATATAGTCTTAATCAATCTCAATTAAGATAATTTGCAATGGATATATAGCAATTAATTCAAGAAGAAAGCATGGCAAGATGAAACGTCTAAATACTACAATTTCCCAATAATGACGATTAAATAACATCTATATAAAGGCCAGTTGTCTGTATGTTTGTCTGTTTGTTTGTTTGTATGTCCAGATACTCCTAAAAAACTACTCGGCAAACTGTCGACAAGTCGACATCTTTAGGACCGGACAACACCTGGGAGCATAATATCTCAAAATTACAAAAAAAAAAAAATGTCCCCGGGGGTCAACGGGGCCAGTTTTCGGGGGCGGGTCTGGTTTTTTGAAACTTTTTCAATGTTATTTACTGGTGATTTTGAAATCAGCCAATGTATTCATGTAACAACTTGATAAAAATGCACTGTCCGGTTGTATCAAGTCATCCCATAACTTCTGTCCGGATCTATCAATAACAGTGAAACAAGGGTTGCTCAATCACATCCGCACCTAGCAACCTAAACTTCTATCTTTTAAAATAAAAATAGTTCTTGGGGGGGGGGGAGAATTATCAACATCTCTGCGGGGGTGCTTATACAATATAGGACCCGGAGGCTTCTGAAGTATATGGACCTGGGCGGGGGGTTCTTCTGCAGTATAGGCACCAGGGGTGCGTCTACAGTACAGGACCCAGCACCGGGGGTGCGTATACAATATAGGACCCGGGTGCTTCTGCAGAATAGGGACCATGGGTTCTTATGCAGTATAGGGACCAGGGGTACTTCTACAGTATAGGGACCAGGGGTGCTTCTACAGCATAGGACCCAGCACCGGGGGTGCTTCTATAATATAGGACCCGAATGCTTCTACAGAATAGAGACCATGGGTGTTTATGCAGTATAGGCACCGGGGGTGCTTCTACAGTATAGGATCCAGAGGCTTCTGCAGTACAGGGGGGTGCTTCTGCAGTATAGCCACCGGGGCGCTTCTACAGTATAGGACCCAGCACGGGGGGGGGGCTACGTCAATTTAGGACCCAGAGGCTTCGGCGTTGTCCGGGAAAAAAAGTGCTCAATATCCTATTTTGCTTGCGGAGAGGAGGAGGAGGGAGAGCCCCGGGCAACGCCGGGTACCCCTGCTAGTACATATAAAAGTTAACATTTTCTGATGAGATCAATTTAAGGACGAGCAACGATTATCTTCAAATAAGATTATAATTGATTTTTTCCTCATGAACAAAACTGTATTTCTAAAACTAAACAATAATTAATAAAATATATGATGTTCATAGCTCTAATACTTTCTATTTCATTGTTCGTATTATTCATTTAAATTTATTATAAACATATCCCTAGAATTTTCATAATTGATAAACCATCTATTCAACTTTTGTGTGGTTCACTGTCTTTTTGTTTACAAACAATCGTATTAAAAATTTTAATTCATTATAATTTGTGACAGATCGCCATCTAAACTTATAACTATAATTTTCATAATTGATAAACCATCTATTCAACTTTTGTGTGGTTCACTGTCTTTCTGTTTACAAACAATCGTATTATTAATTTTAATTCATTATAATTTGTGACAGCTCGCCATCTAAACTTATCCCTATAATTTTCATAATTGATAAACCATCTATTCAACCCTTGTGTGGTTCACTGTCTTTCTGCTTACAAACAATCGTATTATTAATTTTAATTCATTATAATTTGTGACAGCTCGCCATCTAAACTTATCACTATAATTTTCATAATTGATAAACCATCTATTCAACCCTTGTGTGGTTCACTATCTTTCTGTTTACACACAATCGTATTATTAATTTTAATTCATTATAATTTGTGACAGCTCGCCATCCCTATAATTTTCATAATTGATAAACATTTACAAAAAGTTTAAGGTAGTAATAAGAAAAATAAAATAAAAATATTGGCATAGTCTATGATATCGAAACAGATACACACATGTATTCAGAGCATGTAATTCGTACCTGAGAAGGACACTTA
>OY744541.1:14144126-14229126 GCA_963556195.1 Sepiola atlantica | reverse complement strand
CCCGGAATTTGCATTGCCCACAACTTTTAAAAACATACTACTACTATATCCAGCAATGCTTCAAGCAAACTACCATTCTCTACTATATATATATATATATATATATATATATTTAGTTATTTAGTTATTTATTGTACAGAAAAATTAGTACAAGATTAGTACCGTCGGTTTCAAGCTCAGAAGGACTTAACCCTCCGACTCTCGTCAGCTTATGTTGTCATCTGTTTTTAAAATATGAACCCACGTATCACTCTCGTTTAGATATGTTGCTTGCTTTAGAGTGTCATGTGTATTTGTTTAAAATTTGTGTTGTGGGAAGTGGTACTATAAAGTTTAATGAAGTTACAAAGGGGGGGGGGGGTTACAGTTAAGACTTAAAACAGGAAAAAAAATTAAATCTCAGCACGAGTCCCGTGAATCAATATTTATTGGGAGCGTATATTACGCCGTTAACTTGGTGTCGTCTAGAAAGTGCTAAGGAGAGGAAAATGGGTGTAAGGGTGTAACTTTCGAGAGAAAAAATGAAGAGAAGGTTAACAACCTATCAATTTTAATATCAGGGCCTGAATTAAAAGACTTTAAATCAATCTAAAAGGAAGTTAAATTAAGATTGAACTATATTCCGGTATTATAAGATATTATAAAAATTATCATTTAAAAAGGTCAATACTATACTCCCGATTATTTATCAATGACATCCCTACGTTATTTTAGTTACAGAATGACTGAATCAATTATTCTATTAAAGTGGCAATATAAATACTTTATTTGTAAACTGTATGTCACATATTTAAGAATCGTACCGAGGTTTCATCAAGATGGGCTGACTTTTTACATTTAAAAAATGCCTATACCTAATGGACTCGTTAGCCTATTGAATGAAGGAAAACACCCTGTAAGAAATGGCGTTATATCGATTTAAAAACACTGGTGCATTCCTGAAATGTCTCTCTGAAAAAGTATATTAGTTATGAGGTAATTAAGTTATATTTTATTTATTATGTATAGTTTTATGTGTTACGAAGGTTTTTATTTTATTCTACTAAGTGTTTTATTTAATTATTTATTTGTAGTTTTGTATTTTTATTCAAACGGTTTTCTTTGGAAGATCGCTCATAGATCGTAGGAGATTTCCGGTGTCTTGGTAAATGAAAAAAACAGGGTCTCGAGCGTTTGAATTCGTCTTTAAATAACTCATTTTGAAGATGGTATTTGGTTTAATTTTATGTATCAGATTTATTATTTATTCTATTCATAGTTTTGTGTTTTAAAGGTTTTATTTTGTTAGTTTTTTTATTTACTTATTTATTTATTTATAGTTTCGTATTTTAAAGGTCGTCACGTAAAAAAACAAAACAAAGATAGATGGCGTTTTAATTTATCGTTTCTATGTTCTAGAACGAATCAGAGAATCCAAAACAACAAATAGAAGTCTTAAAAATTAATTCTATGTTTTAGAACGAATAAGAGAATCCAAAACAACAAACAGAAATCTGAAAAATTAATTCTATGTTTTAGAACGAATAAAAGAATCCAAAACAACAAATAGAAGTCTGAAAAAATAATTCTATGTTCTAGAACGAATAAGAGAATCAAAAAAACAAATAGAAGTCTTAAAAATTAATTCTATGTTTTAGAACGAATAAGAGAATCCAAAACAACAAACAGAAATCTGAAAAATTAATTCTATGTTTTAGAACGAATAAAAGAATCCAAAACAACAAATAGAAGTCTGAAAAAATAATTCTATGTTCTAGAACGAATAAGAGAATCAAAAAAACAAATAGAAGTCTTAAAAATTAATTCCATGTTCTAGAACGAATAAGAGAATCAAAAAAACAAATAGAAGTCTTAAAAATTAATTCTATGTTCTAGAACGAATAAGAGAATCAAAAAAACAAATAGAAGTCTTAAAAATTAATTCTATGTTCTAGAACGAATAAGAGAATCAAAAAAACAAATAGAAGTCTTAAAAATTAATTCTATGTTTTAGAACGAATAAGAGAATCCAAAACAACAAATAGAAATCTGAAAAATTAATTCTATGTTTTAGAACGAATAAGAGAACTCAAAACAACAAATAGAAATCTGAAAAATTAATTCTATTTTCAAGAACAAATAAGAGAATCAAAAACAACAAATAGAAGTCTGAAAAATTAATTCCATGTTCTAGAACAAATGAGAGAATCAAAAACAATAAATAGATGTCTGAAAAAATAATTCCATGTTCTAGAACGAATAAGAGAATCCAAAACAATAAATAGAAATCTGAAAAATTTTGCTTGAAAAATAAGAAAAAAATACTATTTTTTTTACAAACTAAGACAAAAAATGCAAATTAAATAAATAACAAATCACATAACTGCCATTCTTTTACATTCCTACAATACCCTCTTTCCTGTTAGTCTTAAATACTTACATGTATTTCCAACACGCATTTGTTTTTTTATATGATAGAAAAAAAGATGATACATCTTCTGTTCATCTTAAATAAACCGAATATCACGGTGTTTTGATTGCTTTAAAAGAGTTATTTGATTCAATATTTCAACCAAGTTTTGAAATGTTCACGTATTTCAACAGACAAAATTACAATGAAAATCAATAAGTTAATGAAACTGAATTAATTCACTTTCATTATCCTACATTCCTACAACAACCTCTTTCTTGTTAGTCTTAAATGCTTTCATGTATTTGCAAAACTCTGTACTCATTTATTTGTTTATCTTCTGTGCAACCAGTATAAGTTAGAGTGTGTAAACAGTAACGTATACTTAATAAATTGTAGATCATATTTAGATATAAGGAGTAGATAGGTTCTGCCTATCTCCGACCCTTGCACTCCTTCTTTGTTTATTAGTCAGGCGCAGACGTAACAGCGCTGGGACGCCTCTAAACACTCAGTGCCTAGCCTTGTTTCCTTACTAGCACAATGAACGCCGTTCTCTTTCTCTCTATTTGGGCAACTTGGGGAAAGTTTTTTCGTTACTAAGTCTTACATGACCAGTCTGGGTCTCTCTTGTTCCGACAGGTTGAGGGTGCATAATACCGTGGGTAGTTGTATGTGCCATGTCGCGCATGGAAAGGGACCCTGCAATTATCTCCGGTGGACTTTCCCGAGGCAACAACCCACATGGACCAGGTCGTGACTAATGGGCTTATTGTGTGAGCTTATTGGCACCAAACAAGTACCCACCTTGGCCAACCCACTCTATAATCAAATCAAACATGTCATTACACTGCGCAGATCCCAATTTAGGCTGACCCCCCAACCTTCTCCCCTTTTTTTCTCAGTAGCCCCTTACGACTACAGTGGCGACCTGCCTTGTTTGGGGTGAACCATGTAAAAAAAAAAAAAATGTTTTAATTAAACTTTTAAAACTTTAGTATTTTTCATCTGACAAAGAAAAGGATGATTAGCTTTCTCTTCATCTAACAGACACAGAATTAAGACGTTGTTTTGATGTCTTTAGAATAGTCATTGGATTCTATATTTCAACTAAGTTTTGAAATGTTCACGTACTTCAACAGACAAACTTACAATGGAAATCAATAAGTTAATGAAACAGAATTAATTCACTTCGTTAAAGTCGTATTGTCGGTTAAGCCCAGGGGGTAAGAGTTTAAAAAATATTATTTATGAAAGAGATGAAGAAATAAAAATAGCTCGTGGCTATTCTTTGAAGCAGACGCTGATTTACGAACAGAAGCAACAAAACAATTTTATCTGATATTATTAAATGTATTCTTTACTCAGTAAAAAAAGTCTCACATAAGATTGCTCATTGGTAATTCTCATATAAGATTGCTCATTGGTAATTCTCACATAAGATTGCTCATTGGTAAGTCTCACATAAGATTGCTCATTGGTAAGCTCAGTAAACATTCTCACATAAGATTGCTCATTGGTAAAAAAAAAAGTCGTTTTCCCTGAGTCTAAGTGAAAATCAGTTACACAATATTTTTCAATCACGGTTGCAAATAATTTCTTCCTGACAATTGTCGTTTACTATATAGTTCCGGTTGATAACAACCGTTCAATTTCTGTAGAATTTTAGTCTCTTCAAAGTAAAAGTATTCTTCGTATTCTTATATTTTTAAACTACATTAACCAGAATACTTAAAAAAAGTATGCTAAATTTAAGAAAAAGTTGTACAATAATATTGTTGGGTCTGAGTGCGGGTCGGGCGTCCATAGAATGGAAATAATTCAAAGCACGACAGAAACATACACAATATGAATGACATCACTGTGGAATCTCCATAGGTCCCACGAGTAAGTATACTTCCTCATATATTTCCCTTCTAGCTAATATAGAAATACAATTGTCTATTGTTTTGCTGTCTAATTTACATACGTGTTTACAGTGCGTGTGAACATGCTATAAAACATAGGTAAAAAGATAAAAGGAGGTCATTTTTTCTCTAAATGCACACAAATACATCAACACCTATTAGGAAGTGGTTGAATAAACATTCAATGAAAGACTGAACAAGAAATTACCATAAACTTTGTCAGAGATAGGCCACTTTGTACGTAAATAGGAAATTGTGGTTATTTAAACTGATAAATATGGAATATCTTTTTAAAATAACTATGAGATATTTAAACCTTTATTTTGCGGAATAAAATATGAACGAAAACGTTCATTAACCGAGTTTTAATATTTTATATATATATATATATATATATATATATATATATATATATTATATATATATATATTTATAAATATATATTTATATATATATATATATTTGTTTATAAATATATATTTATATATATATATATATATATTTATATGTATACTTATATATATTTATATACATATTTATATATATATATATTCATGTATATATACTTATATATATTTATATATATATTTATATATATAATTATATATTTATTTATATATATATTTATATATATATTTATATATATATATATTTTTATATATATATTTTTCTCTATATATTTATATATATACATATTTATATATATATATATTTATATATATATGTATACATATATATATATATATTTATATATATATATTTATATATATATTTATATATATATTTATATAAATATATATATATATATATTTAAATATATATATATTTATATATATGTGTATATTTATATTTATGCATGTATATATTTATATATATATATATTTATGTATATATATATGTATATTTATATATACATTTATATATATATTTATATATATATTTATATATATACATTTATATATATTTATATATATATATATATAAAAATATATATATATATATATATATATAAATATCGATATATATATACATATATTTATATATATAAATATAGATATATATATATACATATATTTATATATATATATTCATATATATATATATATATATATATATATATATATATATATATATATATATATATATATATATATAATTAACTTGTTACAAATATCCAGTGGGTATAAATCCGAAGGAAGTTGAAACCGGGTTTATGAGAGGGCTCAATTAAAATACAGAGTAAAATATATTTTTGTTGGTGATTTTATTATTCCATTATTGCTACAAAATATATATTGTTTCATTAGCGTTCATAATGAACGCCAATTCTTTAGGCGTCAACTGAATTTAAATGTCTAACATTTTAAATTCAACCCTAACCGGAAATTGAAGTTATAACTTTATAAATTTATTCTTCTTATGAAATTAAACCGACCCTGCCTTCTGCCCCGGTTGGAATTGAGATCACGATTGTCCAGACACTAAATATCACCCCACGCAACTTCCTGAAATATCACCTGTTGGGGTCTCTACCCCTCCCCCCTCCCCTCCCCCTTTCCTGTCCTCGCTAAAGGCTGAGCCCCGTCTTCGTCCCCTTCCTTCTTATGCATCTTCAATTTCTGGTTGGGGTTGAATTAAAAATTTTAGGCATTTAAATTCCGTTGACGCCTGAAGAATTGGCGTTCATTATGAAACAATATATATTTTGTTGCAATAATGGAATAATAAAATCCCCAACAAAAATATATATTTATATATATATTTATATATATATATTTATATGTATACATATTTATATATATATATATATATATATTTATATATATATATTTATATATATTTATATATATACGTATATATATAGTTATGTACATATATATTTATATGTATATATTTACATATATATATATACTTATGTATATATATATATATCTATGTTTATATATATGTATATATATATATATTTATATATATATACATATATATAAACATAGACATATATATATATATATATATATACATAAGTATATATATATGTAAATATATACATATAAATATATATGTACATAAATATATATATACGTATATATATATAAATATATATAAATAAATATATATATATATATATAAATATATATATATATATATATATATATATATATATAAATATATATATATATAGAATATTTAAAAATAATTTGACTTTTGGAATATAAACGCACCTAGCTTACTTCTCTCCGCCATGTGACCATTTTGTTCGAGCCATGTCTTCTTTCTGCGAATCTCAGTTTTTCAATAGCGGCGTCCAGATTGAGATTCCTCATGTGACACGCCTGGTCCAATTTTTTGTTTTCTTTTTGAAAAAGATAGGTTGTTTCTGTCGAAATATTAAACTATCTATCATTCCTGACCTTTGAATATTATGCAGTAAGTTCCCCATTTTATAATTTACTGTCTTTATATTCAAGATTTTTAAAATATAAATAATTTGTATACGAGATTTATCGTCTCTTGCCGTTTATTTTTGTTCATCACATATTCCACGTTCCGGTGTTGAACATTGCATTGCTCCTGCCTCGAAATTCTCACCTTCATATTTACTCATTTCCCAGCAATACTTCAAGTACATAATCATTTCCTTTTATATAATATCAAAGTATATTTTAATATTTGACGTACAGACGATGTAGTTTCGAGCTTTCAGCTCTCCTAAGTGTAAGGAAATGAAAATCTCAGACGGTCACGGTTCGCGAACCCAGTTCACAGAGACACCGTGAATCTGTAAGCGGGCGCCTAATGCCATTTGCCATGAGCGATTGCCACGTGATTACAAAGAAATTAAGTTATATTTACACTGAGAGCGGCGAGCGTTAACATCAAGACATTCCGATAGAACTAAACGACAGAGTCGGAATATCGCACTGAAGCATTACGTGAATGTCTATTTTTAAATCTCTCTCACAGTGTTCGACTTTAATTTTACTTACAGGGGCTTCTTATAATATCAAATCATATTTTAATATTTTACCTACAGACGACATCGTTTTTTCAGTGTGTTTGTATACGAGTTTATTATCTCGTAAAAAATGACAGAGAAAATTATGCTTCGCTAGTATTCGCACTGACATTCATATCGATATAAAATACCGTCTTAATCGGAAAAGTTTAAAAATAGAAATAAGAAATAAAACGTTTCAAATTGGGAAGTTAAAATATAAAATAAATAAATAATCGTATCAATTGTTATTGAGAAATGATAGGTAAAAAGAAAGAGAACGTCCCATTATGGAAATAGGGTGAAGGATTCCTTTACTCATTTATTTAAGACGACGGGAGTTGTCCGGAACTGGTAATTGTTTTATCCCTTTCTTTAAACATTCTATTTGGTTTATTACGCCCCCTCCTTTCTCGCCATTGCACACTTGTTAAAATTCAAACCCCGATACATCCCCTTTCCCCCTCCTGCTACTCCTCGCCATACTTCCCCTTTCATGTGTCTGCTTCCACCTTATTGCAATACCTCCTCTCGTTCACTCTGGGCTTTCCCGCCCTACACCGACTACTTCTTACTCTCGATTGTTGTAACCAAATCTTTGTACTGGTTTACTTTTAAAAGCTGCCTATTTATATAATGTTACCACCAGTCGAACAATTTGAACCCTGAACCCGAATAACTAGAATCTAACATTCTTAATCAATTGGCCACCGTAACAATCATATTTAAATGTGAGAGAAATAAACCCTACCTAGTGAGTCTCAGAAAGTGTTCGATCTGCCAAAGGCAATAACTCTCAATATTGCTTTATTAGAAATGTTTCATGTTTCTCTCAAAGTGCTTAACTTGAACGGAGATGTGCCTACTAAACGTTGCCTAAGTATCTTTTGGTTGACCCTCAAAATTCTTTAAAATAAGGACCGTTTGAATATTTCACCTATTGCGTTCAAAGTGATTGAAGACATCTTGGCTGCCAACGATTAACACATTCAATCTATGTTACTATTTTACCTGAATTAAGCTGTTATTTAATTATGCATACTAATGAACATTGTAACGTGTGATTAACGAGGTTAAGTATAGGTTTGTAGTATTACAAAAGTCGATGTTAAAACTGTTAACTAGCTACATAACTGCGGTCGTTTTTATCCGGTTGGACTAACTTCTTTTGTTTGAAACTTTCTAAAAATATATGGGCACCCTCGTAAAATAAATAACAAGCCCAGGAAGAATGTTTTAATGATAGCTTTCTACTCGCAATTTTTAAAAACTTTTCCAATTCTTAGCAATTTCTATCTGAACGGATTACTTCGTGCCATGTTACTAAAAACCTCTCTACTGCAGCAAACGGAATTCTATTCCCTAAAAGATCTATTTTTATCTTTACGTCTAAGAATCAGATTTCTCTACAAATCTGGCCGCCAAATCTCATTCCATACACACAACTTGGGTTTCATCATGCACCGGAATCTTCTCAGCTTATCTTCGGAAATCTAAATGCATCTTTAACGGTGAATTTTTACCTACTCCATCTACATTCTCTTATTTTTTATTTATATTTTCATACCTTTTCAATTGTTGATGTTATGGTAAGGAACTTATTGTGAAATAAAAACGAATATATATAAAACAAAGAATACTGTTATGTTTAACAATGTTTGTTTTAATATATTCAGTTGGCTAAAACGTTCGTGCGTTCTTTAAATGTAATATTTCCGGCTTACTAATGATCATTTTATATTCGTATTCTTCAAATCCTGTATTAAGTGTAGCGAGTATGTTGACGTCAGTGTGTAATAAACCTCCGAGCAGAACAGTTCTTATATTTTTGCTTGTAATTCAGGCCTTGAAATGGAAGATCAAGCAAAGCACGACCGACATCTAATGCTTTTTTATTACAGAAAAGGAAAACAGCTACATAAACCTTGCATAAATATATGCCATGTGTATAGGGAGAATGCTGTGACAGAACGGGTGTTCTAGAAATTGTTTGCTCGATTACGAAAAGGAATATTTTCAGTAAGAGATACTCCTCGCTCGGGCCGTCAAAGATGATTGACAGTGATCAAGTTAAAGAAGGAGTTGAATAAGATTGCCGTTTGACAACCAGACACATCGCATACATTCTTAAGATTTTCAAATCGATTGCATAAACTCGGTTTCTTAACTTTATATTTGAGTTTCTCTTTCCTAAAAATAAACGAACATTGTGGCCAACACAATCTCTCTCTTTCTCTCTCTTTCTCTCTCTCTCTCTCTCTCTGTCTATGTCTGTCTTCCTGTCTTCTTGTCTTTCTGTCAGTCTATCTGTCGGTCTCTCTCTCTCTCTCTCTCTCTCTCTCTATATATATATATATATATATATTGATATATATAGTGATATATATATACATATATATATTGATATATATAGTGATATATATATACATATATATAGATATATATATAGTGATATATATATATATAGATATGTATATATATAGATATATATATAGTGATATATATAGTGATATATATATAGATATATATATAGATATATATATATATATATAGATATATATATATATATATATATATATATATATATATATATATATATATATGGAGAGAGAGAGAGAGAGTAGCGGCAGTAAAGAAGAAGAAGGCGAAAAAGAAGACGAAGAAGATAAAGAAGAAGAAGAAGAAGAAGAAGAAGAAGAAGAAGAAGAAGAAGAAGAAGAAGAAGAAGAAGGGGAGTATGAGTAGAAAGAATAGAAGCTAAAATCGAAGAAGAAATACTATTTTTTTGCGTAGGAAAAACTGGAATCTTTTGCAGTGTAGTCTTAAATCTCAATACAAATAACGTTACCTGTTTTTAGCACTGTGAGTTTCGCCTACATACTTTTGTGTTGTGTCCATGTCAATTGCTGTCGACATTGTTGTCGAACGAGTTCACATTTCTAAAAACAATAAGTGGCGTGTGTTTGACTAGGCATAGTTAAATATCAAATATTTTAAGTCCAGTCAACACGTGAGCGGTAATTTGAACCTGGTAATTATCACAGCAGATACGATGACTAAGGGCTTAGTTTATAATAAAGGGTAGCCAAGAAATGGGGACAAAGAAGAACAAAACGTATACGTACATAAATTGAATAAAAACTATACACATTATAAATTAAAATGTAGTCACTAATCTTAACACTAAAAACTAAAACCAAACTGTTAATACAACTATTTATAAGGACGTTTATTCCGTTTTCTAACGGATTGATTGTGTCAAATTTATAGGAAAGTAAACGTTTATTATTCTATGCGGACAAATATCAAAGTACACAGCTACTCAATAAACAAAACAACTCGTCTTGGCCTTTTGGCTAAGATCAGAGTGTAGTATCTGTTCCGATGGATGCTCACTCTGTAGATAGGTATTGTCTTGGCCTTCGCGCCTTGATTCCGCCGGTCTGAGGTATTGTCCTGTGCAGTTCTAGGAGGTCACCTCTCCCAGGCTTTGCCTCCCCTCTTTGGGGAGGAGTAAGTTTATTGCTTACTGCCTGAGGCGCCCCTACCGAGGAATGCCGGCGGGGCTGCCCAGACAATTTTTAATGGACAGAGTGCTCACCTTCTCGGGCGCTGGCTTTTCAAGTCCAACTTTCCCGACCCGACATTGGGTCACATCTTACCTTGTGGGAGTAAGATAAACCTGGCCTTGTGCCTAACCTCCTAAGGAGGTAAATAAAAATATCAAAGTGTAGTATCTGTTCCGATGGATATTACACCCCATAAACTGGTATTGTCTTGGCCTTCGGGCTTGATTTACGCCGGTCTATGGGCCGGTCCTGTGCAGTTCTAGGGGGTCCACCCTCCCAGGCTTTGCCTCCCCTCTTTGGGGAGGAGTAAGTTTATTGCTTACAGTCTGAGACGCCCCTACCGGGAAATGCCGACGGGGTTGCCCAGGCAATTTTTAATGGCCAGAGTGTTCACTTTCTCTGGCGCTGGCTTTTCAAACCCCATTTTCCCGACCCGATCTTAGGTCACATCTTACCTTGTGGGAGTAAGATAAAACTGGCCTTATGCCTAACCTCCTGGAGAGGAGGTAAATAATACTCAATAAACAAAAGGATACATACGACGACATGGAAATATTAATGTTGAGTACAATTTATCGCAGAAATATTAAAAAAATGATCAAACGCATCCTTGAAAGAAAGAAATTAAAAGATATAGATGAATAACCTTCTTGAAATAAAGTCACTCAATTGAATGAAAACGCGAACAACTCAGACACATGAAAGCACTCTTTTTTTCTCTCAAATACCAACCACCATATAACAACAGAAGTCCAGTGTTTATCTTTCATTACACATGAAGTAGAAATGTAATTCACGTAAATAGATCCTAATTCTCTAGGGACAAAACAATATGATTAAGAAGGCTTCAGACAGTTTGAAATAATCCGTTCAGAGATATAAAATAGATATATCATGGCAACATTCTACGTCATACTCCATTAGAAAACAGGACACGGCCAACATAAGGTCACTATGGCTTTAATTGTAGCAGACAACACAATACTTTGTATATAAAATAATTAGGCTGTCGCGTCAGAAATGAACGCTCACTCGTAAACCGATGGAGCCCAAGTCATATTTCTTGGGTGGTTAGACATTGATTTTACTTTGTTTCGGACAAAGAATATTTTTAGTTAAAAAAAAATTTAAAAAACATTTCGACCTCAATTATTGTTTTAACCTCCCTAATGAATAGAAATATTTTTGGTCAAAAAAAAAAAATCCCCCCCCCTCAATTTTCTTTTACTCTCCCCCATCCATAGAAATAGTTTTAGATCAGAAAAAAATAATTAGATTGTTTCGGTTCTGCAGAAATCGTATTCCTATAATTGCACACATATTAAAAGCTGAAGTAAATCTTTTTTTCTCTCAAACTAAATACTTGTCCTTGCGATATTAGAAATATTAAACGACATTATGCCTATCTAAGCTGATCCGAATATCTGACGTTTTGGACTAAATAAACCAACATCTTAGTTTTGATGAGTATTGATTAGCAGAAAAGACGCGATGGGTTCCGAAACAACAAACCTAATTAACACTTTAAACATTATGTATTTACCTAAATATAACAGTTACAAAACTATACGTGTCTGATTACTATTTTATTTTAGAAGTACACACAGACACACGCACACACACACACATATATATATATATATATATATATATATATATATAAATATATATATATATACTCTTTGAAAATGAGAAGTATATTCTCGAAAGCTAAGATTAAAATAAATTTTATTTATTTTACACCACCATTGTTATGGTTTAAAAAAAAATAATACTATTACGAAACAATGGTTTAAAAGATATGTCTAAATACCCTTTCTTATTCAAACCGGCGTCAACTCGCTTACAGACATAACGTGATTTTCTGACCAAAAAGTCCATTTCCATCGGACGATGAAAAAAAAGAAGAAAAGAAAAACAATCTTTGAAAATGAGAAGGATATTCTCGAAAGGTAAGATTAAAATAAATGTTATTTATTTTACACCACCATTTTTATGGTTAAAAAAAAATTATTATTATATATATATATATATATATATATATATATATATATATATATGTATGTATCGTTGAATTATCTACTTGAAAAAACCGACAAGACACATCCTCGAGTGTCTTCTGTCTCTCTGTACAAGGGTTTATCAGGATAACGTGACATGAGGATACTTCACCTTTCAAGTAAACCCTGACCAAATATAAAAATGACATAGTATTTGAAGCTCAAATAAGATCCCCTCGAGACGGCTATGCACTGGCTCATACAAAAACAATGTTTCCTCCAGTAATAGCACCTCGTTGGATACTCCACTAGTCTTGATGAATACTTGTCCTGGAACCCCGTTAGACGCAGAGACCATAATAAATATATACTATGACATAATTAACTGGTCAATTGGGGAAAGGAAAACATTACTCGGAGAAGGTGCACCATATTTCAACACTCTTTCAAATCGGAAGACATTTACTCAATATAAATGGATTTACATATCTGATGAGAACGCACAACGCTTGAAACGCTTTATATACAATTATAACATGAGAAAATGAGAAAATAACAAAAAAATAAATAAATGTTTACTAAAAAAAATTACAAATATTGGTAGCATTACTCCTTTAGATATATACTTTTTTCTCGTTGGAACTGCACTGATATTGCACTACCCTCTTTATATATATATATATATATATATATATATATATATATATCCATACCACTACTACTAATATTGCTACTACTACTGCTATTACTACCATTAAGCTCTACTCACTTATTGAGCACTGTTGAAGTAAGTACTGAAACTCTATACACAATATAGTATATCACTATATTATGTTATAAGTTTATATACATGAAGTAATAAATCATACGTACATATATATATATATATATATATATATATATATATATATATATATATATATATATATATATATATACATATATATATGTGTGTGATTTTTTTAATGCTCTGTACCCTGTAATCGAGTATCATCGAGCTTATTTTTCTTGGCCTAATCCCGGTCTTCTACCTGAAAAATCTCCCTCTCTCTCTCTCTCTCTCTCTCTCTCTATATATATATATATATATATATATATATATATATATATATATATAAGCATGCTTCTTTTCACGATTCAACCGCACTTTTTTAAAGACTTAAACGGACTTTTCGTACGTCTTATGCTACATGTTTTGAATAACCCATTCATAGATTTATTGGATGCCTGTTTGACAAGTTCAGAATATTCGCTTCTAGATGAAACCGGAAGATAAACTTAGAGCGTAACGATAGATAAATCCTACCTATATGTCACTTATTTTTCCACGGACATAAAATAGGTTGATATTCTCAGAAAGATTCCAACAATTTCAGCTAAAAATTCAAAAGCACATCCTCTTTTCTAATAATGAAACTTCATCATAAATATCTCCTCTTATCTCTATATAATTTACAATTTGTTGAAGCTTTATTTCAGGTTTATTTTTTAATATACAGTTTATTTATTATAAGGTTTTATATATATATATATATATATATATATATATATATATATTATATACATAAATACAGGGTTATTCATAAGTCACTTCACTTAGCTATTTAAAATGTCATTTACAATTGAAGAGCGAATTTTTATTGTTATTCATATGGCCAAATTTGATGAATCTCCCACACTTGTCGAAAGGCAATGGAAACGTGATGTGAACAGAAAGCCTCCTTCATATATATACGTATTACACACAATGCATCAAGCAAACTACCTCTCCTTATATATATATATATATATATATATATATTTTTTTTTTTATTGAATGTATTTGGGACCGACTACTTGCTTGTTGGCTTGGTGGAAGAAATAATGCACAAGCTTCTTTTCTAAGACTTTTCTAGGACTTTCTTTTCTTATCGTTGTTCTTCCTTGCTTTTTAAGTTTGACTTTTATTTTTATTTTTATTTTATTTTTTCCTCTTCTTTTCTTAAGTGACCTCAACTATTACAACGCCACATTGTGTTTTGTCGGCAGTTGAAACCAGTATTCCAGACATTTAATTTCCCTGATGATCTGCCAAGCAAGTAACTGCTTGGTAGTGAAACACGTGTAGGAAAAAACATTTAATTTGAATAAATAGTATTTGTAAGCAAAAATAACTTTAATGGTGATCATTGGTGTCTTGAAAGGAATGCTTTGGTAAGCCTTCATAAAATCATATATATATATATATATATATATATATATATATATATATGTATACAATAGTAATATATATGCATAACATGTATGTATGTGTATATAAGTTGCATATAAGACATTACACGTCAGTATACTGATAAAAATCTTCTTTTATATTTAAACCTTCATTCATGTGAAATCCCTGGAGAACGCTTAGAATAATCTTGTATTTCAGGATTGTTGGTTTTTCTATGCCCACTTTCGAGTAAGATTTTACTATTTGTTTTAGGGTTTCAAAAATCGTATTTCTTTCTTTTATTCACATTTAGTTCCAGTGGGAAA
The DNA here is from genome assembly GCA_963556195.1 of Sepiola atlantica. Classification (NCBI taxonomy): domain Eukaryota; kingdom Metazoa; phylum Mollusca; class Cephalopoda; order Sepiida; family Sepiolidae; genus Sepiola; species Sepiola atlantica. Next base: position 14,213,749 of record OY744541.1, on the reverse strand, counting down.
ACCCAAAATACAATCTTTAACATACACAGAAACAGTTCGCGCATAGTACGCGTAAGTGACTTAAAAAAAAATCAATGTATAGTCTAAGGGACCGCTAAATTTAGATTCTGACTTAATCGGCTTGGTTACCACGTGCACATTCCCCAAAAGATTAGAGCGACTCGGGCGATCAACAATAAACGTATACATCAGCTTTTCAGGGTTTTTTATTTTTATTAATTTCATATTTTATTTAAAGAAAATAAGATTTACGTTATAGCGGGTCATCGTTGAGATTCACGTCGGGGACATATTCTTCAAAAAAGCTATTACAACTTGTGTCTAGGTGATAATAACATTTTTTTAAGATTATAACATAATGAACGTTTTTAAATTAAAAAATAAGCTTTGCAATATGTAACTAACTAATAAAAAAAAATTGTCAGTAACAAAAAAAAAATTGTCAGAAACAAAAGAAAAATTGTCAGAAACAAAAAAAATTGTCAGAAACAAAAGAAAAATTGTCAGAAACAAAAAAAATTGTCAGAAACAAAAAAAATTGTCAGAAACAAATAAAAATTGTCAGAAACAAAAAAAATTGTCAGAAACAAAAAAAAAATTGTCAGAAACAAAAGAAAAATTGTCAGAATCAAAAAAAATTGTCAGAAACAAAAGAAAAATTGTCAGAAACAAAAAAAATTGTCAGAAACAAAAGAAACATTGTCAGAAACAAAAAAAATTGTCAGAAACAAAAGAAAAATTGTCAGAAACAAAAAAAAATTGTCAGAAACAAAAGAAAAATTGTCAGAAACAAAAACAATTGTCAGAAACAAAAGAAAAATTGTCAGAAACAAAAGAAAAATTGTCAGAAACAAAAAAAATTGTCAGAAACAAAAAAAATTGTCAGAAACAACAAAAAAATGTGTGAGTCACGTATAGGCGAAAAACACACATACACAGAAGTTCTTATAAACTTTACATTTTCATAAATACAGTACAAATAATTATTGAAGCGTTTAAACCATTTTTAAATATATTCTAGGCTGAGATATTCTTTGTTTAATTAAAAAAAATGAAACAAGAAAACCTATTTCTACAACTGAATTTCGTTTTGTTCTTGTTCTAATATATCTAAGTTATTTCATTGATATAACGTATAATTCTGACCCCAGAAGCTATCCAATACAATTTCAATGGTTTTCAGATTCCTATAACGATGTAACACTTACTGAAGTATATACTCATATTCGGCTGTTTACATACCTATTGATATAACTCACAGTCACTTTATACAGGGTGGGCAAAAATAAGGGTCCTATTTTTAAAAATTCATAACTTTTTTATTTATTGATTTTTTTAAATTTTTTTTTTAGAATAAGTAAAGGACCCCTTCCGAAGCAAGCATGAGCCGTATTAGCCCTAAGGAACGTACCCTCATTTAGAAAACATTATTTTTGCTTAAAAAACTCAAAACAGTGTAAAAAACAATACTTTAGTTTTTGTAAGTTTTAAGAAGTGTTTTTCGGCTAAAATTTGTTTTGTTTATTTCAAAAAATCTCGGAAGGGTCAGTCTACACACACATAAAGTTTGGTGAGTTTAACTTTTATTTTGTGGAAGTTATTCAAATTCAAGTTATTCTAATTTAAAGATAGGACCCTTATTTTGGCCCACCCTGTATATATATATATATATATATATATATATATATATATATATATATATATATATATATATATATGAAGCAATCCAACAAAAGATATAAGCGTCAACTAATATCTTATAATTAGTTAAAACATCCGGATAAAAACTGAAGCTCAATATACTGGTTAGAGCATTAATATTATAATATAAAATGAAGTAATAAAATAAGGTGTCAATCAAATTTTATTAGAATTCAAAGTTCAAGCAAAGTATCTTAAAGTCCTTAGCTCATGAGTTTTCAAATAGTCCTCTGATGAGAAGAATTATCTTTGAAAACTCATGAGCTAAGGACTTTAAGATACTTTGCTTGAACTTTGAATTCTAATAAAATTTGATTGACACCTTATATTATAATATATATATATATATATATATATATATATATATATATATACATTATATATATATATATATATATATATATATATATTGTAACACTACATTTACATAAAAACATAACTTTTAAATTTATAAATTTCTATTCTCTGCGGGAATGGTCTGCTTCTACCTAACTCTCTGGCATCCATTTTGGTAAATTCTTTACACAGACGGATTGGTGTTTACTATTTTTGACAAAGGGGAGTTTCTTTTTATCGAAATATTAAATAAATGATTTTTTATAATTATCCGGACAACACACACATAGCTAACACCACACTTTTTGCTATGTAAGATTTTAAGAAAAAATAAAAAGTAACTTCCATTTCGATTTATTTTTGTTCCTTCCATCTTACCACCTACCGGCACTTTACATTGCCCTCAACCTTTTTAAACATACAACTATTAAGATATATATATATATATATATATATATATATATATTCATATATATATATATATATATATATATATATATATATATATATATTTTCATATATATATATACAGAAAATGAGTTATCAAAATAAAAGTTGCACATTTACAATATTTATTAAAACATCGGAAATAAAAAGCAAGGAGGGAGTCTTATTATCTTAAATCCATGGATTATCAAAGAAGAATTATTTTTATCATATAATAAAAAATAGGTAATGTAAGTATTACCGGTTACATTAAACTTTGCCAATTAATATATATATATATATATATATATATATATATATATATACATATATATATATATATATATATATATATATATATATATATATATATATACATGTGCATATATAGATGTATATATATATGGTAATGATAATTATTGAAAATAATAATGGGCAATTAGAACGCCGTACAATGCATTTTAGTTTTATTACATTTTAGTTTTTCATCAAATTTAATTTTCGAAATTTATTTGAAACTCTGATGATGAAGTATATCTTCGTAAATTAAATTGGAAAACTACAGTTAATAAAACTAAAATACATTGTATGGCGTTCTAATTGCTCATTATTATCTTTGATAACACTGGTCAATAAATTTTTCTTTTTTTTCTTTGGCAGACCATCTAGGAGTGTTTTCTGGGGTTTTGAAGGTCGCTGATTACGAATATAACATTGGTTTTGCCAGATTGGTTCTAGTTTAGAAGATACTGATAGCCCCAAATAAGCCTAAACTGCTAAAATTCTCCCTGAAATACTTCAATATAGAAGCAGTAAATAATAATTTTCTGATATTATTGAATCATTATAATGATTATGTATATATTGAAGTATTTCAGGGAGAATTTTTATATAATTATTTATATAGGGAGAATTTTTATATAATTATATACTGTAATTACTTAATAACATGTTCCATAAATATAGTTGCAGTATAAATTAAACAGTAATTAAGAATTTTCTTTTTAATTCCACAGTTGAAAATGAGTTCCAGAGAGAAAATGAGTTCTTCTAGAAGATGTTGCAGATATGAACCGGATGTCTTTTGTTACATCTGTGGACAGTATATGATGGCACAACAAAAGAGGAATATTACAGACTTTGTCAAGAGGGCGTACAAAGCATACTTCGATATGATACTTGGTGACCAAGACAAGTCTTGGGCCCCACATATGGTGTGCAAAACCTGTGTAGAAAGTCTCCGCGGTTGGACCAACGGTAAGCTGAAGTTGAAGTTTGCTGTACCAATGGTGTGGAGAGAGCCCAACAATCATTTTGATGACTGCTACTTCTGTCTCAATGACATGACGGGGTTTAACAAGCACAAGAAAGCAAATTGGCAGTATCCGAGCCTGGATTCTGCTATCCGTCCTGTTGCGCACTCTGAGGATGTACCTGTGCCTGTTTTCACCAGTTTGCCTGAAATCGATGAAACGGAAGAGATTTCAGCTGATCTTTCAATATCAAGTGATGATAGCTGTAGTGACTATGAAGAACCCTCAAATGGCCCTCAGCTTTTCAATCAATCTGAACTTAATGACCTAGTGCGAGACCTTTGTTTGTCGAAGGAGCAGTCTGAAGTTCTTGCATCACGACTCCAAGAGAAAAACATTCTTGATTCTGGCACAAAAGTAACATACTATAGGACAAGGGAAGGCAGCTTGCTTCGTTTCTTTTCTAAAGAAGACGACCTGGTCTTTTGTAATGACGTTTCTGCACTTCTTAACTGCATGGGGATCTCATCATATGGCCCAGCAGATTGGCGTCTCTTCATAGATAGCTTGAAAGCAAGTCTAAAAATTGTACTTTTGCACAATGGCAATAAGTTTGCTCCTGTACCAATTGGCCATTCTACCAAGATGAAAGAAGAGTATGATGCTATCAAATTTGTTCTTGAAAAGCTGAATTACAACACTCATAAATGGCTGATTTGTGTGGACTTGAAAATGGTGAATTTTCTGCTTGGTCAGCAAAGTGGGTACACAAAGTATCCCTGCTTTCTTTGTTTGTGGGATAGCAGAGCAAGAATCCAGCACTGGAGAAGGGAGAACTGGCCAGAACGAGAAAGTCTCGAAGTCGGCACAGCCAACGTCATCAATGAGCCTTTGGTACCCAGGGATAGAATCATCTTCCCTCCATTGCACATAAAACTAGAGCTCATGAAGCAGTTTGTTAAGGCGTTGAACAAGGATGGGGATTGCTTCAAGTACATATGCAGGCAATTTCCAGGTCTTTCCATCGAAAAAGCTAAAGGTGGCATCTTCGATGGACCTCAGATTCGAACGCTCATGAGGGATTCTGACTTCACTAATCATATGAACACGGTTGAGTTAAATGCTTGGGTGTCCTTCACAGATGTAGTGACAAACTTTTTGGGAAATCACAAAGCTGACAATTACAAGCAATTGGTCCGTAAGATGCTTACTGCATACGGAAAACTAGGGGCAAATATGAGCATTAAAGTTCATTTCTTGTTTAGCCACCTCGACAGATTTCCTGGTAATCTTGGTGATTACAGTGAGGAGCAGGGAGAGAGATTCCATCAAGACATCAAAACAATGGAAGAGAGGTATCAAGGCAAATGGGATGAGCACATGATGGCAGACTACTGCTGGAACCTTTTGAGAGACTGCCCAAAAGTTGCTCACAAGCGAAAATCGTATAAACGTCAATTTTAGTTTTGTGAATAAAATATTGTTTTGTGTGTTCATTGTAACCAAGAATCTAGTGTATAATGCTTTGCATTATTTATGATATATAACTGATTATGTAAATGTTTTTTTTCACTTGGAGAATTAAAATTCAGCAAATTTTTAGCAAATTTTTTGTATATCCTCGAAATCTATGAAAAGTGTTCAGTTATAGGATAAATGAAATGATGTTATATCTAACTTAACTTGTTAGATTGAGATTTTACACTGTCTTTGTGGTTTAAGATCATCATAAAAATCAATATCTTACATTTATGCACTATTTAGCCGTTTTTTGTACGTTTAGCTATGGTCGCGAATGGGTGATTTCAGACAAACGACCCCCCTGTGATAACTCAAAAACTAGAGCCAATTTGAAAAAACTAATGTCAGATTCGGATTCAGCGCCCTTGAAAACCCCAGAAACCAGTCTTACTTTGCCTGCCAAAAATATTGTGTTGACCAGTGTAATTAATATTACCATATAAACAATGCTTTCGAAAACAAGGACAACATTTCATAATACAATTTGCACTGCCACTGCACTCCTTAAGAGACTCTCATCTCGAATTCATTTCAAGAACACCGAATTGATAACACCAAACACGAGATGAAAAAAGAGAATGAAGGGTATTTTAATATATGTTTATTTGAAATTCTGATGATGAAGTATATCTTCGAAAATCTAATTGGAAAACACGTTAATAAAACTAAAATGCATTGTATGGTGTTCTAATTATTATTTTTATGAATTCTTAGTACCATATACATAATGTTTTCTAATCAAAGAACAACATTTCTTATTCATTTTGCACTGTCACGTGCCGTTCTTGACTAAAGACTCTCATCCAAAATTCATTTCAACATCACACAAATAAATAACAGACCAGGAAAACGAGATGAAGAAAAGGAAAAAAATATTTTGATATATCTTTATTTGAAATTCTGACTAGAAAGTATATCTTTGAAAATTAAATTGAAAAATAAAAGTTAATAAAACTAAAAGGCATTGTATGGCGTTCTAATTTCTCATTACTATTTTTATGAATTCATATTACCATATAAACAATGCTTTCTAAAAATAGACAACATTTCTCATATATATAAATATATATATTAGTATTTCATGTATCCACATAAAATCTTATACGGAGATATAATTTTTTATGTATCAATTTTTAGTATTTACTTCAACAAGGCTCGATACATAACTAGAGCTAGGTAGTAAGCTATGAAAATATATTTATGGATATTAAGCTACATAGAGGCTCCCGCGTTTCATCCACGGGGCGGGGGGAATCTTCAGGCTTTAATGCATGGAGTTATTTTTGCCGTGTGTTTTTATATACACGGCTTGCTATTTAACCAATCAGATTCTTTGTTGTTTTCTCAGCCAATCGTTTATATATATATATATATTAATATATATATATATATATATATATATATATATATATATATATATATATATGTATATATATATATATATATATATACATATATACATATATATATATACATATATACATATATACATATATACATATATATATACATATATACATATATATATACATATATACATATATATATATATATTTACATATATACATATATACATATATATATACATATATATATATACATATATATATATATATGTGTCAACGTGATTGTGACGTATATATTAATATATATATATATATATATATATTAATATATACGTCACAATCACGTTGACACACCGGTTCCCGTTAGATCACCGAAGTTAAGCGGCGTCGAGACTGGCCAGTACAAAATGGGTGCCTATTTGGGAATACCAGGTGCTGTATCTCGGCATTGTTTCCAGTCGTACTACTTGCCATTGGAATCAAGCAATGCCTACTCAGGAGAGCGGTTGATGGAGATTGCGCAACCCTTAAAATTACAAATTCACGGGCCAGGTGGGGCACTCATACGTCGAAATCGACGAGAGAGTCCATCATCATCATATAATATATATATATATATATATATATATATATATATATATATATATATATATATATATATATATATATATGTGTGTGTGTGTGTGTGTCTTTGTGTGTTTCTACTAAAAACCATATATAACACCTTTTTCTATGTAGTGGTGTTAATGTTTTTATCTCAATTTACAATTCAGAAGATGTTTACCGCCATTTTTTGTAAGATTTTGTCGTGAACGAACATTTCATAATTTTATATTAAATTATAATTATAATATAATATCTCCATTGGGTTAGACGGGTATTCTAACTATTGATGCGTAAACGTGGAATGGATTCGACATGAGACGCCCTTCACCCACACACGTTCAGTGAAGCGTACATTTCGACAAAAAAAACACATACATATGAAACGGAAGTGCTTAACTCGCAGATGATTACGTATTACGGAAATAATGCAATCAAAACAAAGAACAGGATTCTTCTTTTTTTAAAACAAGTAGATTCTCTGTCGGTATATTCGGCCGGCACACGCAAGCGCAATACAAAGAATAACCACAGACAACTAAAGCAAACACCACAACAAAGTTGCCAGCCCGGTGATGCGTCAGCTGTGTCCCTGATGACTGAAACAAAAAGCGAAAAACACTCTTTTTTTAGCCGAAGAGGAAGAGCGAAAAGCAAAACTAGAAACATTGACAACTTAATTAAAATCTAGACGACTAAGCATCAAAGTTTGGACTAAAAACAGAACAACAACAACAAACAAGTGAATCTGAGTAACAAGTGATTATTATCATCATCATCATCATTATTATCATTATTATTATTATTATTATTATTATTATTATTATTATTATTATTATTATTATTATTATTATTCACTCATTAAGGATTTTCACACGTGTTAGGGAAAGTGATTGCTTACTAGCAATAACAAGTGAATCTGAGTAACAAGTGATTATTATCATCATTATTATTATCATTATTATTATTATTATAATTATTATTATTATTATTATAATTATTATTATTAGTATTATTATTATTATTATTCACTCATTAAGGATTTTCACACGAGTTAGGGAAAGTGATTGCTTACTAGCAATAACAAGTGAATCTGAGTAACACCAAGTTAGTATTATTATTATTATTATTATTATTATTATTATTAGTAGTAGTAGTAGTAGTAGTAGTAGTAGTAGTAGTATTAAAACGACGCGGAGATGCGTCTGCTGTTTTGCTTGATGACCGAAACGAAGAGAGAGAAAACACCCTATTTTTAGCCGAGGAGCAAAACCAGAAAACAAAAACTGATACAACAATAAAAATTGACAACTTAATTAAAAACAAGACGACGAAGTTATAAAACAACAAACACGTATACTAAAAAGGTCAACTCATTGCGACGTCGAATTAGCATATCACACGATGGCCCGGCGCACATTGTCAACCTACGCGTTATTACTACTAGCGTTTGGATTTCGTCCAGATTGTGTATTGTCCGCCACCACGGACATTAGCGCATTTACAGACGACAAAAGACTTGTTGCGTTCATTCAAGTTGAGAATTCTACAAAGCAGGAATGCCTTCTGTTTTCGCACAGGTATGTAATTATTTAATAGCATTGTAAAATACTCGTTCTTTTAATTATTAATTAATAATTAAGATAATTATTAATTAATAATTAAGATAGTTACTGTATTGTTATGATGTATCCAATCCTCGATTTAGATCGTCGTTAAAATCTTCTAATCGTATATCAATATATGTCAAAAGTTACTCATCAATTATTTGTATATTGCAATATATATTTCATATCTATTCTACTAGCAAGGCTACCCGGCGTTGCTCGGGGTCAGTAAAAACAAAATAAAAGATGTTAAAAGGGTGTGTAACATCTTTATATTAACCTTATATTACTCTACCTTTCTCAATCCGTCTTTCTAAATATCCCTCTTACTCTTTTTTCTGAACAACCTTCTTCCCTATCCGTCTTTTACCTCTGCCCAGTTGATCTCTCTCCCTTGTATTATTGTATTGAAAATAACAATAATCTAAGTCTTTCACATCTTATTTATATAATACATAACGTTGGAAATATCGCAAAAACCGACACCCCTTTCAAAAGCCTGACCCAGTTGACCCCAAATAAATGAATAATTATAAAATTAAAACCTAACACTAACACTAACCCTAACCCTAACCCTAACCCTAAACCTAACCCTAACCGTAACACTGACAATAACCCAAAACCCTAAGACTAACCCTAAACCTAACCCTAACCCTAACACAAACCCTAAACCCTAACATAAACGCTAAACCCTAACACAAACCCTAAACCCTAACCCTAAACCCTAACCCTAACCCTAACCTTAACCCTAACCCTAACCCTTACACTAACCCTAACCCTAACCCTAACACTAACAATAACACTAACCCTAAACCCTAAGACTAACCCTTACCCTAACCCTTACACTAACCCTAACCCTAACCCTAACACTAACACTTACAATAACACTAACCCTAAACCCTAAGACTAACCCTTACCCTAACCCTTACACTAACCCTAACCCTAACCCTAACACTAACACTAACAATAACACTAACCCTAAACCCTAAGACTAACCCTAACCCCAACACCAATCCCTTACACTAACACTAATACTAACCCTAAACCGAACCCTAACACTAACCCTAACCCAAACCTTAACTCTAACCCAAACCCTAACCGTAACCATGTCGACGTATACACGTCGATGCCTTTGATTTACACGATCCTCTTTACATTAATTAACTTAATGATTTAATGAACAAACGATCGCGTTGTTTTAATTCAATGATCGAACTCTTCCGTAATAATCAAATCAAGTTTTGGAATAATATTTCAAAAATAATTATTTAATACATTGCTGCAGTGAAATAAAACAAAAATATATTACGTAATGTAACTGCGATAAAAAAATAATAGTATTTGCAAATACACTATTAACTATGCCCCGGTGGGTATAGTCTCTTTAAAAGCATAAAGAGGAAAAGAGAGAGATATAGATAGAAAGATAGAAACATAGATAGATAGATAGATAGATAGATAGATAGATAGATAGATAGATAGATGTAATATTTAGACGTTATATATATAATGTATTCAGTTCAAGATAGATAGATAGATAGATAGATAGATAGATGTAATATTTAGACGTTGTATATAATGTATTCAGTTCAAGATAGAAAGATAGATAGATAGTGGATGTTATATTTAGACGTTATATATATAATGTATTCAGTTCAAGATAGAAAGATAGATAGATAGTTGACGTTATATTTAGACGTTATATATATAATGTCATCAGTTCAAGATAGAAAGATAGATAGATAGATGTAATATTTAGACGTTATATATATAATGTCATCAGTTCAAGATAGAAAGATAGATAGATGTTATATTTAGACGTTATATATAACGTCATCAGTTCAAGATAGAAAGATAGATGGGTGTTATATTTAGACGTTATATATATAATGTCATCAGTTCAAGATAGAAAGATAGAAAGATAGATTGATGTTATATTTAGACGTTATATATATAATGTCATCAGTTCAAGATAGAAAGATAGATAGATGTAATATTTAGACGTTATATATATAATGTCATCAGTTCAAGATAGAAAGATAGAAAGATAGAAAGATAGATAGATGTTATATTTAAACGTTATATATATATAATGCCATCAGTTCAAGATAGAAAGATAGATAGATGTAATATTTAGACGTTATATATATAATGTCACCAGTTCAAACTTAAATGGTATGTTTTTTGTCTGTTATCGTTATGAAGAGGGAATACGTTACCGATTAACGGACATCGAGTATCACGGGTGACGTCAGCCGAACTTGACAACTATTTAACGAACTGTACACGACTCCGTTTGTGGTCTAACGGACACCGGCGAAGGATAAAGCGATGGATTTATCCAGGTAAGAACAATTTTTTTTTTAATTGCTATATTTAATACATTTCCTAAATAAGAACACATGAAGAAAAGTTGCACAATTTGACAAAACGGAAGGAAATAACATATTTTTCTGTACTTTTTCTTTTATTTATCTTTCTTTGATTTGATCAAATTATTTTGAATACAAAACGAAAAGTTGTTAAACATATTGCACTGCTAGGTTCTATTTGTTACTTGACGCCGCATGACTCGTTTGGTCAACGTTGGTACATCGTACACGCGCACTATCGTTGGATCCGTAGCCCATTGTGAAAGTAAATGCATATATATATATATATATATATATATATATATATATATATATATATATATATATATATATATATATATACCGTCGGAAATTAACTTCCTCACTGAAGAGTGCGTAAGCATGAAACATCGATGTCTGTAGGTAATAAATAATTAATATTTATTTATAAATATCATTAAAAGCCCCCTTTACTAAGGCCTGGCACTCTGAGTGAGTTTAATAACAAGCAGTACTACTAGCTTCATTGCGAGCTCCAACACAGTTTGTTGTAGATCACTATTCGCTGCTCATTGTAAAATACCCGTCGACTTCGTATTTACAAAGTTAAATTCCTCCTTAATTCTGAGCTAATTTGTGATGGCCAACGAGAAACGCTATTGACTGCGAATCAGTGCGGAGTTCGCGCCTGCCGAATGTCGGAAATTATCTTCCTACACTGAAGATGACGTAAGCATCACACATCGATGTCTGTAGGTAATGAATAATTAATATTTATTTATAAATATATATATACATATGTATATATATATATATATATATATATATATATATATATATATATATATATATATATATATATATATATATATATATATATTTGAAATACATCCATGTATTACTGTCTGATTTCATGAGAATTTGCGACATTTCAAGAATGCCCCTCATGGATGTAAATTACGACAATAATAAACACTTCTTTACCGTTTCAAATGCTCGAAGATAACTATATTTACGTCATCTAATCAAAATGTGTGTATTATGACAAATATATAAATTGCCTTGATCTAGAAGGACTTTTTCTCCATTGACCAAGAATAGAAAAGATGAATACAGTATGAGAACAGATAACAAACTTTACTTCTAACCAAAACGCCGAACATCAATTACGACAAATATAAACACATTGTTTCACGATTTAAAATGCTACCTCTGCCGAATATAACTATATTTCCGTCATCCAATCACAATCGTTGCTGCCATGATAACTTCCTAGACAAATGGCAATTTAATTTTTGACTCATTATTTTAGTTGTTTATTTATTACAGTCACCACCTTTCTTTCTTCTTACGCTGTTGCTTTTACAAATATTTCCTCTATTATAGTCTTCCCACTATCTCCTACGTCTATTTTCGTTCTTCTATGTTCTTCCTGTCTCATTCACTCTCCATTCTTGTGTTGTATGAAAAGATGGCATGATGTCCTGAGTGACGTCATAGCGGGAATTGGAAGACAGCGGTCGGTCTCTTCCCCAGCAGACAGTGTCTGATTCAGACGTGCATTTAAAAGTGGATGTGGATCCCCCCAACATCGGGAAGGAAAGTTGGTTACAATTAGAATGGGACTCATGCTCGCGATTTTTAATAATCTTGAAAACGGTTTAATAAAAAATACTATTATGGAAATTACTCTTGTCTCTCGCTGCTTTTGCGTTTAAGGGGGACAAGTAAAAAAGACCGCGTCAAAGTATGTGGAAAGGACATAGACTATACAACAGAGATAAAATTTGTTTTCAGCAAGTAACATTGTAAAAAGGAATGGGCGTCCAAGGAGGTCCCTAATAAACACCTGGTGTCAGACCCTAACCAACAAGTGCCTGGCACCGACCTCCCAAGGAGAGAGTGGTCAACCATCAATAGATTCAGGACTGGACATGGCCCGTGCTTAGCCAGTCTTCATAGATGGGGCAGCTACCCATCCCCACTGTGTGCTTGTGGAGAGGAGCAGACAATGGAGCACATCATTGAAGTCTGCTCTCTCCAACGACTGAGAGGAGGATTAGCCACCCTCCACACAGCAGACCAGGAGGCTACTGCATGGCTGAAGGACTTTGCATTCGCTAAATAAATACATTGTAAAGGAGATTGCACAAAAAGTAAGAGACACTCAAAGGAGTACAGTAGAAAGCAAGCGTAAAGCAAGGAAACGAGAAAGAAGAAATGATTCAGGAAATACAAATTATAAGTAAAACTTGGACGATTATAGATAAATGAATCTTCTAAAGAAAATACGTTTGGAATGGAAGTTAATAATTAAGGAAAAACAGTGCAATAATATTTAATTTACAAAAGAATGAATAACAATGAACACCATTAATAATATATGTGTTTTATAATGTGTGTGTTTACATCGGCCGAAACGTAGTGATAAAAACATCCAAGATGAGAACAGTAGTCCGAATATATCAAATCCTACATGTGTATTATAATGTGTGTGTTTCGGAATTTGTTTAGATGTGAGTTGATAATTTGTCAAATTTGGTATATTTGAACTACTGTTCTCAAATTGGGTTTTTATCACAACGTTTCGGCGGATGTAACCTCCGAGAAAGATTCCCGAGTTCGACAAGGTACACCTGAAGAAGTTCGGAGCTTACATCGGCCGAAACGCTGTGATAAAAACATCAAAGATGAGAACAGTATTCTGAATATACCAAATCCTACATATAATGTGTGTGTTATGAAGATTAGTAACTATATTGAATAGGTTGAATACGTATTTATTGATTAAACGTACATTAGAATTATACGCCTTTAAATTACATTGCATCTTTTCGAACTTTGGTGTCTATTTTTATATCGTCTTTTGCATGAAGTAATTATAAATTGTGCTGTAGAATTTATTCAAGAACTTGTTTAAGTATTTGATATATAATTATTCTTGTTGTTGTAGCTTTGTTTTTTTTTTTCTATATCAAACTAATTTTTGCATTGATATTGGTTTGTTTTTTATAGGTAATTCGATAATTCTATTCTGATTACATCCAATGTTTTTTTTTATAAATATCTCTTCAAATAAACATTGCTTTGAAACAGCTGAAATCAATTTTAATACTTGTCATTAAAATCAAAAAAGTAATAAATATTCCATAGGTTTCACAGATTTACCAAACGTTTCAGATTCTTCGTCGAATCACACTCAGGTTTTAAAAGCAAGTTAACAAAAAAGCTTGAGAAGGAAGACAATTTTAAAAGACGGCGGAGAAACGCGCATGGAACGTTTTTCGCATTGTTTCAGGAAGTCGTTGACAATTTCAATTGAGCATAGCATGACAGGACAACATCCCATTACATTAAGAATTTTAAAATGTTACCACTGGTTTCATATGCAGTGTTGTACATTTTAGGTCGTTGTGTTTGTAGATAACTTGTATTTTTAATTTGTTTAAATTGGTAACGGCATGTATGATTTAAGTGTTATTAACTAGAATTCGTCTTAAATCATTTTTTTTATTTCAATACAAAAAATCATCAGAAAAATTGAAAAAATAAAAACAGTATAATTTAACAGACACATTTTCTTATTTTTCACAATGTTTACATAAATGAGAAAATGCTGCCTAAATACATACAATATATATATATATATATATATATATATATATATATATATATATATATATTGTGTATGTACAAAAAATCAATGTGAAAAGTAAATATTTTCTTATATATTTTATTTATTTTTTATATTTCGACGTCTAGGAATATCCAAGGTCCCGTATGTATAAAAAAAAATTTAAAAGTTTCTTTTTTTAAAGAACACAATTTTCGGCCGCGACCTTTCGGCATTCGTGAGAGATTGTGTGTGTACGGTGGGGGGTGGGTGGTGGTAGAATGGGAAAAAGGGTGGGGAAGGCCAGTGAAATTGTTGAATATATATATATATATATATATATATATATATATTGTGTGTGTGTGTATTTAGGTAGCATATTTTCATTTAGGCAAACATTATCAAATAACACGGAGTGGTTTTGTTTGATGCGACTTTTTTTATTTTTTCAATTTTCCGAATTGTCTATCTAATGTTTCGGTCAAATTGATGATATTTACATCCATGGGTTTCTTGTTCCATTCTTTTTTCTTTTTTGCAAGTACTTTCGATTTGAATCGTCAAATCATCTTCAGGTGGTATTAGTTTTAGTGTCTTTACAAATTATGACTTTACTGTTTTTCTCATTTTTGAATTATAACGGCAAGTAGTTTATAACTTGAAAAAGCGTCTGTAAAGTTGAAATGTACGTGAGAGCGTGATGGCGTTCTACACATATGGGAGATTAAAAGGTTTGACTGTTTAAACCGTTTAGAAACTGATGACGTTAAAGAAAGTGCATACTATTCAAACGCATAGCTACCTTATGGCTAAGAATTTGGTAATGTTAATTATTATGCTAGACACTTTAAAATGTTGAGACTAGTTTCATAATTGACATTATTAATTGTGGGATGTTTAGTTTTTATGTGGAGGGCTTCGAGTATTTTTATTTTTTTGATATTGGTATCATGGTGTATTATTTTGGTATTGTTAACAAGGATGTTTCTATATTGGGATGAGGTGCAATTACGTTTTAATGTTTAATAATGTTTGCCTAAATGAAAATATGCTGCCTAAATACACACACACAATATATATATATATATATATATATATATATAAATATATATATATATATATTTTTTTTGATTTTATTCCATTAGTTGCGACAAACCAGGTTTTGTTTCATTGGTACGGGTAGCTACCAATTCATCAGGCCGGTGGAAGGAATTCAAATGGCATAAAATTTACTTCAACGGGAGATTTAAAATTGAAAATACATTGGAGGGGGAGGGGGATAGAGTTGGGGCTTTGTCTATAACGGCGACATGGGACATGAGAGGGGAGGGGGGATGACCTCAACAAGTCGTGTTTCAAATTATTACGTGGGAGGTTTTGCACGTGTCAGTGCTGCGGCAATCTCAATCTCGGCCGGGGCGGGAGGGGGGAGATGGGGCGACGGCCAGAGTGAGTCAAATTCAAAATGAGGATAAAACCGTTGTTCTTATTTTATTTTAATTCTAATATATATATATATATATATATATATATATATATATATATATATATATATATATATATATATATATATATATATATATATATACTTAAAACAGAGTTTTTTCTCTTTAATAAAAATGTATTCTATTTCAAAGAAAATTTCTTGGATATTTGTAATCTACCGTTTTGTATGTTTGTGCCAAATGATGAATTAATATTCTTTATCTGCGTGATATTTTGCAGGCACAAAATGGTGTGGAATCGGAAACGTTGCTGATAAATCTTCAGATTTAGGAAGAAAACGAGAAGTTGACAAGTGTTGTCGGGATCACGACCATTGTGACACATACATTCTTCCTTTCCATCGCAAATATAACATCTATAACTTCTCTATTATTACACGGTACGTAAAAAGAAAAACTTCTTTTCTCATCATGTCCTTTTTTAACTAGATACCTGTTTAATGTATTAACTATCTTCTTTGGGCTCAGAAAATTATACATATTAGAAATAAAATGCCAAGTGAATCAATAAAAGTACGAAAAGTGTAGTAAATTTTAAAGCGAATTTTAATATCTCTATTCATATGAAGTTAATATATTTATACATTCCATGATAAATACCAGTATACTGAAATCATGTGCCCTTAATAGGGTTAAGATGAAAATTCATATACACTAAATGTACAAAAGCAAGGAAATTCCCAAATGTTTACACTTTTATTATCATTAAGGGTATGCGAGCACAACTGGGCTATGTATTTTACTGGTAGGAATTTTTCTTCAGCGCACCTCACACACTTCATCCACTCATGCATAGAGATTTATACTGTAGTGATGTGATAATGAAATGGCTTGGTTGATATGTAGTCATACCCTAAATGACTATAAAAGTGTAAAAATTTGGGAATTTCCTTGCTTTTGTACATTTAGTGTATATGAATTTTCATCTTAACCCTATTAAGGGCATATGATTTCAGTATACTGGCACTTTTCATGGAATGTCAGTACGTTTGTAAAGGCTGTGCCTCAAGACAATGGTAATTTTTAAGGTTTTTTGAATTTTCTGTAAAACTAAGGTATATGGTAAACTAAAATTAAAATGCCATCAACTAGACCCTAGAACCTCTATCTTTGGCAAAAGTCAGCTAAATCCATCAATATTGAGATACAGGGTGGCACACACTACGTACGTACGTACGTACGTACGTACGTACACACGGATAACACAAAATCACTCCTGACTTTTCTGGATCTCTTGGTTGTCTTGACTAATGATGCTGATATTCTACACACTTATAGAACCTATCAAATAAAAATTTTGTGCAAAGTTTTAAATTATTTAGTTTATTGGTTTTTGAGTTATGATTGATCAAAGAAATGAGATTTCTAGCATAGGTCGTTTTTGAAGTCTACTAAGGTATAGAGCGCTATCGCGCCTCCCTTTATTTATATATTCCTATGTATAGGATTCAGTCTTAAAGTAATTAACGGATCATCAGGAAATTTGGAACACATCTGCTAGGTGTAAGGTTGGGCAATGTGAGCTATATTTAGTTTAATTTTGTTTGATGCAAAAACGAAGACAAAATAGGTTGATGCCCTTTCGTGAAAATTCACATACTACTAATTTTTGCAAAACATTAACAATAGGTATTAGGCATCAATTAATTCATGTGGGATATTTAAATGGTATTTTGGGGACATTATATGGTAACATTGCCCTAAATAAAAATTCAAATATTTCAGATTTGCATTAAATTTGATCCATAGTCATTATCAATACTGTAATAAGAATTCTAGACATAAGTTCAGTAGTATTATATATTTGTAATGGAACATGAAAACGGAGAAAATCATTTCCCTTCGCAAAATTAATTTCACCCGTCCTAGCAAGGGTATTTTTCTAGTTATTTTATTATTTTTTTTTAATTCAAAAGAAAGTTAAAATAATCTAAGTTTTCAAATATTTCACTAAACAACATGAAAAACAATATAGCTGTTAAGTTTGATGTCTTAAATTATTTCTCAGAAAATGAAATTATTAAAGATGAGAATTAATGTAAGAATTAATTCAAAACAGCTTAATATTTCATAAATTACTTATTTATATAGATAAGTTATAAAGAAAGTTAATAACATTAAATTAAAAAAATAGAATGGTATATATATATATATATCTATATATATATGCATGTTTGGTTAAACAGCAGCGCCAGCTTCTGTTTATTTATTTTTTTATTCGTTTTTTTCGATTCGTCGCATGACCGATTTGGTATTGTCGTGTAAAAAAATCGCCATATTTTCGCAAACGTTTTCGACCGACGTCGGTCATCTTCAGGCGGATTAATGAGTATGCAGAATAAAAGATTGGTGAATTAATAAAGAAGACGCTTTTAAAAAAACATTTCAATACTACTTCGCCCCCCTCATACACAACATGGACGACAATAAGAGAAGAAATGCTGCTTAATTACACAAATATAAATATATATAAACAATTAAAATAAACACCTACTTTCTAGCCGATAAAAGTTTATATGTCTAATATTTCCGGAAATCTCAAACTGACTTCTCTTAGAAATCTAATAAAATTAATACAATAGGAAAATAAAAAAAATTCTCCACAGATTATTCTCCATTAAAATAATTTTATTTTTATTAATAATTTAATATTTTAAAAGTAAACTTTACACTTTCTATTGACTCAATATTAGAAGAGTTTGAAATATATTTTCACTTACTAAAGTGTCAAGATTTACTTCTTCTAATAATCACAATTCCGATGTGCTACAAGTACACTTCCTTGCAAGTTGAGGTTATTATACTATAGACTGCTAGAAATTGTGTGCTAGAAACTAGATAAGTGAACGACAATAAACATACCTGCGAATTTATGAAACTCCGCAGCCGAATGACGCCATAACAATTAGTGGTGAGCTTCCTGGAGGACCAAATAACGATACGTAACCAGTTCCGATGGTCAGCTGCGGAAAACTGAGAAGAAGACCGAACATTTAGGATTTCCGGTCTGTTGTAGAAATAATTAGGGGACATAAATCGTTTCAAGAATATCACAGAAACAGGATCGAGAGGATTAGACCAAACAGACGAAGGTAGGTAGAAGAATTAGAGCGGACGACAGCGAATGGTCTCAACTGGCAAATAGGTTCGTGAGATCAGAGTTAAGTTCTAGCTGATATCCTGGACTTAAGAAGTGGGAGGCTTAGCTCAGAGGAGTGAATGCCTACGACAAGATCCTAACGACACACGCATACACCCGTGTTAAAGAATTCAAGTTTACACAATGTATATATTTGTGTCTCCCTTGTTACTTGATTGTTACATCAACAGTCGCCAATACAAAATCGAGCGTGTTAGACAAAGAAGAAGTGTACAATACATGCGTTCTGGGGTCGATAAGAGTATTTTAGATATTGTATATCGTTTGCTATAAAATTAAATAACTTAAGTGTCGAATTACCTTACAAATAAGTTAAAAACAAATTAAAGATTAATAATTTCGTGTATATAGAAAAAACATCGATGGGAAAAGATTACGTAAGGTATAGCATCGACTGTCTAGTAGTTTATGGACTCGATACAAACAATACAACAGAAAGTATAATATTCTCAGCACATTGTTGCTTTTTTGTCCATTTATTTGAGCTATGATATTTTATTTTATTTTCTAATGATATTGACAAAAAAAAAGGATAGGACCAGGAGTATCATATGTATGTGCGTATATAATTTCATAATTAATAAAAATGTAATTTATATAAAAAAGATTTTGGAAGAAATTATCTGCTTTGTTGTATCTTATTTTTTCAAACAAAAATTAAAATTTCATAATTAATAAAAATGTATTTTATATGAAAAAAACATTTTGAATGAATTAATCTGCTTTCTTTTGTATCTTGTTTTTTCGAACAAAAATAAAAATTTTAAAATAAATAAAAATGTATTTTATATCAAAAAAACATTTTGGAGAAATTAATCTGCTTTCTTTTGTATATTACTTTTTCAAACAAAAATTAAAATTTCATAATTAATAAAAATGTATTTTATATAAAAAAGATTTTGGATGAATTAATCTGCTTTATTTTGTACCTTATTTTTTCAAACAAAAATACAAATTTCAAAATAAATAAAAATGTATTTTATATGAAAAAAACATTTTGGATGAATTAATCTGCTTTCTTTTGTATTTTATTTTTACAAACAGAAATAAAAATTTCATAATAAATAAAAATGTATTTTATATGAAAAAAACATTTTGGATGAATTAATCTGCTTTATTTTGTATCTTATTTTTTCGAACAAAAATAAAAATTTTAAAATAAATAAAAATGTATTTTATATGAAAAAAACATTTTGGATGAATTAATCTGCTTTCTTTTGTATCTTATTTTTTCAAACAAAAATTAAAATTTCATAATAAATTAAAATGTATTACACTGCCTCACAAAGACGTTGATAATATTATGGTGGATGTTATCATGGAAAACGGACATAGAAAAGTCTAACCCAATGCGATGGTTTCGTTGGAACAAAACAGATACTACACGACTATCACGAAGAATGAGATAATGCATGTGAGAATAATTTCATTATAACAGAACAGGCATTATAATAGTCATCATGAATTGAGCATTGAACGATAGCCATAGTATAGTTTCGGCTTCAGACATACCAATACGATATCTCCATAAGTAATAGTCAAATCTTTATTAGTAATTTCTATTATTAATAAAAGTAATTATATTATTTAGGGTTCAGGCGGACAATTACCAAATTCTATTGGTAATAGATTTACCCGCATACCTGAACAGAAAAATAAGTTTTAATGCTGTAATATAATGCTTGATGTATTTTCATAAGATTGCAATAAGACAGATAAAATTTAGGAAAAGCACATATCCATTTTTTTAAATCGAGCGTATTTGTAGTTTTCTTGTAATAAACTATTAAATATGGCGTTCTGCTTGAATTGTTTTTTGTTAAAATCGTAAAGTTTTAAATTCAAATCTTTTTCATTTGAATAGAATTTAACTTCAAATAAAACCTTCATACCATTAAGATTTAGTTTAAAGAATTGATTCTACATTTGTGTTTTTTATCTTTTACTTTCACAGTAGCCACTGCAAATGTGAGCGTAAGTTCAGAGATTGTCTTCAGCTCCAAAAGCGTCGGGGTAATAGAACCGCCTTATTAATCTACGCGATATACTTTCAAATTCTAAGGTTGAAATGCATCGAGGAAAAACGTAAACGGGTCTGCGTTAAATCAAGGTAAGTTCAAATTTTGGGTTCACTTTTAATTGTACTATCCACCAAGCTCCAGCCCCTGTCCCATCGCCGCAATGTTGCATCCTTGTGTCTGTTTTACAAGTACTTCAATGGATTGTGCTCTGATGAGCTTGCTGCTCTGGTATCCCCGCGACGTACATTCACTAGACCAACACGACAATCTGCTAAATCCCATCCATTCACTGTGGAAGTCCCCAGATGCCGAAGAGCTTTCTACTCCAAGAGCTTCTTTCCTCGTGCTGCTGGACTCTGGAACTCCCTCCCTGGTCCCTGTTTTCCTGACGTTACTGACATGCAGAAATTTAAAACTAATGTAAACAGACATCTCGTTGCGCAGTTGCTAACTTAGGTTGACCCCCCCCCCCCCAAAAAAAACCGGCACCCTTTTTTCTCAGTAGCCTCTTACGTCTACAGTAGCGGCCTGCCTTGTTTGGGGTGAACTATGATTTAAAAAAAACATGATGTAAATAATTATAGAAAAGGACGACAGACAGATGTGTTCTAAGGAATGAGGAGAATCGAGAAGAAAGGTCGAGTAAGTGATTGGAAATTAATGTATGATTTTAGAGAGAGTTGTGTTTGTATGTACATAATTAGTTGAATATCCAACCCGTGGCGGGTCAAATTATTTACCAGAATAGAACACTTTTGCATCACTTTTATGCCCCTTTCTAAAAATTTAAATAAACATATAATACTAACCCTTTTATCTAGTAATCTTATCTCAATGGTTGTTTAAATCCATAACATGATTTTGATTCTAGAAAATTTCTAAACTTTAAGGCTTAATATGAAAGAGTCTTTAAAAAATTGAAATTCATGGAATCCTACTAATTGATATCTAATGACTATGGATCAGATTTAATGCAAATCTGAAATTTTCGAATTCAAAAATAGAAGATAATACACTTATATGTCCTCTAAAGCCCTTAGGAATAATTTAAATGAATTTAAATTTGGGGAATATGTTTAATGTCTAATAACTATTATAACCATCTCACAGAAATCGGAGCTGATTTTTTTACGAAGGGCTCACCCCTCCTAACCGTTTTCCTGAAAAAAGACTAAAATTGATGAAGCTTATATTATCCATCATTAGGTCTAACAGCTATGTTGAATAATTCATAATGATCGGTTAAGTAGTTTTTAAGTGAATCCTTTAAATAAAAACAAATAAATATTCACTTACCTTCCTTTATATGAATAGAGTTGTTATTCCATGTTTATCTCTAGGAATATGTTGCAATTTAGAATGGAAACGGTTTTATCTGAATAAATACCAAAATTGCGGAATCATGTTCACTTATACGTCGTTTTCAACATAGAGCAAACAAATCTATATTTAAATTGTTATAGTTTTAAGGCTACGATATTTCGCTTATAGTGGAGAAACGAATGTCCATAAAATCTGTATCGATAAAAATCTCCATAACAGAAAATAATGTTGGTACAACAGTGCATCCAAGACCGCAGTTACAACGATATTTCTTTAATAGGAAAACAATAAAAAAAATGTTTCGCGGAAATAACCAACAGTTAAACCAATTTTTAGAAAAATCGGTTCTGTATTCAATGATCATCATATTGAATATTTTTTTACATTTGTTCGCCCCGAACAAGGCGTATTGCGACTACGATGTGAGATGCTATTGTGATAGATGGAGATTTATAGGGAACAACATAGATGGCGAATTGTGCAGCAACATTTTTGTTCACATTACATTTAAATTTCTGCATGTTGATACGGTTGAGGAAACATGGAACAGGAAATGAATTACAAAATTAAGCGGTTCGAGGAAATAAACTATTAAAGTAGAAAAGCCTCCGTAATCTGAGGACGTCTAAAGTAAAAGGTGGGTTTTTTTGCTGCTAGTAGATCTACAGGTGAGTATTGATTTACTCCTCTCCAAGAGTTAGGCGCAAGGCCAGTTTTTATCTTACTCCCACAAATAAGATGTGACCCAAGGTCGGGTCGTGAAAGTGGGGTTTAAAAATTGCCTGGACAGCCCCGTCGGCATTCCCCGGTAGGGACGCCCTAGGCAGTAAGCAATAAACTTACTCCTCCCCAAAGAGGGGAGGCGAAGCCTGGGAGGGTGGACCTCCTAGAACTGCACAGGACATACCCATAGACCGGCGTAAATCAAGCCCCGAAGGCCAAGACAATACCAGTCTATGAGGTGCAGTATCCATCGGAACAGATACTACACTTTGATCTTAGCCAAAAGTCCAAGATCTACAAGTGAGTAAGTTCGTTGGAGCACATTCAATTGAAGTACTTGTAAATCAGACACATAGATTCGACACTGCAGCAATGTGACATAAACTTAATGTTATCAAACATTGAATGACTTATGAGGTTAAATACTATTTTTCACTCTGTCCCAGAAAAATGTTAGTGATTAGTGCACTAGCCCTGCTGTGGTAAAAATATTTTATGCATTGATTTATACAGACATAGCTTACTTTTAGGTTTGAGGAGTTTATCATAGGATAAAACGAGTCTAAATTTATTGCAGCAGGTTTTGTAGTATCCTCTATGTATTTATTCGAGTTATGTGTCTTGAGGATGTTAGGCCGAGGAGTTTTCCTCTCTGGAACGGTGTATCAGCCGTACAAATCGGGTGTTCGAAATGTTTCTTTTAACCGTTTCCATAGAACTCGTTTTGATCAATACTGTCAAGTTTCCTAACAATCTGCACGAAATAAAAATCATTATACACATTGAAATAAAAGAAACTGTGTTTTTAGTCATTTTGATATTTCATTATAGGATTGAGCTACTGCTTTTTAACAAGACGTTTTCGAAGCTTAGACGTCTGTTTATATTGCCTAAATATTTACAAATCTTATTATCGTTGTCATTTTGATATTTCTTTATAGGACTGAGCTATTGCTTTTTAACAAGATGTTTTCGAAGCCTAGACGTCTGTTTATATTGCCTAAATATTTACAAATCTTATTATCGTTGTCATTTTGATATTTCTTTATAGGACTGAGCTATTGCTTTTTAACAAGATGTTTTCGAAGCCTAGACGTCTGTTTATATTGCCTAAGTATATACAAATCTTATTATCGTTGTCATTTGTTTCTTCGGTATGTCTTAATGATATTAACCTGTTTTTCATTTTTTTCTATTTTCAGGTTTTTTGTATGTTCTGAGTATCAATTTCAAACCAAAATGGTATCTTCCTGGCCGTAAACCCTAAATTCAAAGGGATGAGTTCTTGATTAGACGCAGAAGAACATGATTTAAAGACTAAGAATGCATTTTTTTTCTCATTTATATTGTGATATAATACCAGAGCTAGCCCCAACAATAATGCCATGTATTTTTAGTCTTTATGAAAGGGTCATAATCCATTGGCATTGCAGTTTCTTGATACTAATTCCTCAAGATTATCTATAATGCAGGAACACCACAAGAAGTATAATCTTGGTAAACATACGATTAAGAAATAAACGCTAAAAAACCAAAGAATCATATTGTAATAACATTGTAGATATATATCCAATAAAATATATATTTTGTACGAATACAAGTTTCCTAAATTGTACGTCGTAACGATTTTTTAAAGCATGAATATTAAACTGAATTTGTTTTTCAGAAGAATTAAGCATGTGTGTTGTAAATATTTTATATCATGTTGTTAGAAGCGACTTCTTCACATTTTTTCCGACAATGTTTAAATAAGTGGACAATAACCAAAGATAACAGCGCTAAAGAGTTTCGCTAAAACATCCTTTCTCTCTATATAAGACAGATTGCGGGTCGTAGAGTTCAACATTAGGTAATGACAGTTCTGTTTTCTCAAATAATTTTTACAATTACTGCCTTTTTGCATATACATTTTACGGAGTGAACAGAGCGTAATGTGGTATGCACTTTATAGGATTTTCGCAAATATATTGAAACATCCTCAGAGAACAGAATATATCAGTTAGATAACCTTATGTTTGCTTTTACTGAAAACCATATTATAAATATGTGTCAAAATAGAGCATAACTAATAATAATAATAATAATAATAATAATAATAATAATAAATAAGGGAAGAGAAAAAAAAAACGAAAAAGAAAAGGAATTGAAAAGAAAAAATTTAAAAATTAAAAAGAAAAATTGATTTAAACATTTTTTTAATTTTAACTGGTGCCGGCCTAGGCTGACACCAGACAACATATTTGTAGAGGGTCAAGGGGGATTAGAAGACCGAGGAGGGACAACAGTTTGTAATTTCGATTAATCTTATATATAAAGTAGAGAGGATTTTTCCCCTTTACCTTCTCGGAGAATAGGAAAATAACCACATGCATCACAGGCTACTAAACACACCATTATATTACATTTAAATACTCGAGCGTGTTTTAGTAAAATTGTTATTATTTTTTTCCAGCTAACACTAAATATTACATTTGGCCCAGCATCTACAGCTCTCGGACAAACCAACTCCATATAGGTGGTAGCAAAAACTTTTCTCCCTAACAATTGTGTACTGTGACTACACTCATCGACACCGGGAACTAATAAACACAGTTTAATTTTCACAAAACACCCGTTGTTATTTATTATTTGCCTGGTATTAATTTAACACGCATGCCAATAATCAAGCTTCGGTTAATTGGGCTATTTTCACACGTATTTGTAACTCGAAACCGTGGCGCAGTCGGTAAGAAGGCAGGTTTCATGATCGCCAGTTTTAGAGTTCGATCCCATTCTACTCTACCACTTTCTTCTTCTTTTTTTAAAAATTTAAAACATTCGCCAACACGGTAGACGTGGAGAAAAAAACAATAGACCGTATCTTTTTTTATTCGACGTCATGCAATAGGTAGTACTTTCTACCGTGCAACGCCGGGCGACGGGTTCCGTTAGTGTTAAATATTTTACAGTTTTGTTTGACGTAAACACATTTATAAAATAATAAATGGTTTCGTGTTTATCTCGTTTCAGTTGCCAAATAATACCACATCTTCGGGGTATTAACAATATCGTACATTAACATAAATGATATTGTTACATATTTGAAAATAAAAACGATTATTCAAATCCTGTTTCAATAGTGTTAACCCTTAAATTCTTTATTTTTTATATTGATTTCATATCGAAGATACTGATTATCTATTTAGGGGGGTGCTGATGCAACATCATACTAATACCTACTCACACTTGCCAACAGGCTCGTTGCAGATGTGAAACAACTTGCAGTTTGACACATTTTCGTTGAATATTATATAAAATAGGGATTTTGTTGGAATGTGTCATATTTGAAACAAAAAGTCTTTAAGGGTTAAGATATTTCTTAGTTTTGGGATTGAGTTATGTTTTGAAACACATTGTATTTAAGGGTTAATCTTCATAAGGGGATATAAAAGCGGTGCCAAAATGTTTTTAAGGGATCAATCTTGATAAATAACTGTTTTTCCGAATTTATCAGATATAGATTGATATTTTTTATCATTTGCATTTTCATCTTGGATTTTATTCAAACAACGTTTTGGACGGTGTAACCTCCGCTTTTATTTCGGGTATATTTTGACAGCCACAACCGTTTGAAAGTCCCATGTAAAACCATTTAGCATGAATGAAAGACTTACTACACATTTATTAAATCTTGTAGAATATTTTTTGACATAACAGATCCAATCATAATACAATTAAATCTATTTTCAGGATGTAAACTTACCATGATTGTAGGCAATAAAATACCGCTCTCAGAATGAATTTAAAAAAATGATTATTTTCCTCGCATATAAATTTGATACGCACTCGGTTAACAGTAGAAAGAGTAATAATGAGGTTTGCTGCAATTTTATCCTGATGTAGTCCACCTTGATATTAACATATAATATTTCTCATCTGAAACTAATGCTTCTTTGTCCGGTGTGATACCGTGGTTATATGTAATATTTATTTCTGAAACACAAAAAAAATTTTACTACAAATATAGACATGTCTAACTTTTACGTGGTTATATATAATATATATATTTATTTCTGAAACACAAAAAAAATGTCTACAAATATAGACAAGTCTAACTTTTACGTGGTTATATATAATATATATTTATTTCTGAAACACAAAAAAAAAAATGTCTACAAATATAGACATGTCTAACTTTTACGTGGTTATATATAATATATATATTTATTTCTGTAACACAAAAAAAAAATTTTCTACAAATATAGACATGTCTAACTTTTACGTGGTTATATATAATATATATATTTATTTCTGAAACACAAAAAAAAATGTCTACAAATATAGACAAGTCTAACTTTTACGTGGTTATATATAATATATATATTTATTTCTGAAACACAAAAAAAAAATGTCTACAAATATAGACATGTCTAACTTTTACGTGGTTATATATAATATATATATTTATTTCTGAAACACAATAAAAAAAATCCTACAAATATAGACATGTCTAACTTTTACGTGGTTATATATAATATATATATTTATTTCTGAAACACCAAAAAAAATTTTTCTACAAATATAGACATGTCTAACTTTTACGTGGTTATATATAATATATATATTTATTTCTGAAACACAAAAAAATGTCTAAAAATATAGACATGTCTAACTTTTACGTGGTTATATATAATATATATATTTATTTCTGAAACACAAAAAAAATGTCTACAAATATAGACATGTCTAACTTTTACGTGGTTATATATAATATATATATTTATTTCTGAAACACAAAAAAAAATGTCTACAAATATAGACAAGTCTAACTTTTACGTGGTTATATATAATATATATATTTATTTCTGAAACACAAAAAAAAAATGTCTACAAATATAGACATGTCTAACTTTTACGTGGTTATATATAATATATATATTTATTTCTGAAACACAATAAAAAAAATCCTACAAATATAGACATGTCTAACTTTTACGTGGTTATATATAATATATATATTTATTTCTGAAACACCAAAAAAAATTTTTCTACAAATATAGACATGTCTAACTTTTACGTGGTTATATATAATATATATATTTATTTCTGAAACACAAAAAAATGTCTAAAAATATAGACATGTCTAACTTTTACGTGGTTATATATAATATATATATTTATTTCTGAAACACAAAAAAAATGTCTACAAATATAGACATGTCTAACTTTTACGTGGTTATATATAATATATATATTTATTTCTGAAACACAAAAAAAATTTTTCTACAAATATAGACATGTCTAACTTTTACGTGGTTATATATAATATATATATTTATTTCTGAAACACAAAAAAAAAAATTTTCTACAAATATAGACATGTCTAACTTTTACGTAGTTATATATAATATATATATTTATTTCTGAAACACAAAAAAAATAATCTACAAATATAGACATGTCTAACTTTTACGTGGTTATATATAATATATATATTTATTTCTGAAACACAAAAAAAAAATTTCTACAAATATAGACATGTCTAACTTTTACGTGGTTCTATATAATATATATATTTATTTCTGAAACACAAAAAAAAAAATTTCTACAAATATAGACTTGTCTAACTTTTACGTGGTTATATATAATATATATATTTATTTCTGAAACACAAAAAAAATGTCTACAAACAGACATTTCTCACATTTACTACTGCTTTGTACGGTTCCGAGTGGTAGTCGTCGGCGAAGGAGGTAGTAACTTTAAGCGTGTATTTTATGTCTATGTATATTTATATATAGATGAGTGTGTTCCCTGGTATATCTCAGCAAACAATAAACCATCGCCTTTAGCTTAATAGTATTCAATATATAATTACGATAGTCCTATGAGATTTGTTTATTATTCTCAAACGGAAATGGGGATTATATTTTCAGTGCGCATGTGCGAACGGCAATTCGTTCAAGTAGAAACGCAATTAGTGAGTTACTAGTGAAAATATTTATTTACATTCGTGTCGTTCGCGACGATGGAAAAAGAAGACATTGTACACTTCCTTCTTTTGCAAAAAAAAGCACCTCCCGAGAAATTGAACATTTTTGTTTTGAATTATTGTATTAAAAAATATTTTAAATCCTTAAAAAAAACTTTTATTTTAATTATTTTGTAAATACAAAGCAAAATATTTCCACATAATTTGAATTGATTGCTTTATTCAATATAATGAGCTTTATATAGATAGATTATTATTAAACGATAATTCAATTATCTTTAATTTAATTCAACATTAATATATATATATATATATATATATATATATGTATATATATATATATATATATATATATATATATATATATATATATATATATATATATATATAACAATATTAATTTTAAATAAATAATATTAAATAATTATTATATTTTTCCTATGTTCTCAGCTTTTCTAAGATAGGTACATGTATTTAGTTTTTTTAAGTTAAAAAATACTTTATTTTCTTTAAAAGATGTGCATATATATGCGTACATATGTCTATTTTACCATCTGTAAATGGATTATCTCCCTTTGATTGTTGAATTAAATGTCAAAAAACGGAGTTACTTCCCTTTGTTGTGAGCTGGTGTAATTTTCAATTAAATTAGTTTTTGATTTTAATTTTTTGGGGTTTTAACCTTTGACAGTTGGATTCTGATAGGATATATATTTGGTCTTTTCTTTTCGGGATTACAATGCTCTATGAAACCTACTCATTGGTTAGACCTTTATCTATTAACTTTACTATCATAAAATATTGAATTTTTAACTTTTACTTAAACCTCTTGAAGTAATCCCCAATAGATGAACTCCTACCATGCATTCTACTTTCATTTCCACAGGATTGGATTGATATTTGATGTAAACATTTTAAAGATTTCAATCTAAGATATCTGTCACTTCCTAATTTCATTCGTGTATTCGCTTGTTAATAATATTAATTATCTATTATTTTATGTGTTGTAATATTTTTGGTATTGATATCAAAGTACTTTTGTTTTTTTTTTGTTTATTTATATGTGTTTATATATGTGTTATTCATAAATGTATGTTATATATGTTTAACTATTTTTTCTATTTTTCTGATTCTTTCTGATAATGACTTTAACTTTTAATATATTTCGTATTTTTCTTTTTTTTTCTTAGGGTATTTTTTTATTTTAATTATAATCTTAGTATTTAGGTTGTTACATATTTGTATGTTAACTAGTCTAGATTTACAAATTCTGTTCAATTTTCCTTATTTGAAACTCTACTTTAATTCATTTGTGATTTATAATTATCATTTATTTTCTGATCATTTTTATTTTTTATTTATTTTATTGGGTTATTTTATATTTACATTTAACCATGTGAATTTTAAAATTTTAATTTAAAATTTCTTTTTTTATCCCCATTTCATTATTTCCACTCTAAGGTTAAGATCGAATTTTAACTCATCCTGATTAATACCAGCTGTTGATCGATAACATCGACATGCCAGTGTCGCAGATTTTGTACATGTCTGTGTAAATGAAAACAAATAATCATATATAAGCTCGGTTGAAATTCTTTGGATTCCTATCTTGTGGACGTTTACCTTGCCTGGATTATTATTATCATATATATATATATATATATATATATATATATATATATATATATATATATATATATATATATATATATATATATATATATATATAGTAAGCTATGAAAATACAGCTATGGCAATTAAGCTTCACAGAGGCTCCCGCGTTTCATATATATATATATATATATATATAAATATATATATATATAAGTAAGAAACTAAAAGTAAAACTTTTAGTAGAAAGAACCTATAGTGAAATGG
This sequence comes from Sepiola atlantica, assembly GCA_963556195.1. Lineage (NCBI taxonomy): Eukaryota > Metazoa > Mollusca > Cephalopoda > Sepiida > Sepiolidae > Sepiola > Sepiola atlantica. The sequence goes on along the minus strand of OY744541.1, from coordinate 14,182,411 downwards.
TAAAAGCTCAATATACGAGATAGAGCAATTATAAAGTTAAATGGACGAAGAGTGATGAACATGCACGAATGTCCAAATTTATTTCAAACTTCAAATGTTCAAGACAGGGTATATTCTGTAATAAAAAAATTATGTTTATTGTTCTTTCCTTTAAAAGCCTTGGCTTAAGGAAAGAACAATAAACATAATTTTTATTACAGAATATACCCTGTCTTGAACATTTGAAGTTTGAAATAAATTTAAACATTTGTGCATGTTTATCACTCTTCGTCCATTTAAATTTATAAATATATATATATATATATATATATATATATATATATATATATATATATATATATATATATATTCAGTTCAGTAAAACGGAATATATGTATTGTGTCGTTTTAACTCTGTAGACTATAGCCACAAGCATTATTATGTGTCTGTTTATGTGTGCTATTTCTAACGTTAAAATAATATAATTTTGGAATGTGTAAGATATGTGTATCATGGCCATGATGTTAAGTGTACTATGATAATCAACTGATTCCTAGCTCGTTCTGCCCTTTACAGCAATCCTACAAAAGGGATCATGACATGGTTACACTCACCGTTTAATTACAATTTTACAACTGGTAGAGCTACTCTAATAAATGGGCATTTCCCGAAATTACATGTGCACTTACATTGCGCGGAGATAACAAGAACTGTGTTTTCTACAGAGGTTATAGTAAACTAGTAGAATATCCAGCGTTGTCTGGGAATAATGAAGAAAACTATATACACCAGAACAAGGCATTGTGCGGCCGACTACAAATAGTTTTATTCGTATTTATTTGTAATTTGCATTATTACTGTCATAAGCAAGCATATATCACACGGTAATAGTAAAATACGAAACAATGCAAACATCGAACCTTCGAAAGATATGACTCGGTGAAACATGTATTTGAACTTTGGTTTTAATTGCGTCCACTAACAAGAATACAAAGATACGCAAAGCCCGACATATAAAAGAAGATTTCAATGCCTAGATTTCCTATAACGGCATAAAACAGACATACACCCCCCCACACACACACACATATATATATATATATATATATATGTGTGTATCTTGGCAGCATCTTTTCTTTTATACAAATAACGGACATCTTGTGTCTGGATATTTTTCTATGATCCTTTCCGTTTTTCTGATTAGGTTCTTAGTTTCAGACGGAAACTGGCTGATAAAATTGCCAAAGCTTCCCAAAGCGCTTTCGGACCCTTCCAGGTCCATCGTCAGTAGAGTAATGTTAACCAGGCATAGACCTAAGAGTGAATATATATATATATATATATATATATATATATATATATATATATATATATATATCTTTGGGAAGCTTTGGCAATTATATATATACATATATATATATATATATATATATATGATTTTTTGAAAGCTTACCAAAGCATTCCGTTCAGGAGCCCAATCAACACCACAAAATATATTTTCATTAAAAAATTATTTATTTATAATTTTTCAAATTAAAGAGTTTTTTTAACCTAAACGTGGGCTCCTGAACAGAATGCTTTGGTAAGCTTTCAAAAAATCATATATATATATATATATATATATATATATATATATATATATATATATATATATATATATATATAAATGCTCTGTACCCTGTAATCGAGTATCATCGAGCTTGTTTTTATTGGACTAATTCCGGTCTTCACTTAATAATCTTTTTTGTAAGTGAAAAATCCAAATCTCTCTCTTACTCTCGCTCTATCTCTCTCTCTCTCTCTCTCTCTCTCTCTCTCTATATATATATATATATATATATATATATATATATATATATATATATATATATATTAGTAATAAGTTTTTGAAAGGCTGTGGGCAATGCAATTCCGGGTAAGATGTAAGTTGTAAGGAACAAAAACAATAACAATAAATCGAATACGATATAAGACTTACTATTTTTTACTAAAAATTAATTATAAAAAAAAATCAAAAAAAACCCAGAGTTACTCCTATTTATCTTATAGTAAATATATCAAGTTAATAAGTTAATTCGTTAATCTAATTTGACGAAACTCACAATTAGTAACACTTCTTTAATAGATGATAATCGATAAGTTTGATAGATCTAGAATATTTAAAATATGAGACTAATTACTTTACTTTATATTAAAATTCTTAAATTACGAAAGAAAGATAAACAAAATAAAAATATGAAGATAAAACAAAGTAAATATTCAAATATAAGCTTGATAAAAAAAATAAATAAATAAATAAATAAAAAATTAAAAAAATTAAAAAAATTATATATATATATATTATTAAAACTAACAGTTTATCGAACACCATACACCTAACCAACATTACACAAATATTTTAAACACCAAATCATATATTTAACATAATATTAAAATAAAACTTTCATGCGAAACTGCTTTATTTGTTGCGGTCTATATCTGGCAGCCATTTTGTTTTGTACTATTCTCTACACGGTCGGAGTTTTCTGGTTCAATTATTTTTGACAAAGGGATGTCTTTTCCCGAAATATCAAATAGTGATTTTTAATCACCCGGACATCACACGAACAGCTAAAAACACTCTTGCTGTTATGTAAGAAAAAAAAAAGGAAAAATAAATAGTAAGTCTTATATCGTATTCGATTTATTGTTATTTTCTTGTTCCTTACAACTTACATCTTACCCGGAATTGCATTGCCCACAGCCTTTCAAAAACTGATTACTACTACTATACCCAGCAATGCTTCAAGCAAACTACCATTCTCTACTATATATATATATATATATATATATATATATATATATATATATATATAATGATGTATTTTATCTAATTTTTCTTATTGGTGATGGTGTACATCTATTTCGATTGTTCACTTTCTAAGTAATACAGGTTAATGCAGAAGATTGCATTTTTTCTTTATGGATGTAATTTTCGTTAATATATATTTTTATTTATTTTATACGTACATAAACGTAATCATGAACACGTGTTTCTGGCTTACAGCCGTCATCATCATTGCTAACTTAAGCGACGGTAGAACCTTCGATATTGATGTCTATAGTCTAATAATATTAAAAAAATGATAAAAAATTAATAATAATAAGAATAATATACATATATATATATATATATATATATATATATATATATATATATATACGGCACAATCACGTTGACACACCGGTCGAGCCTGGCCAGTACTAAATGGGTGACCATTTAGGAATACCAGGTGCTGTATGTGCTCTCTGCTTATCTCGGCATTGTTTCTAGTCGTCTTGTACTACTACTTGCCATTGGAATCAAGCAATGCCGACTCAGGAGAGCGGTTGTTGGGGATTGCGCAACCCTTGCAATTACAAATTCACGCGCGGGAAGCCCCAGGCGGGGCACTCATACGTCGAAATCGACGGGAAAGTCTATCATATATATATATATATATATATATATATATATATATATATATATATATATGTGTGTATATATATGTATATATATATATATATATATATATATATATATATATATATATATACGAATTGAAAAAGAAAAACGAAAGACTTAAATCTCAACGTTTCGCATAGAAGTTGCGTAGGCTTTATCAAGAAACAGACACTAAAAGTGGGGAAAACGGGATCTGTCATATTGTGGAATGTATATAGGGATAGGGTATAATATCTACTTTAAAAACACTTCATTAAAATACACAGAGGCTTACATCTTTCGGTTAGTAGCGGAGAAAATCAACATACATATATATATATATATATATATATATATATATATATATATATATATATGAAATTCTTTACATGCAGCTCTATCGTCGCATCATAAGTATTAGTTACACGTGTGACTAAACATGGCGAATTTTATCAAGCTGAGATTCGAAATCAGGCTGCTTGTTTAGCTGTTTGACCTCTTACCCTAACTCTCCATAAAATAAGATCAATCATAACCCTTATACATTTTTGCATTCTAATGACCGATTGTCTACCACATTCTAAGTGTTTCATACATGTTTAAGGGTTACCTTGGAGGAAAAACCGCTTATTTGCAATAGTGAATAACATGTCTATCAAATGATTAAACATTAAAAAAATTATGTGAAAATGGTTTAAATGAACATGTATTGTTAATTATTATATAGTACACTGAATCTCATTAAGAAAAAAAAAACATCCAAACGTATAAAACTTGGTTTTGATACGTTTGGATGTTTTTTTTGCGCAAAATCAACGTACCATTTTAGTTTTACATATTGAAATTACTAGAAAACAAATGCAACCACTAGTGCCATGTGTAATGCAGAAAATATATGTTTTTTTTAAATTATGCAGTTCCTATTATTATTGAACTACTGTCTTACAGATATATGTACATTTATAGATTATCATATGTTTTATTACTAAGAAACATTTATCTTAGTTATATTAACTTGAATAGATTTTAGAATTCAGTAGTAGAATCCATCAAAATTAGAACAATCTGGGTCTTAGCAATATTCTATAAAATTGAATTAGCCATTTTTTATTAAAAAAAAACGTATACAGATTAGGGTTATCAAACATAGGAACAAAACTTTCGTCAGATAATTAGAACAGTATTCTCGATGAGAAAAAATATATAGATAAAAATGTATAAATTTTAGAAAAATTATTAACTATTATGATATTATGGGAACGGAGACGATTTTCTTACCAGTAATGCATCTATGAATAAAGCTGGATACTTTATTTATAAAATCGGATTAAGAATTAGCATAGTCAATATTTAAGAACTTCCTATTTGTATCACTCTGTGCGATCCTCACTTGATTTTTCCATTCTCTGAGACTTGTCGTAGTCACCACCGTCTTATGAATTGATTTAGTGCGAATGTGTTTTTGTCAAGTTATTATATGTATCTTATATATTTTCGCAATTAGACTCATCTATATGGGTTCTCCTTATAATATTCCACCTATACTTCTGAGATTGGCTCAAGTTTCATGTTATTTCAACTTACCTGCGGTTGCTTAGTGCCACCTCGTTATGTTGTTCAGTTCCCGCATTCGAGGATTCTTAATATTCCAACTGTTGTCATCAGTATTGCTATTAGACGATGTCAATTCTCCATTTTATTCTAAATTTCTTGTATGTATTATTTAAATAATTCGAACTATTGTTCTCATCTGGAATATTATTCGGAACACGATTCGGCCGATGTAACCTCCGATATTCCTCAGGCGTATCTCGTCGAATTCGGAAATCTTTCCGTCGAATTCGGAAATCTGTACGGAATCTCAGACCTAACCATTCATTTTATCCATGAGAGCATCTTGTTCTCGTTCCGTCACCCATGACCTGGTAGAAATCTTAAGTACATCGTAATTCGATTTTAGTATCGCCTGCAGTAAGGATTGAACCTTCAACCCTAAGTCATTCAGAACTGATTATATCTCAGTACTTTATCCGTTACGCCACTGGTTCTTGCGGGTTACATACGTCGAAATGTTGTGAGAATAACATTACATATTGGAACAGTAGTTCTAATAATCCAAATAATACAAATTATGGTACTAATGCAGTTTAGTGGCCAGGCTCAAATAATAACGTTATTATTTAGATAGCTAGTTTAAACATGTGGGGCAGGGGGATTTACTAACTATTCTGTACGTTCACCTTACAATTTAATACACAAATATACCGTAAAAATTGAATGTTACTTGAAAATAGTATCTAAAAAATAGCCTGATTTGTAAACTGCATAAGCGCCTAAATTGTCATTCCTCATCTCAATTTTTTTAAAAAGTTTTTTTTCCTGATTTTGTCCAATCGACCATATAACACCTACACTTACTCACATTACGCTGTTTTTAAACTCTCTTACATGGTCCACATTTATACTTATATTTTCTGTTTTTAACTCTCTCATATGGTCCACATTTATACTTATATTTTCTGTTTTTAACTCTCTCATATGGTCCACATTTATACTTATAATTTCTGTTTTTTAACTCTCTTATATGGTCCACATTTATACTCATATTTTCTGTTTTTTTAACTCTCTTATGTGGTCCACATTTATACTCATATTTTCTGTTTTTTTAACTCTCTTATGTGGTCCACATTTATACTCATATTTTCTGTTTTTTAACTCTCTTATGTGGTCCACATTTATACTCATATTTTCTGTTTTTTAACTCTCTTATATGGTCCACATTTATACTTATATTTTCTGTTTTTTTAACTCTCTTATGTGGTCCAAATTTACACTTATATGTTCTGTCTCGTTTAACTTCACTCATTGATCAGCTGGGAGGGCGAAATCAACTTTTTCATAGTTGACCCCTTTTGTTGACTACTAACATGTCTGGTCAACTAATTTGGATGACTTTTTGTGTTTCTATTTCATACCCCAGGGGCTTTTATGCTTTTCATTTTCCAGTCCGGGCTAAGTTTTTTTATTAGTGTCATTTTTCGGTGTTCAGCGTGTTGTCGTTTGAACAGTTCCCAGAGGACTGCATTTCCAATCCAGTCATACATATTATATATTCCTTTTTGATGAGCAGCCTGCATTCGTTTCTGATGAGGTTGATTATTAATATTTATTATTCAGCATGAGTTCTCACACCTGTCATTACTGACGACTTAATAACTGGAGTCTAAATTACAACACATTTCACGCGCTTCTGCATCTTTTAAATAACAGTTTTATATCAGCTGCCTAACATTGCGTTTACGATGACAACGCTCAATGGGTTCATATGGCGTTTAACTGAAAATACGCTTCTATCTTTATCGCCTAATTTATTGGTATGATTATAACTATTATTATTATTAGTGTGATTATTACTATTAGTATGACAATTCATTATTATTATTATTATTGGTATTATTATTATTACTATGATTTCTATTATTGTTATTAGTAGTAGTAGTAGTAGTATTACTACTATTATTATTATTACTATTATTATTACTATTAGTATTATTATTATTAGTAGTAGTATGATTATTACTATTATTATGACCATTAATTTATCATTATTATTACTATTATTATTACTATGATTACTCTTATTATTATTACTATTATTAGTAGTAGTATGATTATTACTATTATCATGATTATTAATTAATCATTATTATTACTATTATTATTACTATGATTACTATTATTATTTTTACTATTATTATTAGTAGTAGTATGATTATTACTATTATTATGACCATTAATTCATCATTATCATTACTATCATTATCATTACTATGGTTACTATTATTATTATTATTACTATTATTATTAGTAGTAGTATAATTATAACTATTATTATGACCATTAATTAGTCATTATTATTATTATTATTATTATTATTATTACTATGATTACTATTATTATTAATATTACTATGATTACTATTATTATTATTATTACTATTGTTATTAGTAGTAGTAGTATGATTATTACTTTTATTATGACCATTAATTTATCATTATTATTACTATTATTATTATTACTATGATTACTGTTATTACTATTATCATTATTATTATTGCTATTATTATTGTTTTATCATTATTATTATTATTATCATTATTATTATTATCATTTCAACTCTATTTTAACAAATATTGAGTCTTCCGTTTCCACTGAACATGAATATATGTTTATCCAACTAATATTTGTTTGTCTTAGAGTATTTTTAATAGCAGACTGGTATAAAATACGTGCCGCATAGTGATATTCTTACTCTGTGTAATGCCCAAGTAAATAGCTCGTCATGTCTCTCATCATTTCTGTAAAGAGAAAAGTGATTACGTTACACCTAATATCACAGCCGAGAATGTTCCGTATATATGGCGGTCTCCAAATTCATTTGTTCACCGATACCTTAAAATATGAAGTCGCTTTTAACAGCAATAAAATAAAAGTCTTTGTAAATATGCCACAAACTTAGATTCGGTAAAAGTTCCATCGTTTTCAAAATCATTTGAATGTTAAACTTGAAAACTTCTATTCCGTACAAAATATATCATTTATTGAATAAATATTGAACATTGCATTACAATTTAATAATTATCTGATTTCTTCCGTTTTTAACCATTAAAATATTTAGCCTATGTAGTCTGTGTTAAGCATTGTATGTCATATCTATATAGATGGGTCATCATAAAAAGCTATCACAATGCAATGAGGTTAAATGTGCAGGTGTTGAAGAAATACAAATACGAAAGTTAGTTATTAAATCTTATTTCATTTCGTATTAAATTCTGCACATTTATCTTGTTTGTGTAACCGTGTTCTATAGTATATTTCGAGGTAAGACCACTTTATCAAATCGTAGATCTTTTAAATCTTCAAGAACCTGACTTTTCTTAGGAATCAGTTTTATCACACGTGTTTAGATAGTAAGCATTTATTTCGTGTTTGTTTTCATTCTCAACATCGATCCATTTTTACACTGATTGAATTATAATAGCCTTCTAGGAGCCCTATAAGTAAAGATTAGAATATTCGTTTTTCCACATATTTATTTGCTTGTGGTGTGCCAGTATCATGGATGTTATGGAAGCATGTATTACTGGTGACTGCAATGCCAATAAATTACTGACCCTTGTATAAAGAGTGAAAAACGGATCGAGTTTAAGTATTATTAGGATTAACCTGGTCAAATATCACAATAACATTTTGAAAAAATAACAGTTCGACTTCAACTAGTTCAGCTTCCATCTTTATTTTTCTTTCTTCACAAGTAATGATCCATCTGATTTCTCAAGTAATGATCCATCTGATTTTCTCAAGTGATGATCCATCTGATTTGAGCGTTTACGGCGAAGAGAATGCCATTTTAGATTGTAATTCATACTGCGAACAGGTGAAAAACCTGAAAAGGAATACAAAAAGAAGAAAAATAAGTCAATATCTTTCGTAATATTATAGATGAGGGATTATTCATATTATTTGTATTATTTGAACTACAGTTCTCATCTTCGATGTTATTCTAACAACCGTTCGGTCAATGCACGCTCTGACTGTCTTCATGTACGTTTTGTTGAACTCGGGAATCCTAATGTCGAAGTCGGGAATCATTTTTGTCGAACTCGAGAATTTGAACGTAATTTCAGAACTGAACGATATTTTTCATCCACTGGGGTAAGATTATTCTCATTATATTAGCAACGACCGTCTTAAGCAAATTTTAATTATATTCTTGGTAACGCATCAATCATCAATACAGGCGATATTTAACATATAATGAAGAAATACTTAACGCTTCTATAGGCTTTCATACAGCAATAACCCCCCTTTCCACCGAAAACTTTGTAAGCAAAACATTTGCTAATTGTTAAATATTTATAATCCGAAGCAAATTTTAAAGTTTTACACACTTATAGCCCCGAGTTAAAGTCGGTGCATTGAAATGGATTTTTAAACTCCTAATTTCTAAAAGTTAAGATCTGTTCCAATATAAGATAGTTTTAATATAAGCTTGAATGACGCTATAACTCCCCTTCTAACGAAATATTTGTAAGCATCACATTAGCTAATTATTTTCGCGATAATCTGGCAGTTTGTCATCTAATTGATATCAATTTATTTTAAAAAAATGGGTATTTTTTACGAGGCTCAGCAGAGTAAAAACGCTAAAAAACAAATATACAACAAATAAAAGTAACTGTCGTCGATAAAAGTTAATTTAAAACTGTCCTGTGATATTTGTTTGTATTTTTAAACCGTTCCAACTGCTATTTATTAGAAACTAGCGGGGCTCGGGATCATAAAGACATAATTGAAGAAAAATCGCGTGTGTAACATCTTTATATTCAAACTTCTATTTCTCCCCCTCCTCTGTAGCCGTCTCTTCATCTTTCTACCTTTCTCTTCCCTGGTCGCCCCATTTCACCGCTACTTTCTAATTTTGCCTTTTGCGAAAGCTGATTCTTCCTCACCATTTCTCCTACGTTGCGCAGGGCAATAGCATGACATATTTCTATAAAAAGTACCACATCTATCTGCGCCTTCTATATAGGTACTTATGTCCGCCCCGGTGTTCATACTTTATACATATCTATCGCCACCCCGGTGCACATACAATATACGTACCTATCGCCGCCCCAGGCAGATACTATATAAGTACCTATTGCCGCCCCTATATGCATACTAAATAAGTACCTATCACCGCCCCAGTGCGAATGCTGCATAGTACCTATCGCCGCCCCGTCGCGAATGATACATACGTACCTATCGCCGCCCCGGTGCAAATGCTAAATACGTCACTATTGCCGGCCTGATGCGAATGCTAAATATGTTCCTATCGCCGCTCCTGTGCGCGTGCTAAATACGTACCTATCGTCGTCCTGGTGTGCGTGCTATACACGTACTGATCGCCGCCCCAGAGCGCATGCTAAATATATACCTATAACCGCCCTGGTGCGCATTCTATATACATACTTACTGCCATTCCTGTGCACATGCTATATAGTACCTATCGCCACCTCTATGCACTACTATACACGTACCTATTGCCACCCTGCTTCACATACTATATATATACCTATCGCCGGCCCGGTGCGCATACTATATTCGTATCTATCGCCGCCCCGGTGTGCATACTATATATTTTCCTACGAAACATTTTAAGTTAAAAAAAACAAAAAAACATTCGCCCGACCCCCTAAAAAGTTTGGCATGACCCCTACAATTTTCCTCGACCCCTAATATCTTAAGCCGCACCCTCCAATTTTGTTTTACTCTCCCCCAACCCTGAGAAATATTTTGAGTTCAAAACAAAAAAAATTAAAAAAACTAACTTGACCCCTAAAAAGTTCTGTCTGACACCTAAAATTTTCCGTGACCCCTCAACCTCTCCAGCCCCCCACATCCTAACTTGTTTTTCACTCTCCCAAACCCTGAGAAATATTTTGAGTTCAAAACATAAAAAAATAAAAAAAATTAGCCTGACACTTAAAAGGTTAAGCCTGACCCTTAAAATTTTCCCCGACCCCTCAATCTCTCCAGCCCCCTAATTTTTAACTCTCTCCCAACCCTGATAAATATTTTGACTTACAAAACCAAAAAAAACAAAAAAGTTTGGCCTGACCCCTAAAATTTTCCCCGACCCCTCAATCTCTCCAGCCCCCTAATTTCTGACTCTCCCCGCCCCTGAGAAATATATTGACTTCAAAACAAAAAAAACAAAAAAATTTGGCCTGACCCCTAAAAAGTTCCGCTTGACCCCTAAAATTTTCCCCGACCCCTCAATCTTTCACCCCCTAATTTTTCACTCTCCCCCAACCCTGAGATATATTTTGACTTCAAAACAAAAAAAAAACAAAAAAATGTGACCTGACCCCTAAAAAGTTCAGCTTGACCCCTAAAATTTTCCCCGACCCTTCAATCTCTCCAGCCCCCTAATTTTTAACTCTCCCCCAACCCTGAGAAATATTTTGACTTCAAAACAAAAAAAATACTAAAAAAATTGGCCTGACCCCTAAAAAGCTTGGCCTGACCCCTAAAATTTACCCCGACCCCTCATTCTTTTCAGCCCCCCATCCCAACTAATTTTTAACTCTCCCCCAACCCTGAGAAATATTTTGAGTTCAAAACAACAAAAAAAAGAAAAAAATTTGGCCTGACCCCTAAAAAGTTCGGCCTGACCCCTAAAATTTTACCCGACCCCTCAATCTCTCCAGCCCCCTAATTTTTCACTCTCTCCCAACCCTGAGAAATATTTTGACTTCGAAAAAAAAAAAAAAAAAATAGGACCTGTCCCCTAAAAAGTTCGGCCTGACCCCTTAAATTTTCCCCGACCCTTTAATTCCTCCAGCCCCCTAATTTTTAACTCTCCCGCAACCCTGAGAAATATTTTGACTTCAAAACAAAAAAAATACTAAAGAAATTGGCCTGACCCCTAAAAAGCTTTTCCTGACCCCTAAAATTTACCCCGACCCCTCATTCTTTCCAGCCCCCCATCCCAACTAATTTTTAACTCTCCCCCAACCCTGAGAAATATTTTGAGTTCAAAACAATAAAAAAAGAAAAAAATTTGGCCTGACCACTAAAATTTTCCCCGACTCTTCAATCTCTCCAGCCCCCTAATTTTTCACTCTCCCCCAATCATGAGAAATATTTTGACTTCAAAACACAAAAAAACAAAAAAAATTTGGCCTGACCCCTAAAAAGTTTGGCCTGACTCCTAAAATTTTCCCCGACCCCTAACTCTCTCAAGCCCCTCCCTCCCAACTAATTTTTCACTCTCCCCCAACCCTGAGAGATATTTTGACTTCAAAACAAAAAAAAACAAAAAACTTTGGCATGACCCCTAAACAGTTCGGCCTGACCCCTAAAATTTTCCCCGACCCTTCAATCTCTCCAGCCCCCTAATTTTTCACTCTCCCACATCTGAGAAATATTTTGACTTCAAAACAAAAAAAAACAAAAAAAATTTCGCTTGACCTCCAAAAAGTTTGGCCTGACCCCTAAAATTTACTCCGACCCCTCATTCTCTCCAGGCCCCCATCCCAACTATATTTTAACTCTCCCCCAACCCTGAGAAATATTTTGAGTTCAAAAAAACAAAAAAAAGAAAAAAATTTGGCCTGACCCCTAAAAAGTTCGGCCTGACCCCTAAAATTTTCCCCGACCCCTCAATCTCTCCAGCCCCCTAATTTTTCACTCTCCCCCTACCCTGAGAAATATTTTAACTTCGAAACAAAAAAACAACAAAATTTGACCTGACCCCTAAAAAGTTCGGCCTGACCCCTAAAATTTTCCGCCCCCTTAATCTCTCTAGCCCCCTTATTTTTAACTCTCCCCCAACCCTGAGAAATATTTTGAGTTCAAAACAACAAAAAAAAGAAAAAAATTTGGCCTGACCCCTAAAAAGTTCGGCCTGACCCCTAAAATTTTCCCCGACCCTTCAATCTTTCCAGCCCCCTAATCTTTTACTCTCCCCCAACCCTGAGAAATATTTTGACTTCCGAACCAAAAAAAGAAAAAAATTTGGCCTGACCCCTAAAAAGTTCGGCCTGACCCCTAAAATTTTCCCGACCCCTTAATCTCTCCAGCTCCCCATCCCCACTAAGTTTTCACTCTCCCCAACCCTAAGAAATATTTTGAGTTCAAAACAAAAAACAAAGAAAAAAATCAGGCCTGACCCCTAAAATGTTCGGCCTGGCCCCTAAAATTTTCCCTGACCCCTCAATCTCTCCAGCCTCTCATCCTAACTCATTTTTCACTCTCCCGTAACCCTGAGAAATATTTTGAGTTCAAAACAAAAAACAAAGAAAAAAATCAGGCCTGACCCCTAAAATGTTTGGCCTGGCCCCTAAAATTTTCCTTGACCCCTCAATCTCTCCAGCCCCTCATCCTAACTCATTTTTCACTCTCCCATAACCCTGAGAAATATTTTAAGTTCAAAAAAAGAAAAAAAAATTGGCCCAGAACACCAATATTTCTAGGAACCGTTATACTTAAAAACACCAACATTCCTGGGGGGAGGGCGTCAAACTTTAGAAGCACCTACATTTCTAGGGACTTATACTTTAGAAGCACCAACATTCCTGTAGACCGTTATACTTTAGAAGCACCAACATTCCTGGGGACCATTATACTTTAGAAGCACCAATATTTCAAGGGACCGTTATACTTTAGAAGCACTTTACTTATTGAGACGCTATTTAATATGTATACAAATATTAGTGAAAACAATGGCGGAGCATACTTATTTCTCTTCTTGCTATTCTTATTGAGGCGTTATTTAATATGTATAACAATATTAGTGAAACAGTGGGGGAGCATAATTATTTCTCTTCTTACTTGTTGAGACGTTATTTAACATGTATACAAATATTAGTGTAAACAATAGCAGAGCATAATTATTTCTGTTCTTACTTTACTTATTGAGACATTATTAAACATGTATACAAATATTAGTCAAAACAATGGCGGAGCATAATTATTTCTCTTCTTACTTTACTTATTGACATGTAATTAAACCTGTATACAACTATAAGTGAAAACAATGGCAAAGCATAATAATTTCTCTTCTTTCTTTACTTGTGTCGACGTTATTTAATATGTATACAAATATTAATAAAAACATTGGTGGAGCATAATTATTTGTCTTCTTACTTTACTTATGGCGACGTTATTTAATATGATTACACCATAAAAAGTGGTGACCAAACAATAAAACGTAGTGACTTAACCATAAAACGTAGTGACACAACCATAAAACGTAGTGACACAACCATAAAAAGTGGTGATCCAACAATAAAACGTAGTGACCTAACCATAAAACGTAGTGACCCAACCATAAAAAGTGGTGACCCAACAATAAAACGTGGTGACCTAACAATAAAACGTAGTGACCCAACAATAAAACGTAGTGACCTAACCATAAAACGTAGTGACCTAATCATAAAACGTAGTGACCCAACAATAAAACGTAGTGAGCAACCATAAAAATTGGGGACCCAACCATAAAACGTAGTGACCCAACGATAAAAAGTGGTGACCAAACCCTAAAAAGTAGTGAACCAACAATAAAACGTAGTGACTTAACCATAAAACGTAGTGACCTAACCATAAAACGTAGTGACCCAACAATAAAACGTAGTGAAAAAACCATAAAAAGTGGTGACCCAACAATAAAACGTGGTGACCCACCAATAAAACGTAGTGACCTAACAATAAAACGTAGTGACTTAACAATAAAACGTAGTGACCAGACAATAAAACGTAGTGACCCAACCATAAAAAGTGGTGACTCAACAATAAAAAGATGTGACCCAACATTAAAACGGGGTGACCCAACATTAAAACGGGGTGAGCCAACAATAAAAAGTGGTGACCAAACAATAAAGTGGTTACCCAACAATAAAAAGTGGTGACCCAACAATAAAACGTGGTGATCTTACCATAAATCGTAGTGACCCAAGAACAAAACGTATGACCCAACCATCAAAAGTGGTGACCCAACAATAAATCGTAGTGACCAAGCAAGAAAAAGTGATGACCCAACATAAAAAAGTGGTGACCAAACAATAATAAGTGGTGACCAACAATACAGTGGTGACCAACAATAAAACTTAGTGACCCAACAATAAAACGTAGTGACCCAGCAATAAAAAGTGGTGACTCAACGATAAAAGTGGTGACCCAGCAATAAAAAGTGGTGACCTAGCAATAAAAAGTGGTGACCGAGTATGAAGAAGTGGTGACCCAACAATAAAACGTAGTGACCGTACCATAAATCGTAGTGACCCAACAATGAAACGTAGTCACCCAACAATAAAAAGTGGTTACCCAAACATAAAACGTAGTGACCAACCATAATAAGTGGTGACCCAACAATAAAACGTAGTGATTCAGCAATAAAACGTGGTGACCAAACATTAAAAAGTGGTGACCCAACAATAAAAAGTGGTGACCCAACAATAAAGTGGTGACCCAACAATAAACCGTAGTGACCCTACTATAAAATGTAGTGACCCAACAACAAAAAGTGATGACCCATCAATAAAACGTGGTGACTACCCGATAAAAGATGTGACCCAGCTATAAAACGTAGTGACCTTATCAAATAAGTGGTGACCCAACAATTAAATCGTGACCCAACAATAAAACGTAGTGACCCAACCATAAAAAGTGGTGACCTAAACAATAAAACGTAGTGACCCAACCAAAAAATGTGGTGACCCAACAATAAAACGTAGTGACCCAGCAATAAAAAGTAGGGACCCAGCAATAAAACGTGGTGACCCAACCAAAAAAGTGGTGACCCAGCAATAAAAAGTGGTGACCAACAATAAAATCGTAACTCAACAATAAAAAGTGGTGACCCAGCAATAAAACGTTGTGACCCAACAATAAAACGTAGTGAACCAACCATAAAAAGTGGTCACCCAGCAATAAAACGTAGTGACCCAACAATAAAACCTAGTGACCCAATCATAAAAATTGGTGACCCAACAAGAAAAGTCGTTACCCAGCAATAAAAAGTGGTGACCCAACGATAAAACATAGTGATTAAACCATAAAAAGTGGTGAGCCAACAATCAAACGTAGTGACCTAACCACAAAACGTAGTGAACAAACAATAAAACGTAGTGACCCAACCAAAAAATGTGGTGACCCAACAATAAAACGTAGTGACCCGAAAATAAAAGTAGTGACCAAGCAATAAAAAGTGGTGACCCAACGATAAAACATAGTGATTAAACCATAAAAAAGGTGACCCAACAATAAAAAGTGGTGACCCAACAATAAAACGTAGTGACCTAACCATAAATCGTAGTGACCCAACCATAAAACGTAGTGACCCAACCATAAAACGTAGTGACCCAACCATAAAAAGTGGTGACCCAACAATAAAACGTGGTGACCCAACAATAAAAAGTGGTGACCCAACAATAAAATCGTGACCCAACAATAAAAAGTGGTTACCCAGCAATAAAACGTAGTGACCCAACAATAAAACGTAGTGACCGAACAATAAAAAGTGGTGACCCAGCCATAAAAAGTGGTGACCCAACAATAAAAGTGGTGACCAAACATAGTGATTAAACCATAAAAAGTGGTGACCCAACAATAAAAAGTGGTGACCAACAATAAAACGTAGTGACCCAACCTTAAAAAGTGGTTACCTAACAATAAAACGTAGTGACCCAGCAATAAAACGTAGTGACCCAGCAATAAAACGTGGTGGCCAACATTAAAACGTAGTGATCCAACAATAAAAAGTGGTGATCCAACAATAAAGTCGTGACCCAACAATAAAACGTAGTGACCCAACCAAAAAAGTGGTGACCCATCAATAAAACGTAGTTAATTAACCATAAAACGTAGTGACCCACAAATAAAAAGTGGTGACTCACCAATCAAACTTAGTGACCCACCAATAAAACGTGGTGACCCAACTATAAAAAGTGGTGACTCACCAATAAAAAGTAGTGACCCACCAATAAAAAGTGGTGAGCCAACCGTAAAACGTAGTGACCCAACAATAAAAAGTAGTGACCCAACTAACAAATGTGGTGACCCAACAATAAAACGTAGTGACCCAGAAATAAAACGTAGTGACCCAGAAATAAAACGTAGTGACCCAGAAATAAAACGTAGTGACCCAATAATAAAAAGTGGTGACCCAACCAAATAAGTGGTGACCCAGCAATAAAACGTAGTGACCCAACAATAAATCGTAGTGACCCAACGTAAAACGTAGTGACCCAACCATAAAAAAGGGTGACCCAACAATAAAACGTGGTGACCCAGCATTAAAACGTAGTGACCCATCAATAAAAAGTGGTGACCAACAATAAAATCGTGACCCAACAATAAAAAGTGGTGACCCAGCAATAAAACGTAGTGACCCAACTATAAAAAGTGGTGACCCAACAATAAAACGTAGTGACCTAGCAATAAAACGTAGTGACCCAACCAAAAAAGAGGTGACCCAACAATAAAACGTAGTGACCAACTATAAAAATTGGTGACCCAACAATAAAAAGTGGTGACCTAACAATAAAACGTAGTGACTTAACCATAAAAAGTAGTGACCCAACGATAAAAAGTGGTGACCCACCAAAAAAGTGGTGACCCACCAATAAAAAGTGGTGACCACACCATAAAACGTAGTGACCCAACAATAAAACGTAGTGACCCAACTAAAAAATGTGGTGAACCTACAATAAAACGTAGTGACCCAACCATAAAACGTAGTGACCTAACAATAAAAAGTGGTGACCCAACAATAAAACGTAGTGACCCAGCAATAAAACGTTGTGACCCAATAATAAAAAAGTGGTGACCCAACCAAAAAAGTGGTGACCTAACAATAAAACGTAGTGACCCAACCATAAATCGTAGTGACCCAACGTAAAACGTAGTGAACCAACCATAAAAAAGGGTGACCCAACAATAAAACGTGGTGACCCAGCATTAAAACGTAGTGACCCAACAATAAAAAGTGGTGACCAACAATAAAATCGTGACCCAACAATAAAAAGTGGTGACCCAGCAATAAAACGTAGTGACCCAACTATAAAAAGTAGTGACCCAACAATAAAACGTAGTGACCTAGCAATAAAACGTAGTGACCCAACCAAAAAAGTGGTGACCCAACAATAAAAAGTGGTGACCTAACAATAAAACGTAGTGACTTAACCATAAAACGTAGTGACCCAACGATAAAAAGTGGTGACCCACCAAAAAAGTGGGGACCCATCAATAAAACGTAGTCACTTAACCATAAAACGTAGTGACCCACCAATAAAAAGTGGTGACCACACCATAAAACGTAGTGACCCAACAATAAAACGTAGTGACCCAACTAAAAAATGTGGTGAACCAACAATAAAACGTAGTGACCCAACCATAAAACGTAGTGACCATACAATAAAAAGTGGTGACCCAACAATAAAACGTAGTGACCCAGCAATAAAACGTAGTGACCCAATAATAAAAAGTGGTGACCCAACCAAAAAAGTGGTGACCCAACCAAAAAAGTGGTGACCTAGCAATAAAACGTAGTGACCCAACCATAAATCGTAGTGACCCAACGTAAAACGTAGTGACCCTACCATAAAAAGGGGTGACCCAACAGTAAAACGTGGTGACCCAGCATTAAAACGTAGTGACCAAACAATAAAAAGTGGTGACCAACAATAAAATCGTGACCCAACAATAAAAAGTGGTGACCCAGCAATAAAACGTAATGACCCAACTATAAAAAGTGGTGACCCAACAATAAAACGTAGTGACCTAGCAATAAAACGTAGTGACCGAACCAAAAAGTGGTGACCCAACAATAAAACGTAGTGACCAACCATAAAAAGTGGTCACCCAGCAATAAAAAGTGATGACCCAGAAACAAAACGTAGTGACTTAACCATAAAAATTGGTGACCCAACAATAAAACGTGGTGACCCAGCATTAAAACGTTGTGACCCGACAATAAAAAGTGGTGACCCAACAATAAAAAGTGGTGACCCAGCAATAAAACGTAGTGACCCAACAATAAACGTGGTGACCCAACTATAAAAAGTAGTGACCCAACCAAAAAAAGTGGTGACCCAACAATAAAACGTAGTGACCCAACGATAAAAATGGGTGACCCAACAATAAAACGTGGTGACCAAGCATAAAAACGTAATGACCCGACAATTAATAGTGGTGACCCAACAATAAAATCGTGACCCAACAATAAAAAGTGGTGACGCAGCAATAAAACGTAGTGACCCAACAATAAAACGTGGTGACCCAACTATAAAAAGTGGTGACCCAACAATAAAACGATGTGACCTAACCATAAAACGTAGTGACCAAACAATGAAAAGTGGTGACCCAACCAAAAAATGTGGTGACCCAACAATAAAACGTAGTGACACGAAAATAAAAGTAGTGACCAAGCAATAAAAAGTGGTGACCCAACGATAAAACATAGTGATTACACCATAAAAAAGGTGACCCAACAATAAAAAGTGGTGACCCAACAAAAAAACGTAGTGACCTAACCATAAATCGTAGTGACCCAACCATAAAACGTAGTGACCCAACCATAAAAAGGGGTGACCCAACAATAAAAAGTGGTGACCCAACAATAAAATCGTGACCCAACAATAAAAAGTGGTGACCCAGCAATAAAACGTAGTGACCGAACAATAAAAAGTGGTGACCCAGCAATAAAAAGTGGTGACCCAACAATAAAAGTGGTGACCTAACATAGTGATTAAACCATAAAAAGTGGTGACCCAACAATAAAAAGTGGTGACCAACAATAAAACGTAGTGACCCAACCTTAAATAGTGGTTACCTAACAATAAAACGTAGTGATCCAGCAATAAAACGTAGTGACCCAGCAATTAAACGTGGTGGCCAACATTAAAACGTAGTGACCCAACTATAAAAAGTGGTGACCCAACAATAAAGTCGTGACCCAACAATAAAACGTAGTGACCCAACCAAAAAAGTGGTGACCCATCAATAAAACGTAGTGAATTAACCATAAAACGTAGTGACCCACAAATAAAAAGTGGTGACTCACCAATCAAACGTAGTGACCCACCAATAAAACGTGGTGACCCAACTATAAAAAGTGGTGACTCACCAATAAAAAGTAGTGACCCACCAATAAAACGTAGTGACCCAACCATAAAACGTAGTGACCCAACGTAAAACGTAGTGACCCAACCATAAACAAGGGTGACCCAACAATAAAACGTGGTGACCGAGCATTAAAACGTAGTGACCCATCAATAAAAAGTGGTGACCAACAATAAAATCGTGACCCAACAACAAAAAGTGGTGACCCAGCAATAAAACGTAGTGACCCAACTATAAAAAGTGGTGACCCAACAATAAAACGTAGTGACCTAGCAATAAAACGTAGTGACCCAACCAAAAAAGTGGTGACCCAACAATAAAACGTAGTGACCAACCATAAAAATTGGTGACCCAACAATAAAAAGTGGTGACCTTACAATAAAACGTAGTGGGTTAACCATAAAAAGTAGTGACCCAACGATAAAAAGTGGTGACCCACCAAAAAAGTGGTGACCCACCAATAAAAAGTGGTGACCACACCATAAAACGTAGTGACCCAACAATAAAACGTAGTGACCCAACTAAAAATGTGGTGAACCAACAATAAAACGTAGTGACCCAACCATAAAACATAGTAGCCTAACAATAAAAAGTGGTGACCCAACAATAAAACGTAGTGACCCAGCAATAAAACGTTGTGACCCAATGATAAAAAGTGGTCACCCAACCAAAAAAGTGGTGACCCAACCAAAAAAGTGGTGACCTAGCAATAAAACGTAGTGACCCAACCATAAATCGTAGTGACCCAACGTAAAACGTAGTGACCCAACCATAAAAAAGGGTGACCCAACAATAAAACGTGTTGACCCAGCATTAAAACGTAGTGATCAAACAATAAAAAGTTGTGACCAACAATAAAATCGTGACCCAACAATAAAAAGTAGTGACCCAGCAATAAAACTTAGTGACCCAACTATAAAAAGTAGTGACCCAACAATAAAACGTAGTGACCTAGCAATAAAACGTAGTGACCCAACCAAAAATGTGGTGACCCAACAATAAAAAGTGGTGACCTAACAATAAAACGTAGTGACTTAACCATAAAACGTAGTGACCCAACGATAAAAAGTGGTGACCCACCAAAAAAGTGGTGACCCATCAATAAAACGTAGTCACTTAACCATAAAACGTAGTGACCCACCAATAAAAAGTGGTGACCCGCCAATAAAAAGTGGTGACCACACCATAAAACGTAGTGACCCAACAATAAAACGTAGTGACCCAACTAAAAAATGTGGTGAACCAACAATAAAACGTAGTGACCCAACCATAAAACGTAGTGACCATACAATAAAAAGTGGTGACCCAACAATAAAACGTAGTGACCCAGCAATAAAACGTAGTGACCCAATAATAAAAAGTAGTGAAATAACCAAAAAAGTGGTGACCCAACCAAAAAAGTGGTGACCTAGCAATAAAACGTAGTGACCCAACCATAAATCGTAGTGACCCAACGTAAAACGTAGTGACCCTACCATAAAAAAGGGGTGACCCAACAGTAAAACGTGGGGACCCAGCATTAAAACGTAGTGACCAAACAATAAAAAGTGGTGACCAACAATAAAATCGTGACCCAACAAGAAAAAGTGGTGACCCAGCAATAAAACGTAATGACCCAACTATAAAAAGTGGTGACCAAACAATAAAACGTAGTGACCTAGCAATAAAACGTAGTGACCGAACCAAAAAGTGGTGACCCAACAATAAAACGTAGTGACCAACCATAAAAAGTGGTGACCCAACAATAAAAGGTGGTGACCTAACAATAAAACGTAGTGACTTAACCATAAAACGTAGTGACCCAACTATAAAAAGTGATCACCCAGCAATAAAAAGTGATGACCCAGAAACAAAACGTAGTGACTTAACCATAAAAATGGGTGACCCAACAATAAAACGTGGTGACCCAGCATTAAAACGTTGTGACCCGACAATAAAAAGTGGTGACCCAACTATAAAAAGTGGTGACCCAGCAATAAAACGTAGTGACCCAACAATAAAACGTGGTGACCCAACTATAAAAAGTAGTGACCCAACAATAAAACGTAGTGACCTAACAATAAAAAGTTGTGACCCAACAATAAAACGTAGTGACCCAACTAAAAAAGTGGTGACCCAACAATAAAACGTAGTGACCCAACGATAAAAAGTGGTGACCCAGCAATAAAAAGTGGTGACCCAGAAATAAAACGTAGTGACTTAACCATAAAAATGGGTGACCCAACAATAAAACGTGGTGACCCAGCATTAAAACGTAATGACCCGACAATAAATAGTGGTGACCCAACAATAAGATCGTGACCCAACAATAAAAAGTGGTGACCCAGCAATAAAACGTAGTTACCCAACAATAAAACGTGGTGACCCAACTATAAAAAGTGGTGACCCAACAATAAAACGTAGTGACCTAACCATAAAACGTAGTGACCAAACAATAAAAAGTGGTGACCCAGCAATAAAGTGGTGATCCAACAATAAAAGTGGTGACCCAACAATAAAAGTGCTGACCTACCAGTAAAACATTGTGATTAAACCATAAAAAGTGGTGAGCCAACAATAAAAAGTGGTGACCAACAATAAAACGTAGTGACCCAACTAAAAAATGTGGTGACCCAACAATAAAACGTAGTGACCCAACCATAAAACGTAGTGACCTAACAATAAAAAGTGGTTACCCAACCAAAAAAGTGGTGACCCAGCAATAAAACGTAGTGACCCAACCATAAATCGTAGTGACCCAACGTAAAACGTAGTGACCCAACCATAAAAAGGGGTGACCCAACAATAACACGTGGTGACCCAGCATTAAAACGTAGTGACCTAACAATAAAAAGTGGTGACCTACAATAAAATCGTGACCCAACAATAAAAAGTTGTGACCTAGCAATAAAACGTAGTGACCCAACCAAAAAAGTGGTGACCCAACAATAAAACGTAGTGACCAACCATAAAAAGTGGTGACCCAACAATACAATATGGTGACCTAACAATAAAACGTAGTAACTTAACCATAAAACGTAGTGACCCAACGATAAAAAGTGGTGACCCAGCAATAAAAATGGTGACCCAGAAATAAAACGTAGTCACTTAACCATAAAAATGAGTGACCCAACAATAAAACGTCGTGACACAGCATTAAAACGTAGTGACCCGACAATAAAAAGTGGTGACCCAACAATAAAATCGTGACCCAACAATAAAAAGTGGTGACCCAGCAATAAAACGTGGTGACCCAACAATAAAACGTTGTGACCCAACTATAAAAAGTGGTCACCCAACAAAAAAACGTAGTGACCAAACAATAAAAAGTGGTGACCCAGTATAAAAAGTAGTGACCCAACAATAAAAGTGCTTATTTACGATAAAACATTGTGATTAAACCATAAAAAGTGGTGACCCAACAATAAAACATAGTGACCAAACTAAAAAATGTGGTGACCCAATAATAAAACGTAGTGACCCAACCATAAAACGTAGTGACCCAACAGTAAAAAGTGGTGACCCAACAATAAAACGTAGTGACCCAGCAATAAAACGTAGTGACCCAATAATAAAAAGTGGTGACCCAACCAAAAAAGAGGTGACCCAACCAAAAAAGTGGTGACCCAGCAATAAAACGTAGTGACACAACCATAAATCGTAGTGACCCAACAATACAACGTAGTGACCCAACGTAAAACGTACTGACCCAAGCATGAAAAGGGGTGACCCAACAATAAAACGTGGTGACAATAAAACGTAGTAACTTAACCATAAACCGTAGTGACCCAACGATAAAAAGTGGTGACCCAGCAATAAAAAGTGGTGACCCAGCAATAAAACGTAGTGACCCAACCATAAGTCGTAGTGACCCAACAATACAACGTAGTGACCCAACGTAAAACGTAGTGAGCCAACCATGAAAAGGGGTGACCCAACAATAAAACGTGGTGACCCAGCATAAAAACGTAGTCACCCAACAATAAAAAGTGGTGACAAACAATAAAATCGTGACCCAACAATAAAAAGTGGTGACCCAGCAATAAAACGTAGTGACCCAACTATAAAAAGTGGTGACCCAACAATAAAACGTAGTGACCGAGCAA
Source organism: Sepiola atlantica (assembly GCA_963556195.1). NCBI lineage: Eukaryota > Metazoa > Mollusca > Cephalopoda > Sepiida > Sepiolidae > Sepiola > Sepiola atlantica. The sequence continues at coordinate 14,158,216 of OY744541.1, read as the reverse complement.
TAAAACGTAGTGACCCAACCAAAAATGTGGTGACCCAACAATAAAACGTAGTGACCAACCATAAAAAGTAGTGACCCAACAATACAATACGGTGACCTAACAATAAAACGTAGTAACTTAACCATAAAACGTAGTGACCCAACGATAAAAAGTGGTGACCCAGCAATAAAAAGTGGTGACCCAGAAATAAAACGTAGTCACTTAACCATAAAAATGGGTGACCCAACAATAAAACGTGGTGACCCAGCATTAAAACGTAGTGACCCGACAATAAAAAGTGGTGACCCAACAATAAAATCGTGACCTAACAAGAAAAAGTGGTGACCCAACAATAAAATCGTGACCCAACAATAAAAAGTGGTGACCCAGCAATAAAACGTAGTGAAACAACAATAAAACGTGGTGACCCAACTATAAAAAGTGGTGACCCAACAATAAAACGTAGTGACCTAACCATAAAACGCAGTGACCAAACAATAAAAAGTTGTGACCCAGCAATAAAAGTGGTGACCCAACAATAAAAGTGCTTACCTTACGATAAAACATTGTGATTAAACCATAAAAAGTGGTGACCCAACAATAAAAAGTGGTGACCTTACGATAAAACATTGTGATTAAACCATAAAACGTAGTGACCCAGCAATAAAACGTTGTGACCAAACATTAAAACGTAGTGACCAACAATAAAAAGTGGTGACCCAACAATAAAGTAGTGACCCAACAATAAAACGTAGTGACCCAACCAAAAAAGTGGTGACCCAACAATAAAACGTAGTGACTTACCCATAAAACGTAGTGACCCACCAATAAAAAGTGGTGCCCACCAATAAAAAGTGGTGACCGAACGATAAAACGTAGTGACCTAAGCATAAAACGTAGTGACCCAACAATAAAACATAGTGACCCAACAGTAAAAAGTGGTGACCCAACAATAAAACGTAATGACTCAACAATAAAATGTAGTGACCCAATAATAAAAAGTGGTGACCCAACTATAAAAAGTGGTGACCCAGCAATAAAACGTAGTGACCCAACCAAAAAAGTGGTGACCCAACAATAAAAAGTGGTGACCCAGCAATAAAACGTAGTGACCCAACAATAAAACGTAGTGACCCAACCATAAAAAGTTGTGACCCAACAATAAAACGTAGTGACTTAACCATAAACCGTAGTGACCAAACCATAAAACGTAGTGACCCAAGCAATAAATGTGGTGACTCAACAATAAAACGTAGTGACCAACCATAAAAAGTGGTGACCAACAATAAAAGTGGTGACCCAGCAATAAAAAGTGGTGACCCAACGATAAAACATAGTGATTAAACCATAAAAAGTGGTGACCCAACAATAAAACGTGGTTACCTAACAATAAAACGTAGTGACCTAACCATAAATCGTAGTGAACACAATAAAACGTGGTGACCCAACCATAAAACGTAGTGACCCAACCATAAAAAGGGGTGAGCCAACAATAAAACGTAGTGAGCGAGCATTAAAACGTAGTGACCCGACAATAAAAAGTGGTGACCCAACAATAAAATCATGACCAACAATAAAAATTGGTGACCCAGCAATAAAACGTAGTGACCCAACAATAAAACGTTGTGACCCAACTATAAAAAGTGGTGACCTAACAATAAAACGTAGTGACCTAACCATAAAACGTAGTGACCCAGCAATAAAAAGTGGTGACCCAACAATAAAAGTGGTGACCCACCAATAAAAAGTGGTGACCCAACGATAAAACGTAGTGACCTAAGCATAAAACCTAGTGACCCAACAATAAAACATAGTGACCCAACTAAAAAATGTGGTTACCCAATAATAAAACGTAGTGACCCAACCATAAAACGTAGTGACCAACAGTAAAAAGTGGTGACCCAACAATAAAACGTAGTGACCCAGCAATAAAACGTAGCGACCCAATAATAAAAAGTGGTTACCAAACCAAAAAAGTGGTGACCAAACCAAAAAAGTGGTGACCCAGCAATTAAACGTAGTGACCAAACTATAAATCGTAGTGACCCAACAATAAAACGTAGTGACCCAACGTAAAACGTAGTGACCCAACCATAAAAAAGGGTGACCCAACAATAAAACGTGGTGACCCAGCATAAAAACGTAGTGACCCAACAATTAAAAGTGGTGACAAACAATAAAATCGTGACCCAACAATAAAAAGTGGTGACCCAGCAATAAAACGTAGTGACCCAACTATAAAAAGTGGTGACCCAACAATAAAACGTAGTGACCTAGCAATAAAACGTAGTGACCCAACCAAAAAAGTTGTGACCCAACAATAAAACGTAGTGACCAACCATAAAAAGTGGTGACCCAACAATAAAAAGTGGTGACCTAACAATAAAACGTAGTGACTTAACCATAAAACGTAGTGACCCAACGATAAAAAGTGGTGACCCAGCAATAAAAAGTGGTGACCCAGAAATAAAACGTAGTCACTTAACCATAAAAATGGGTGACCCAACAATAAAACGTGGTTACCCAGCATTAAAACGTAGTTACCCGACAATAAAAAGTGGTGACCCAACAATAAAATCGTGACCCAACAATAAAAAGTGGTGACCCAGCAATAAAACGTAGTGACCCAACAATAAAACGTGGTGACCCAACTATAAAAAGTGGTGACCCAACAATAAAACGTAGTGACCTAACCATAAAAAGTGGTGACCCAGCAATAAAAAGTGGTGACCCAACAATAAAAGTGGTGACCTAACGATAAAACATTGTGATTAAACCATAAAACGTAGTGACCCACCAATAAAAAGTGGTGACCGAACGATAAAACGTAGTGACCTAAGCATAAAACGTAGTGACCCAACAATAAAACATAGTGACCCAGAAGTAAAAAGTGGTGACCCAACAATTAAACGTAGTGACTCAGCAATAAAATGTAGTGACCCAATAATAAAAAGTGGTGACCCAACCAAAAAAGTGGTGACCCAGCAATAAAACGTAGTGACCCAACCATAAATCGTAGTGACCCAACAATACAACGTAGTGACCCAGCAATAAAACGTAGTGACCCAACAATAAAACGTAGTGACCCAACCATAAAAAGTTGTGACCCAACAATAAAACGTAGTGACTTAACCATAAACCGTAGTGACCTAACCATAAAACGTAGTGACCCAAGCAATAAATGTGGTGACTCAACAATAAAACGTAGTGACCAACCATAAAAAGTGGTGACCAACAATAAAAGTGGTGACCCAGCAATAAAAAGTGATGACCCAACGATAAAACATGGTGATTAAACCATAAAAAGTGGTGACCCAACAATAAAACGTGGTGACCCAACAATAAAACGTAGTGACCTAACCATAAATAGTAGTGCCCCAACAATAAAACGTAGTGACCCAACCATAAAACGTAGTGACCCAACCATAAAAAGGGGTGACCCAACAATAAAACGTGGTGACCCAGCATTAAAACGTAGTGACCCGACAATAAAAAGTGGTGACCCAACAATAAAATCGTGACCCAACAATAAAAAGTGGTGACCCAGCAATAAAACGTAGTGACCCAACAATAAAACGTGGGTACCCAACTATAAAAAGTGGTGACCCAACAATAAAACGTAGTGACCTAACCATAAAAAGTGGTGACCCAGCAATAAAAAGTGGTGACCCAACAATAAAAGTGGTGACCTAACGATAAAACATTGTGATTAAACCATAAAACGTAGTGACCCACCAATAAAAAGTGGTGACCGAACGATAAAACGTAGTGACCTAAGCATAAAACGTAGTGACCCAACAATAAAACATAGTGACCCAGAAGTAAAAAGTGGTGACCCAACAATTAAACGTAGTGACTCAGCAATAAAATGTAGTGACCCAATAATAAAAAGTGGTGACCCAACCAAAAAAGTGGTGACCCAGCAATAAAACGTAGTGACCCAACCATAAATCGTAGTGACCCAACAATACAACGTAGTGACCCAGCAATAAAACGTAGTGACCCAACAATAAAACGTAGTGACCCAACCATAAAAAGTTGTGACCCAACAATAAAACGTAGTGACTTAACCATAAAACGTAGTGACCTAACCATAAAACGTAGTGACCCAACCAATAAATGTGGTGACTCAACAATAAAACGTAGTGACCAACCATAAAAAGTGGTGACCAACAATAAAAGTGGTGACCCAGCAATAAAAAGTGATGACCCAACGATAAAACATGGTGATTAAACCATAAAAAGTGGTGACCCAACAATAAAACGTGGTGACCCAACAATAAAACGTAGTGACCTAACCATAAATAGTAGTGCCCCAACAATAAAACGTAGTGACCCAACCATAAAACGTAGTGACCCAACCATAAAAAGGGGTGACCCAACAATAAAACGTGGTGACCCAGCATTAAAACGTAGTGACCCAACAATAAAAAGTGGTGACCAACAATAAAATCGTGACTCAACAATAAAAAGTAGTGACCCAGCAATAAAACGTAGTGACCCAACAATAAAACGACTCAGCAATTTCAAATTACTATAAAATATAATGAAAAATAACTGAAAAGCCCCCCCCCCCCCCCGATGAAATATGCCCCATGGACCCCTAAGGATTGGGTTTATAGATTCGGGAATACTCTCATCATCTTCCTCTGTTAATTTTACATGAGAATACACTTTTATATGTTATGTATATTCTCTAACCTTGTTTTAAAAACATAAATTATGTTTTTAAACGTGGGTTATCGTTCTTCCTTAGCTATCCTCTAACAAATAAATTTCATTAAAAATGATGAATTGTTTTATGAACTTGAGGTATTGCGTAATTAAATTACAATATAACTCAGCAATTTCAAATTACTATAAAATATAATGAAAAATAACTGAAAGGCCCCCCCCCCGATGAAATATGCCCCATGGACCCCTAAGGATTGGGTTTATAGATTCGGGAATACTCTCATCATCTTACTCTGTTAATTTTACATAAGAATACACTTTTATATGTTATGTATATTCTCTAACCTTGTTGTAAAAAGCTAAATTGTGTTTTTAAACGTGAGTTATCGTTCTTCCTTAGCTATCCTCTAACAAATAATTTCAAGTGGTACTTGAAAAGCCAGCGCCCGAGAAGGTGAGCACTCTGGCCATTAAAAATTTCTTGGGCAGCTCTGTCGGGATTACCCGGTAGAGCGCTTCAGGCAGTAAGCAATAAACTTAATCCTCCCCAAAGAGGGGAGGCAAAGCCTTGGAGGGTGCACCTCCTAGAACTGCACAGGACAGACCCATAGACCGGTGGAATGAAGCCCCGAAGGCCAAGACGATACCAGTCCATGGGGTGCACGATGGGTATCCATCGTAAATCAAAAAAGATGCTACACTAATACTAAACAGATACTACATTAATGTCATTTTCGGTTTAAAAAATGGCGTATAAAAGCTATGTGGAATTAGAGAAAAACGGCATAGGGGAGTCTAAAATTCTTTGTTGATCATCAAAACTCATGTAAGAATTTGTTAAATAGTATTATACAATGTTTGTTTAAAGAAAATCATAGTTATTATTACTTGTTAATTTATTAATGTAATTTGAACAGTGTCTAGTGGATAGACCGCTGTACTGTTGTATATTGGTTATAAATACTCCAGTAAATACATAAACATTTTGAATTTCGGGCGCTTTCTTGGCCTTTAGGCTAAGATCAAAATGTAGTACCTGTTTCGGCATTTTATTGCCTTGAGATCAAGTGTATTATCTAGTCCTATCCGATAGGTGTCGATCTTACAATGTCGAATCAAAAATCAGATTATCATTTTATTTTTTAATCCCTTTTCCTGTGGCGACCTTCCTCTCCCCTAAAGTACAGGCTGATACGCTCCCACGGTCGGGATCTCTCTCTCACTGACGAATACTCCCCTCCCCAAAATTTGGCCTGAGGCGCTCATACCGGCGAATGCCGACATTCCCTCTCCCCAAATTTGGCCTGAGGCGCACTACCGCCGAATGCCGACACTCCCCCTCCCCCAAATTTCGCCTGCGGCGCTCACACCGGCGAATGCCGACATTCCCCATCCCCAGATTTCGCCTGAGGCGCCCCACCGGCGAATGCCGACACCATCCCTCCCCAAATTTGGCCTGAGGCTCCCCACCGCCGAATGCTGACACTCCCCAGATTTGGCCTGAGGCGCTCATACCGGCGAATGCCGACATTCCTCCTCCCCAGATTTGGCCTGAAGCGCTCACACCGGCGAATGTCGACACTCCCCCGCCCCTAAATTTCGCTTGAGGCGCTCACACCGGCGAATGCCGACTCTCCCCCACTCCTAAATTTCGCCTGAGGCGCCCCACCGGCGAATGCCGACTCTCCCCCTCCCCAAATTTGGCCTGAGGCGTCCCACCGGCGAATACCGATACTCGCCTCTACCCCAAATTTTGCCTGAGGCGCTCACACCGGCGAATGCCGACCCCCCCCCCCCACAATTTGTCCTGAAAGGAGGAGGTAATGCCTATCATGATAACAGAACGGCCATAGGAAGGGAGGGGGGAGGAATATTAGCGTCTATTAATAATTAAGAAAGAAAGTGTGGGAGTGAGAGGGAAAAAAGAAAGAAAGGAACAAATGGTTGTAGTGTGAGTGAATTTCTTCCTGCTACTCTCTGACGTCATTTCTGGTTTATCGTGACTTTGCATTATTTTTCAAATTATACATGATAGCATTGATTTATTCTTAAATTAGTACGAAACAACGTTGAAAAATGGAGTTAAAAGCCACCCCCCATTGGAGAAAAGTGCTCAGTCGACCCCGGAAGAGTCAATTTTTTTTCCGGTTCTGAGATATTACACGCGCCTGGGCTGGCCGATCGGAATGATGTCACCCGTGTGACCGTTTGTTGGGTACTTTCGGAGGAGAAGCTTTACATACATACATACATACATACATACATACATACATACATACATACATACATACAGACAGGTGACGTTTATATAATAGATCAATAGTTTTGTAACACGAACTTGCAAATACAAAATGGCGCTTGCTCGTAAGGAAGTGAGTAGAAGACGCCATCTTGTCTAGAAAAAAGTACGAGTTAAAAATGAACAAGAATTTTTTTTTTACATCTAATAAAAACCCATTTATAGTACGTAAAAATACAAACAAATATCATAGGTAAGTAGACAAATATCTCTTCTCGACGTAGGTTAAACTCACTTGTTGCATATTTATTTTTATAACCCCGTTCTCGTTAGTTTTTTGGACCCCGTTCGCGCCTCTGCTGAGCGTCGTAACATATACCCAAAAAAAATAATAGCAGCACCTTTCAAAGTGCGAAATGATTGGTTACAAATAAGTTTTAAGAAAAATTAGCATTAAAAACTAGTTTTTTTGTGAATAGTTATAGTTCGAATCCAGAGCCTCAGTCCTTTAAGACTACACACGGATTTAATTAATTTAAATGTTCGTAACACATTTACCATTTGTGTAGGCTGTTATGAAATTGACCGTATGTTTTAAGAAACACTTAACTTTAATATCATGTGATTATTGAGAATGGTTACATCAGTTCAATGCGATACGGTTTCTGGCGATAGAGAACGTTAAATGTGTACCGAAAGACAGACAATCTAATGGACAGACAATGTGATTTCTCAGTAAACAATAGTCGATATTTTGTAGACATGTTCAACTAATTGACGCGTTCAGAGGCGAATTTGATATTTAACACAATTGTGACATATTAAAGAATTACTGTCAAACACAACATTAATTTTTAAATTTTGTTTGACAAAATAAAAAATGGTATTTTGAATTAAATGTTAGCATGCATTTAACATTAAATGCACATATGCAATATGTGCATTTCATTATAATAATTATAAGTGTGATAATATAACGTATATGATATTTAAGACTTAAGCCCGATAGACCAATAAAAATGCAATTTTAACTTCAAACCTGACAGACCAAATAACACCATGTATGGAACTTAACCGTGACAGACTAATCCAGAAAATAAGAGAGAGATACCCTTATGGAGATACTAGAAAGATTATTTAACTGTCCCAAGACAAGTAACATTTATAACTCGAACGGAACAGTTTTGCACCACTTTGATATATATTCATTGAAATAAAAACCAAGATATAAATGCAAATATGATATATTTAAATTTTATAATGTGAAGTTGTGCTCGTATTTAACCGTTGAAAAAATCTTTAAAATACCCCAAAGAAACTGAAAATAAGATAATATTCATTAATATATGTCTAATATTTATTGTAAACATTTTACTAAAAATCTGAAAGTATTTGAATTTTCACGAATTGCTTAAACTTGTTTTTACCCCCTTTGCATGAAAATAAATTATACTGAATATAGCCTGCATTTGCCTCCTCACGCCTAACATCTGTGCTCTAAAATCATAATGATCGGTTAATTATTTGAGGTGTTTATTCTGTCCATACAGTTATGTAAACATATACATATAGCTAACTTTATAAAGCTAGATATTTGGATGAATACGAATAAGATAAATGGCAGAGTCGAATTGGATTACTTCCCTTCTTCTAGCTTCGACCACATTTCGAGAATGGAGTAACTATTTCCTCCGGACCAAATTCCAAAGTAAAAAGAATCTGCCAAGAAAGATATTCCTACCACCAGCATCTATATTGTTAAAATGCCCCAAAAGCGTTAGCAAATGAACATAGCAGAGTGTTTGTCTAGACATGTAATCAGACGATAAGCCAAGACATGTTATTATTCGTCAAAACACGATTGCCACATCTCAAATCAACTAATGCCTTATTCTCATTAATTAAACATAGTTAATACAAAGACCCATCATCGCATACACAGACGCACATATGAATATTGCAATACATGAAAAATAATTTTATCTTTGGTTACGTATTATCTAGTCGATGTCGGCATTATGACTTTCTGTATATGATTGTCATGTAACATTCGATTCTTTCTTAACCATATAAAATTGCCTTTTTTCATTATTTGTCATATATTACTATAGTAAAACATCGAATGTTTATATATTTGTATGTATACGATTCACTCAAACACTAATTAACCAATCATTATAAATTAAGAAACACAGATTCTAAGCGTAATTGTTGGCAACGTGGGCTATACTTACTCTAGTTTAGTTGTGGAAGAGTAAAAGCTCTACGTTGATGTTCAGATATTACCACTTTTGTGAAATTTAAACAATGTTTTTAATATTAATTAATAAATATTAAAAAATAATTTTGGGGGGACTATTATAAAGATGTTAGGGGCATAAAATATGAACAGCCCATCATTTTAAAAGTCAAATATTTAAGGTTTGCCTTAAGTTTTATTCATAATCATTAGACACAATTTAAAAAAATTCCCTGAATTCTAATTTCTTCTAGAGACGCCTTAAATTTTAAACAGTTTCTAGAATCAACATAATGTAATGGATTTCGATAAAAATTGTGATAAGGCTCCCAGACATAATTTTTTGTAATAAGGGGAGATAAAATGGTGCAAAACTGTTTTGTTATGGGAATTAATTTTGTCAGACGTGGGCCGGGTATTTTTCTACTGATATCTATCTATCTATCTATCTATCTATCTATATATAAAGGTCTCAACCATGTGACTTCCTAAATTTAAATTTTAAAGGTTTTTCTTTTTTCTCAATTTCATTCTTTCCAAATATGATCTAAGGTTAAGATGTGATTCTAACTCTGCCTGATGAGATCTCAGTTTATAATAGCTGTTGATCGATAACATCGACATGCCAGTGTCGCAGATTTTTTACATGTCTGTGTAAATAAAAATAATCATATATAAAAGCTCTATTTCATTACTACCCTGCGGATGTTTTACCTGGATTATTATGATTATATACACACTTATATATATATATATATATATATATATATAGAGAGAGAGAGAGAGAGAGAGAGAGAGAGAGAACGAGACTTTTGTCAATATAAACATCTACAAGGAAGGGCAGCCTTTTCGTCTGACGAGTCTTTGGTTTTTAATAATTGCAGATCGAAACATCGTCATGTCAGTGTCGCGGCTTTTGTACCTCTGCACGAATAAAAATATTAATATTATATATATATATATATATATATATATATATATATATATATATATATATATATATATATATATATATATCCCACTCTGTTTTAAATTATTCATAACTTCCGAACCACTGACAATACGTTTCTCTCAATGTATATTTATCTCTGAACACACACATCTGTATCTAAGTTTTTTTTATGTGAGTCATACTGAAAGCAAAATTCAAACCTACCATGATTTAACACACACTTCTTTAGTTTTTTCTTCAATGCATTTCAATCTAAGGAATTTAAAGTACATATTGTAGATAATATTCCTTGCTTTACTGTCCTGTTGGCGCTGCAGGCATTTTTTGAAGTCACGATCGCAATGACAATCACTACTGAAAAAATAAACAACAGAAATATATTATTTTTAATGTAAAATCGAATCATAATTTTGATATCCACAAAATCATCCATCTATCTGAAATACATTACGTTTGTCAAACACCCCCCTCCCCCCTCTTCCTCACCTCCCTCTCTGCCATCCACTTTACCCCTGCTCATCCCCCACCTCTTTCTCTTACCACCAGACACAGTAGTCCTGGCTCACCCCATTCTTCCATTTTTTCCCCACTCATTCTTTTCTACATTCATTTCTATTTCTCCAACAAATACGGACGTCCACCCAGCAGTTGGCCCCTATTTCATTCTATTTTTTCCCAATATGTCTACCCTACATGTATCTTTTCTTGCATGACACTTTTTCTCTATTTTATCATCCTGATGAAGTCTTATAAATAAAGACGAAACGTTGATGTACACATAAAAAACATCCATTTTTTGGTTTTCCTTTTTCATTTTCCCATTACGTTTTTATATAAAGAAACAGCGATTTCAGTTACATTTAATTCGAGCGCATTCTCTTATAGCAGAACATATAAATTATTAAGGCATACCAGCAAAACCTTTTTATTTAAGATATTTTCATAAAAAAGTATTTTTTTTATTTAATACTTTATTCTAAATTCTATAAAATTTATTCAATTTTGTATTCCATCGAAGAAAAAGATTTTAGAAGAGCCACACATTTTTCTATTTTTGTATATATATATATTTTGGGCTGAGCATGGTCATCTTACGCGATGCCAGACGTTCACCATTATTGAAAAAACTCCAAGCGCAAAAAAATATTTAAGGATTCTAAACCTTCCCTGTAAGCGCAATATCTACGTTCCTCACGTATATTCGCCAGGTAGTCTTTGACATTATTTTTAACAAACGCGTTTGCTTCCATAGTTACTTCATTTTATTCCTGATACTTTGAAATTCTTCTGACCAATAAGAAGATATTTACAGTATCAGATATGAAGCGATTTACAAAGAAGATTCTAGTATCAGATGTGTTTTGGACATACCATGTGAAAAACGAAAAGTTATAGAGACCAAATTTCCGATGGAAAGGAAGAATGTATATTTTGCAATGGTCATGCTTTTGGCAACAACTGTCTACTTCCCGTTCTTTTCCAAGATCTGAAAATGTGTCCGCATCATTTCCGACTCCGCACCATTTTGTGCCTGAAAAATAAAACACAGATTAAAAAATAATACTTATTTCAGAATAAAACCCACGTCAAAATAGGAATTCATGTCACGAGTTCCTTTCCTTTAACAATTATAAGAAACTTTTCCAACATTTTATTGCCCAACGTTCAAACATTTCGGCCTAATATTCACAGGTAACATGATTGCAATAAATACATAGAAGATTTGCCAAGTTTATGGCAAAGAAGGTAGGATCCTTCCATCAGGTTAAGAAACTTCTCACCTCTGCCAGTATCCTATATATATATATATATATATATATATATATATATAGGCAAAACGCGATGAACGCCATTTTCAAAATCACGAAACTGCCCCGACAAAAAGTGTTGCATTTCAACATTCAACGACACTCCAACACTATGTGTTACATACTATGATATCGAAATAATTTCTTTTTGATTTCAATTAAAATCATCTTTCATTCAAAGTCTAGATTTAATACATTCGTGTTTTTATTGTTTAATGTCTCAATTTAAACGAATTGGATTTATCGCGTTCTGCGTTCGATTCTTCATATATATATATATATATATATATATATAACTACTAGTCGCCATGTATGGAGTATTGTTGCCACATATGGGCTGGTGCACATACCATTAGCCTCTCCTTCTTGGGCAGAGGGACAGAAAATAGTCTCTAACCTAATACGTTCCACTCTGATGATAAGCCAAATCCTTTATAATAGTCCAAAGAAACGAAAATCTGAATATTTATTAATTAATGTCTCGTAGGGATTTTACTCTTCCATCTTGTCTTAACAGATCAAGCAACTGTATCATCGTTGCAATGTTATATCCCTCTACTTATTTGATAACAATTGTCTACCCCCTTGGCGTAAATAACTCGACCAACCCGACAATTGGGCCTCAGAAAGCAACACTGTCTTAACATTTGTACCCCCTGCCACAATCCGCCATCCACCATATCACATAACCCAAATACTCGTTGAAGTATTCGAAGTGTTAAATCGTGTTATTCTGCCTCCAACAGGTTCTGTCAATTTGTTATTAAACTAACCTTATTATTTATTCAACGATTTATTTTCGTCTCGAACGAATACTTCGACGCCCATTAGTAATTGCGGTTCTCATTGTTAAATGATTCCATCTAACTAAAAATGGAAAGAAGAAAGAGAAATAGAGATAAAGTAAAGTAGTGGCATTCCATGATTCCCTCCCCCTTTCACCGTTTAGTAGCAATTTTGGCTAAGATCAAAGTGTAGTATCTGTTCCGATGGATACTGCACCCCACAGACTGGTATTGTCTTGGCCTTTGGGGCTTGATTTACGCCGGTCTATGGGTCTGTCCTGTGCAGTTCTAGGAGGTCCACCCTCCCAGGTTTTGCCTCCCCTCTTCGGGGAGGAGTAAGTTTATTGCTTACTGCCTGAGGCACCCTTACCGTGGAATGCCGACGGGGCTGCCCAGGCAATTTTTAATGGCCAGAGTGCTCACCTCTCGGGCGCTGGCTTTTCAAACCCCACGTTCCCGATCCGCCATTGGGTAACATCTTACTTGTGGGAGTAAGATAAAACTGGCATTGTGCCTAACTCCTGGAGAGTAGTAAATAAAAACTCATGTTAAGATGTCTTTTGCTGAAATCAAAATGGCGATCTGTTTCATCGCCTCTGTAAACTCTATATTTCTTGTCCTGCCACTATATTAAATTGTGTCCTGGTATCTACAATGCATCGTGGTCGCAAACATGAGCAAGTAAGGATTATCAGTTCAGTATTGTTTTTATTAAACTCAAGCCAGGATATCAATAGGCTCGGGCCAAAATCTAAAATAGCCGTATGTTAACTGTATTAACTAATCTTGAACTAGATCGTGATAGGGTGTTGGCCACTTAAATTCACGTCTATCTTAGATACTCTCTACTTTAGTAGAGGCCAAGCGATATCTGTCAATTCTCGTAATGACGTAACTCACGAAATATTGTCTTCCCTTTACTAATTACTATTTGAAGCGGCAAAACAGTGTGTTTATTTTTTGTCGTAATTGACATCTCTGACGCTTATTCCTAAAAATCTTGCTAACTTGCCAACGGTGACACAATCGCTGTATATTAAAATATTCATCTACTTATCTGCATAAATGATTGGAAACAAGATTTAGTTTTAACCGAAAAAGTTATGGCCCATTTCGTAACGCATATGAATCAGCAGAGTAATGATATCAACAATATAACATATAATATCAGTATATATATATATATATATATATATATATATATGTATATATATATATGTGTATATATATATATATATGTATATATATATATATATGTATATATATATATGTATATATATATATGTATATATATATGTATATATATATATATATGTATATATATATATATATATATGTATATATATATATATGTATATATATATATATATATGTATATATATATATATATGTATATATATATATATATATATGT
>OY744541.1:14139126-14141626 GCA_963556195.1 Sepiola atlantica | reverse complement strand
ACATGTGCCCCTAAATGATGAGCACTCTGGCCTGTAAAAAAATGCCTGCGCAGGCCCGTCAGCATTACTCGCCAGGACGCCTCAGGCAGTAAGTAATAAACTTACTCCACATTAAAGAGGGGAGGCAACGCCTGCGAGAGTAGACTTTTTAAGATTACTCAGGACTCAACCCGACAGAAAAAAAGCCATATGGTCAGTAACCTTGTCACGACATGATATTTTGAAAGATATTAATTTCAGCCAATCCACACCGAGCAATACTGCTTGCTGTTGATATTTACTTGTATTTGTCGAATCGGTTACAAACACCTACAACGCACATTAATGAACGAAGTTGGCCAACCATGAAGCTGATGTTCTCAATTTTGTTTTTATTGATTAGCAATTCAAGCTCAAACGTGTTCGTTCTGGTTGGCAGACTTTCCGCCTAACCCTACCTAACTAGTTTAGATCAACGTTTTAAACTTATTCGCAATTCACGGATACAAATAAAAGAACAACCCCTTTCATTTAAAAAACAAAAATGTTCACATTAAAACAGCCATTTTATTTAAATATTTTTTAGATAAGGTATTTTTATTTACCTTGTTCACTTATCTGTATACTTATCTTAGATGCTGAATTTTTCATAAAGTGTCTAACGTTTCACCGGCTGAGCTTCCTCAGTATCTACCACGATCCATAGAATATTGAGAAACACTTAGAATATAATGGCAGAAACTATAATGAGAAGCAGTCAGAACCATGAAAATTATGAAGATATGATGCCCCCCCCCCCATTAGAAAGCATTGAATATTTAAATGTAAAAAAAGCCGTTTAAAGCCGAACAAAGCATATTTAAAAAAAATAAATATTAATGTATTTCCCTAAAAGCCATCGACATTTGAACTATTACCGAATGAAAATCTTACGGATTCTACCTTCTACTAGCGATAAGCATGTCGATATCGAAATAAAAAATATCTTGCAACCCGACGAGGACGTATAACTTCGAAACTTTGGGACTACTTTTAAATTAATTAATATTTATTTTAAAAAACGCATTGTTAGGCTTCAAACCGCTTTCTTACATTTAAATGGGAGACCACCATTTTTTCATATATATATATATATATATATATATATATATATATATATATATATATATAGAGAGAGAGAGAGAGAGAGAGATAGAGATAGAGAGAGAGAGAGATAGATAGATGAAAAAAGATTGATAAATATGAGACGATTGTCCAAATTTATTTCAAATTTCAATTGTTCAATGCAAGGTGTATTCAGTAATAAACTAGTGTTTATTATTCTTTCCGTAAGCCAAGGCTTTTCAAAGATCGAAATCTTATCATCCGAGGAGAAATACAGATGGATAAGTTGGCTTTCGAAAAAACCAAAGTTCAAATATTTGAAAAATATGAAAATTATTATTAAAAAGTATTTTTGTTAAAAAAACGCAGTGAATGAAAGGAAAAAGTTCTGTGAAAAATATATGCAGATTATGCATATATATATATATATATATATATATATATATATATATATATATATATATATATATATATACAGACGTATAGCTGGCCTGTTGCTACCAGATCAGGCTGTAAGATAATACCGGTTTCCTGACAAAAATGCACTAAACATTGATGTTTTGTTTTTTTACATTCTTTGCAAAACTCAATCATGTTCTGCAAAGCCAAAAATAAAACAGCAGTTTACCTCTACAAAACCACCAAACCAAATACCATGAATAAATATTTGAAGATATATAGAACTTGAAATGGAAGTATTCACATTAAATAACCCAAAACAGGTTGATATGCCGTAAAACATAACAACACCACTAACCATATGTCTTTTAAACAGTCTTCAGCATTTCATTACGCCATACATCTATTAGATGTGTTGAAGTAAATATGACGTATGAAAAACACATTTAAACTTTAATATTATTTAGTAACTATGAAAAGAATTTTCCTACATGATAAACATAAACATTTTTATATTTTGTTCATAATTCATTTTAACTAAAACAATTGATAAACGAACATTTTGGAGTGACCCAATAAACTTCCTGAAATGCAGTATATTTTACCCAGAATATTTGTGACGAATGCATTCTTTTCATCTCTACAGATAATAAAAGTCATTAACAAGTAATGCTATTATGCAATACCTGCGTGTATATATATATATATATATATATATATATATATATATAGGGTGGGCCAAAATAAGGGTCCTATCTTTAAATTTGAATAACTTGAATTTGAATAACTTCTACAAAATAAAAGTTAAACTCACCAAACTTTATGTGTGTGTAGACTGACCCTTCCGAGATTTTTTGAAATAAACAAAACAAATTTTAGCCGAAAAACACTTCTTAAAACTTACAAAAACTAAAGTATTGTTTTTTACACTGTTTTGAGTTTTTTAAGCAAAAATAATGTTTTCTAAATGAGGGTATTTTCTTTAGGGCTAACACGGCTCATGCTTGCTTCGGAAGGG
>OY744541.1:14131626-14134126 GCA_963556195.1 Sepiola atlantica | reverse complement strand
AAGTGACTCGGGTTTCGAATCCTGAGTTCGGATGTGTTCTACTGATGAGCCCAAAGGAGGGCGAAACTCGAGTCTAGGACTTCCGGTTTGTTTCTTTTCATAGGTTGTGGGCTGCGGCGTTGTCTGATTGTGGAAATAATTATATATATCATCTCACATTCAAGAAATCTAATATATATATATATATATATAGTCTAAAGAAGCTTTAAGTCATTTTAGCAAAAAAAATAAAAAATAAATAAATAAATAAAAGCTAAAATGCAGTTCAAATTCCAAGAGTTACTAACTAAATCCAAGATATTGCAGACTTAACATTCGTTGGAAAATTCATAGATAGATAAAAAAAAAATATAAGTAAACAAAAACAAAAAAAATAAAAATAAATAAATACAAAAAATAAAAAAATAAAAAAGGGGAGGGGGTTAAGCATCTAACAGTGAAACAAAAACAGGAGACCTTAAGCGTCTAGTATTAACACGGGGATCATCAGCTGTTTACCATGTAACTGATTCGGATATATATAGTGTGTGTGTTAGAGTGAAATACATTCCAGAAGGAAATCCGAGTATGAGAGCTCAATGTAATAAACAGAGCAAGAATAACATAAAATAAAGTAACACGGAATCACATAATTACCGGTGCGATAATTTATTTCGACCCTCCGGCCTTTTCAAGCACCTAGACGAGGAGATTACACATTTGGATTTCCAAATATGTAATCTCCTCGTCTAGGTGCTTGAAAAGGCCGGAGGGTGGAACTAAATGATCGTACCGGTAATTATGTGATTCCGTGTTAGCTAATCTTCTTTTTTCTTTCTCTCTCTCTCTCTCTCTCTCTCTCTCTCTCTCTCTCTATATATATATATATATATATATATATATATATATATATATATATATATATATATATATATAAAGACATTTCCCGATATTCTGCTACTTTTATTAATTAATTATAATTCATAATAAATAATACGCTGAGGCATTTCATGTTCGTACATACGTTATAATCTTTAAGACGTATTAAAAAAATAAGATCGTCCGATCAGTATATTTGGTAATTGGAGATTAATCTGATCGTGGATTAATCGGAAAAGTTAAATAACTCCCGACTTTACAAATTTTCAAATGAATTGTTCCAACATTAAATTACGTCGTCACGTCGACTAAAACTATACAATTTTAAATATAAAC
Source organism: Sepiola atlantica (assembly GCA_963556195.1). Lineage (NCBI taxonomy): Eukaryota > Metazoa > Mollusca > Cephalopoda > Sepiida > Sepiolidae > Sepiola > Sepiola atlantica. The sequence goes on along the minus strand of OY744541.1, from coordinate 14,132,932 downwards.
TTTTGAAAATATTGCATTCGTTTTATTGATTTGAAGAATATTTAGCTGACAATTGTTTTACTCAAGTTAGACGGAGAATATGTATTTCTTTAAAAAATAATTAAATTGCTATAATCTAAAATAAATTAAGACAAGTCATGTGTTTTATTTATTTTAAGAATAATTCGCCTACAATTTATTTTTACGGAAGAATAAAAAAGTAAGTTTTGTCATAATCATATGACCAACATTAATTATTTTGATGTAGCAATCACCCTGACCCATCGGTTCCCTCCATATATCTATTACTAATGAAGATGTTGTACTTGTTTGTCTGAAGCCGAAACTATACTATTACTTCTATATTAATTGTACTATTGCACTTCTATTACTAATAGAGATCTGGTATATGTCTGTAGCACAAAACTATACTATTACTTCTATTAATTGTACTAAACTATATTATGAGTTTTTATTTCAAAACGAATATTATTATTGACGGTATTTTATAAAGATTGATGTAGCAATCACCCTGACCCATCGGGGCCCGCTACTTATCTATTAATAATAAATATGTTGTTCCTGTCTGTCTGAAGCCGAATCTATATTATTACTTCCATTAATTGTACTATTGTACTTCTGTTACTATTGGTGATTTGGTATATGTCTATTTGGAGCACAAAACGATAATATTACTTCTATTCAGTGTACTAAACTATATTACTAGTTGTTATCGCTCTCTATTTATATCTACTTATCAGCTCCTATATATACCCATTCCAAAGCTTCCCCAAACATCACGCGTCTTTCAAATTTACATTGTTAATTTGTTTTAAAGATTCTAATAAATTAATATTCTTGAATATACACTCATTATATCTACTTATAAGCTGCTTTATATACCAATTCCAAAACTTTCCCAATCATCAAATTTACAGTTTGAAAGCTTCTAATAAATTAATATTCGCAAATATACACTCATGATTGGTTTTCTTTAAAATTTCTAGATGCATTTAAAATATGTTTCTCGATTTTTTTTCACATTTTACGCCGTAAAAGGTTAGATTTTGTTTAAAAATTTATTTTAATAAATACCCCCATCCTTTATTTTAATAAAAATTAAAATAAAGGATGGGGGTATTTTCTTTCTTATTTTTTCGTAAAAAAAACAAAACACACATTACTGAGGAATTAAATAAAACAACTTGCAAATATATGCGACAGGAGGGAGCATATATTTGCTTATATATATATATATATATATATATATATATATATATGTATGTATGTATATATATATATATATTAAGATAGATACAAAATTATG
>OY744541.1:14106626-14126626 GCA_963556195.1 Sepiola atlantica | reverse complement strand
TACATTTTGGCTAAGTTTCAGAAAAATTGAATGGATGGATCAAACGTTATGGGAGAAAAGGGTAATTCTTTGCCATTTTGAGGGCTTTTGACCCCCTGGGATGCTAACCAGATTTTTTCCAAGGTCAGCGATACTTATTTATTATTAGGAACAATTGCCTCCACATTTTGGCCAAGCTTCAAAGAAATTGAATTGATGGATGAAAAGTTATGGGGCAAAAAATGTCATTTTTTTTCCATTTCGAGGCCTTTTGACCCCCTGGGGGTCTAACCAGATTTTTTTTTAAATCGGAGAATGTCACTTTCTAACCTGACCAAAGTTACAACTTCATGCCAAATTTCAGAGAAATTCAATGGATGGTTGCGGAGAAAAATCCGGACGGACGGACATGCCTCAAAACATAAAGTTGTTCTAGAACAACCTGCACTTTTATGACGTATATTTTCGAAGGGCGTCACGTGTAAAGCTGCTGTTCGAATGCATTATGTTGGGGTCGTCCGAGTTTTCAATATAAAACGTATCTACAAAAACTATTATTAACAAAAAATAAAATTTCGTAATTGTTTTATGAAAAACACCTTTAAAAAAATAATTCATCTTCCATTAATGCATATGTCTATGCTCTACACGTATGTCAGTCGGTGTGTCTCGTTTCAGCTCCCAATACTATTATTTTTTGTTTGTAACGCTTAAGTTTAAAATAGCATTTCCGTTTGTTTATCCCGCTTTAGATGGAAATATATTCTCTTGTTAGTTATCTTTGAAATAGCATTTTCATTCTAATGTCACCCTTAAGTTTGAAACAGCAATTACTTTGGTATATTACGCTTAAGTTTGAAATATCATTGTGTTTGTCACGATTTACCCTGAAATATTTGGCTAAGATCCAAGTGTAGTATCTGTTCCGATGAATACTGCACCTCATAGACTGGTATTGTCTTGGCTTTCGGGGCTTGATTTACGCCGGTCCATGGGTCTGTCCTGTGCAGTCCTAGGAGGTCCACCCTCCCATGCTTCGCCTCCCCTCTTTGGGGAGGAGTAAGTTTATTGCTGGCCTTGTGCCTAACTCCTGGAGAGGAGTAAATCAATACCATGAAATATAATTTCCTTTGGTGTGTCAGGCGTTAAAGCTGACTGATCTGTTCTTGACTATTTTTGTACCCAACTAGAGTGCCCCCTCGACGAGCTAGTTTTCCCCGCCTCCCTGCTTTGTGATACATATGGCTATAGTAAGAAACAAAAGAACATCAAACTGCTCTCGAGATAAAATACCACTTCTTAGCCAACACGATACCAAGATGTATTTGTTTGAGGAAATATAGAAATACACACATATTTCCCAATTTAAGGAGGTTTATTCACAAGTATACATGAGTATTGCTTTACTCCTCTTCAGGAGTTAGGCACAAGGCCAGTTTTTATCTTACTCCCACAAGTAAGATGTGACCTAAGGTCGGGTCGGGAAAGTGGGGTTTAAAAATTGCCTGGGCAGCCCCGTCGGCATTCCCCGGTAGGGGCGCCTCAGGCAGTAAGCAATAAACTTACTCCTCCCCAAAGAGGGGAGGCGAAGCCTGGGAGGGTGGACCTCCAAGAACTGCACAGGACAGACCCACAGACAGGCGTAAATCAAGCCCCGAAGGTCAAGACAATACCAGTCTATGGGGTGCAGTATCCATCGGAACAGATACTACACTTTGATCTTAGCCAAAAGGACATGAGTATAAACACTTCGTGCTTTCAATCCGGCCTTGTCCTAATGTGAAATCAAAATATCCTTCTTTAAATTGTTCTTTTTGTTTACCTTCTAAATTTGTTTGTTTAGTAAATCATGTCAATCCTCAATGATGGCCGACATCTTGAATTATGATAGATCAATCTCGTTAAAGAAGAATTTTCAAAGTGATGTATATCTTATTTCTGAATTTTTGAGATGAGGATTTATAATTTGTATAATTTTGGTTATTCGGACTACATTTATGATCTTGAGTGTTATCATCACAACGTTTCGGCCGCTGTAACCTCCGGTTTCTTCAGGTGTATCTCTCTGAACTCGAGAATATTTCTGTCGAACTCGGGAATCTGGACGGAATTCCTAAAAAAAAATTATTTATAATATGATTCAGTCTATCATTTTGATTTATGTCATTGATGAGTTTCATCTTTTTACCTTTTAGCCGGCCGTCATACTTTGTGAAAGTTTCATTCGAGGTGCTACGAACCTAAAGGCGCATCCGACATTTTGCTGCAGAGATAGAATTTCAGCACATTGAATAGGTTGTACTGTACTTTTAATGCATGCCCATAGAACATAGTCACGAGTTGATCAGGAAAAATATTTTAAGTTAAAGTGATTTATTAATGTAAAAAGTAACAATACAAGTTTACGGAAAGTGTGTTGATTTTTAAGAATGTCTAAGCTCAGTGTCCCTATTTCAAACGTCACGACTAGTTTGTTTAATTTTCAAAAAAATATGTTTACAAATAAATTAAATGTTCTATTTCAAAAGGAATATATTTCAACATACATTCAATGTTCTATTTCGAAAAGAATATGTTACAACATACATTAAATGTTCTATTTCAAAAGGAATATGTTTCAACATACATTCAATGTTCTATTTCAAAAGGAATATGTTTCAACATACATTAAATGTTCTATTTCAAAAGGAATATGTTTCAACATACATTCAATGTTCTATTTAAAAAGGAATATGTTTCAACATACATTCAATGTTCTATTTAAAAAGGAATATGTTTGAACATACATTAAATGTTCTATTTCAAAAGGAATATGTTTCAACATACATTAAATGTTCTATTTCAAAAGGAATATGTTTCAACATACATTCAATGTTCTATTTAAAAAGGAATATGTTTCAACATACATTAAATGTTCTATATTGAAAGGAATATGTTTCAACATACATTAAATGTTCTATTTCAAAAGGAATATGTTTCAACATACATTAAATGTTCTATATTGAAAGGAATATGTTTCAACATACATTCAATGTTCTATTTGAAAAGGAACATATTTCAACATACATTAAATGTTCTATTTCAAAAGGAATATGTTTCAACATACATTCAATGTTCTATTTCAAAAGGAATATGTTTCAACATACATTAAATGTTCTATTTCAAAAGGAATATGTTTCAACATACATTAAATGTTCTATTTCAAAAGGAATATATTTCAACATACATTAAATGTTCTATTTCAAAAGGAATATATTTCAACATACATTAAATGTTCTATTTAAAAAAGAATATGTTTCAACATACATTAAATGTTCTATTTCAAAAGGAATATGTTTCAACATACATTCAATGTTCTATTTGAAAAGGAATATGTTTCAACATACATTAAATGTTCTATTTCAAAAGGAATATGTTTCAACATCCATTAAATGTTCTATTTCAAAAGGAATATATTTCAACATACATTAAATGTTCTATTTCAAAAGGAATATGTTTCTACATACATTAAATGTTCTATTTCAAAAGGAATATGTTTCAACATACATTAAATGTTCTATTTCAAAAGGAATATATTTCAACATACATTAAATGTTCTATTTCAAAAGGAATATATTTCAACATACATTAAATGTTCTATTTCAAAAGGAATATGTTTCAACATACATTCAATGTTCTATTTCAAAAGGAATATGTTTCAACATACATTAAATGTTCTATTTCAAAAGGAATATATTTCAACATACATTAAATGTTCTATTTCAAAAGGAATATGTTTCAACATACATTCAATGTTCTATTTGAAAAGGAATATGTTTCAACATACATTAAATGTTCTATTTCAAAAGGAATATGATTATACATACATTAAATGTTCTATTTAAAAATGAATATATTTCAACATACATTACATGTTCTATTTAAAAATGTATATATTTCAACAAACATTCAATGTTCTATTTCAAAAGGAATATGTTACAACATACATTAAATGTTCTATTTCAAAAGGAATATATTTCAACATACATTACATGTTCTATTTAAAAATGTATATATTTCAACAAACATTAAATGTTCTATTTCAAAAGGAATATGTTTCAACATACATTCAATGTTCTATTTAAAAATGAATATATTTCAACAAACATTCAATATTCTATTTCAAAATAAATATATTTCAACAAACATTAAATGTTCTATTTCAAAAGGAATATGTTTCAACATACAATAAATGTTCTTAGGTGCACGCACCAAGAGTAGTGTTTATGTCTTGTCAGTGAGTACATTGACAATCTGTACAAATAAAAGATGTACACCGAGAGCCGGAATAACCAATCTCTTATATTGTTGCTTTACTAGATGAACAATAATGTCAAAATATAGAAAATGGATTCTAATGCTATCTAAATCAATCTATTGATTTGATTTCCTTACCAATAATAACATAGTAGAACAATGCGAAACTGTCTATGAAACGAACTTTTAGGGAGAGACTTCGGCGTTTGATCCTAAGAAAAGTAATAAAAAGACTAAGAAGGGAGTCTTTCCAATCATCTCGTCCTTTTCCAGCATTAGCAGAAAAAACTATATCGAAACAGCACAAGTTAAGAAAAGATCACCAGTTTAATCCCTCAACTTGTTTTTCTCCCCCTCCCCCCAAAAGCGACGTAACTTATGTATATTTTTCATACCATCCCAATTAATTACCCTGGCCGGATCTCTTCAACGTTGATAGCTCTGCCGTGGGGTTTTCTTCCTTCGTCTAGTGGCCTCCCGTTTGCTGACGTGGAACATCGGTCCCCTGAAACGGAAAACTCCCCCAACGGGAAATAAAGAACTCCGATTTATTGGTCTGAATATTCTTTTACCCAGCAGAGAGTGGTCATCTAATGTGGCTTCTTCTTTTCTTCTTGTCTTATCTGCTAACTTCTAAATTCTGTAGACGGGGCGAGATGTCGATCCTCGGTCTAATTTTTAGAGACGCAGTCTCAACTTATTTGTCTACATCTTTGGACAATTTCGTCCGCTTTCTCTCACGACGATATTGTCGCTTCGAGCTCCCATCACGGACTAATCTAATTTCCCGTTTTCGACAACAAGTAACGCCACCGCCCTTTATTCTGTCATACAAATCATAACCAGAGCTGGCCTGACCTTTATTGAACCTCAACTTTTGAAGTCGGCCAGGTTTCACCAGTTGTTATGGCTTCTTGGGATTACTCATTCTGAGAACAAATATATTTTCCCAAAATAGATGTCATTTCGACCTGCACTTAACTCGAACAAAGTTCACCCCTCTCACAATCAAAACTAGTGGACCTACACGCTTTTAGGCATACAGGGCCCGTTATAATATATTTATATATATATATATATATATATATATATATATATATATATATGTGTGTGTGTGTGTGTGTGTGTGTGTATGTATACTTAGGCAGCAAGTCATTATCCAAGCAAACGTTGTTGAACGTCACGGAACTTTCTCGTTTGTAAATCTTCTTCGTGAGCTTCTCAAACCGTCGAGCTATTCTAGTAATAATAGGAATAAATAATAAATAAATAAATAATAGTAAAAATAAGAATGAATTAAATAAATAAATAAGCAATAAAACCAAATACACAAACTATAGAATGAAATTAACTCAACCACATACCCTCTCTTTTCTTTCATTCGCCCTTGACCTATAAAACATTAACTCAAGTTTAATTTAAAAAAAAAGCTCATCCTGAAGACGACTAAGAAAGTCGAAAGCGCCCGAAAAAAATGGCCGAATCAAGAACAATCGAGGAAATACTCTACGGATTGCTACCTGAAACCAGAAGGATAGCTCGACGGTTTGAGAACCTCACGAAGAAGATTTACAAACGAGAAAGTTCCGTAACGTTCAACAACGCTTGCTTGGTTATATATATATATATATATATATATATATCACCTACTTATCATGTCTCAACATCACTTAATGTTTTCTCATATGATCCAATAAAATCATTTTTCCCCTCATCCCATGTGTGTGCCTTCAATATAAAATAAAATTATTTCTGTATTCTTCATTTTCTGAAGACGTTCCCCACGAACGAAACCGGTCAAACATCTTATGTTTTTGTTTTTCTCCTGCACTTTGACTTGATGGACAAAATGTGTGAAAGGATGACAGACGGAAAGTCTGTCATCCTTTCACACATTTTGTCCATCACGAAACTTCATTTTCATGAATTATCGTGTACCTTACCCCATATATATATATATATATATATGTTGTAATACAATTGTGTTCAAATAAATACGGCGGGGTTTTCTTACTTTTGAGTTTCTAAGCAAAGTGACGAAGTAATAAACGTTCTGACCGAATTAGGTAAACTACAAGTACTTCCCATTTTTTATACGCAGCCCGGATACAGAAATATTGACATGACAACTTCTCAGAATATTGTTAGTGAAGGTAGAAGAGGTAAACAATATCTGGAGATCAACCAAGACAAATTATCTTCGGAAAAAAGCATTCTAAACACTATCGTGACTATTTTCCGTCCATTCTAGATAGTACGTCAGTTCCCCGGTGCAGTATTTTTCACGGTTCGTATTTCAGAGTAGAGCACTTCGTACTTATGTTGCACTTTAAAAAAAAATTTTTTTTTTAAATCTACCTCCCACAAGGTAAGATGTGACACAAGGTCGAGAAAGTGGGATTAGATAAGCCAGCGCTCGAGAGGTGAGCACTCTGGCCATTTAAAAATTAAGTAAGATGTGACCCAAGGTCTGGTCGGGAAAGTGGGGTTTAAACATTGCCTGGCCAGCCCCGTCGGCATTCCCCGGTAGGGGCGCCTCAGACAGTAAGCAATAAACTTACTCCTCCCCAAAGAGGGGAGGCAGAGCCTGGGAGGGTGCACCTCCTAGAACTGCACAGGACCAGTCTTGTGCAGTATCCATCGGAACAGATACTACACTTTGATCTTAGCCAAAAGGCCAATCACGACCGATTTTGTTGCACTTATCATTGTTCAAAAGAGGCTTCCCATTGCGTTTAATGTTGAACATTAAATTGATTTCTTTTGTATTCGGCAATAACAATAGCATGTTACATATTTTACACGTCTGAAAGTATAACAAGGGCCACATCATTTGTAAAAACCCGACAATCAACTAAATCTCATTCATTCACTGTGGAGGTCCCCAGATGTCGGAGAGCCTTCTACTCAAATAGCTTCTTTCCTCGTACTGCTGGCCTCTGGAACTCCCTCCCTGCCCCCTGTTTCCCCAACAGTACAGACATGCAGAAGTTTAAAACTAATGTAAACAGACACCTCGCTGCGCTGATCCCAATCTAGATTGACCACCCCCTACCTTCTCCCCTTTTCCATTTTCTCAGTAGCCCCTTACGTCTACAGTGGCGGCCTGCCTTGTTTGGGGTGAACTATGTTAAAAAAAAAAAAAGAAAAAAAAAAGAAAAAAAGTGATTCCAAATCAAAATCTTAACATTTAGTTGTGTAACGCTGTGTGTATGATGCCAAATACGTCATGCGAAATATGAAATTTGATAAAAGTTGAATTATATCTCAATGTCCATTTGTATAATGCACATTATAATGGAACTTGAGTAAATGATGGCCTCTCCGTTCAGAAATACTCATTTTCCTGCGAAATGCTCTGAAACGCGCTGTCTAGTAAACCGATGATCTCTTAAATCGTGGAAGAATAGGACTATGATTGATATTTTTCCAAGTTAAATCTGTCGGGAAGACATCCCCATTCGCTGTGCTGTTTTCCTTCCGAGTGATTTCTTAATTGAGTTCAACGCTTTATCTGATTTGGAGTGAATTTGTTTCTGCTATTTTAAACTTAACTCTCTTTATTGGTTTTCTCTGTATAATAACGAAAACAAGGAAACACTAAGACTCGATCTTTTTCTTTCTCTCTTAAAGGCACACATACCCCCCAAACACACATTATATATATATATATATATATATATATATATATATATATATATATATATATATATAAAGCCGTTGAAAAAATAGTAAAAAATATCATACACAAACACGTAAACCCAGTAGATAATACCTCTAAAATCAGATTCATTATATACAACAGAAAGTCAAAAACTAGTAATTTATTAATAAAACATAGCCCGGCTGATAGTGGCTTACTAGTAATGTCATATACGTGTTTAAATGCCCTATCGAGAATGTGTCTGCAAACAGCAGGTATATTGGCATGACTAGGACTACCATATCACGCCGACTTACTTGCCGCATCACCTCTCCCACCAGCTCCATATACCAACATCTTATAAAGCATGTCATCCCAAAGAACGAATTTAGGAACATTTTAACAAATAACTCATCCATTTTGGCGGTTTCGGGTTGCAGTGTTCACCTCCCCATAATGGAAGCATTGTTTATACGCATGAATAGACCAAACATCAACCATTTATGTTATGAGGGGGTGAAGATGTATTGAAGTGCTGCTGAAATAATTTAAAAGAGCGCCCTCTTGATAAATTCACCAATTTAATTCATTTTGCCACCGCCTGAAGACGAACGATGTCGGTCGAAAACATTCGCACAAAATACGGAGATTTTTTACACTCCTTAGATTATAACATCAAATCCGTCGTACGAAGACTAGAAAAAACGGATCAAAAGTTGAATAAGCAGAAGTTGGCACTCCTGTTTAATCAAACATGTAATATATATATATATATATATATATATATATATATATATATATATATAATTTTTTAAATTTATACAGACATGTACGAAAAGTCACTACACTGGTATGTCGATGCTATCGATCAATAATTATAAGAAAATAAGATCTCATCAGGAGGAAAAAGTATGATCTTTCACTTATATATTCATATTGGAAAAGCTGTACATGTCTGTATAAATCAAAATAATTATATAAATAGCTCTATTTACTATTGAACACTATTTTATAATCCCGATTGAAATTCTGTAGATTTTTATCATGTGGATATCTTCTTTTCCTAAAGTACTATATATATATATATATATATATATATATATATATATATATATATATTAGTACTTCATGTATCCACATAAAATATTATAAGGAGATATAATTTTTTATGTGTCAGTTTTCAGTATTTACTTCAACAGTGCTCGATACGTAAGTAGAGCTAGGTAGTAAGCAATGAAAATATATATGGCAATCAAGCTACACAGAGGCTCCCGTGTTTCATCCCCGGGGGGAATCGTCAGGCAAAATTCATTTAGCCTAACGATTCCCCCCGGGGATGAAACACGGGAACCTCTGTGTAGCTTGATTGCCATATATATTTTCATTGCTTACTATATATATATATATATATATATATATATATATATGCATATATATATATATATATATATGTATGCATATATATATCTATATATACATATATATATCTATATATACATATATAGGTATATATATACATACATGTATATACATATGTATATATACATATATGTATATATATGTATATATACATATATATACATGTATATTTACATATATATATATTTATATATGCATATATATATATATATATATACATGTATATATATACATGCAGGACCAAATGGAAAGGTTAGTATACGGTATCTATCGCTAAGTCTTATAACAAACTAATTAATACAATGACACAAACGCATATCGGTTTTTAAATCGAACCTTAATCATGGTAAAAATGTTTTATTAAAATATAACTCATTTTTATATAATAACGTTGAAGATATCTAATTTGTGTGGTAGGTGAGGCAGCGTTTAGTCTAGAAAAAATATATACAGTGACACGTAGTTATAAAAGTCATCATATATAGTGATAAGTTGTTAGACTGCACATTAAAACAAGAATAGGTTTAAGGCTCCTTAAATTCGTCCTAGAATTGTTCGCAAATACGAGTTGCAATTGTATATAGTACTAAAGAATTTTCATATGGAAGTTAAACGTTCAATCCTCGGGCGGGCGATACGAAGAAAATATTACCGAAAAAATACACCTGAAGATGGCCGGAGATTACAGCTGTCGAAACGTTGGGAGAATAACACTCAAAATAGAAACAATAGTCCGAATTATCCAAATTATTGTATGCAAAAGTTTTAGACTAAATAGTATGGTTAGCGTATGGAATTAATAAATTACATGGAAGCAATTTAGTTAAATAATAACACTGACAGATTTATAATGATTTTTTTATACAAAAAAGCTGAAATTCCATGATGGTTTAGGGGATTCAGAGTTACGTTTAGATAAACGGGAAAAGCGACAAGATAGGTTACATATATACGGAAAAGGAGAGAGAAGTAAGGTGTGAGAGACAGAGATAAGTGATTGGATGTGTGAAAATAGAATCACGCGAAACCTGTTTTTTTTTTACATTTCCTACATAACAGCACCATTTTTCGTCCAACAAAAGCTGATAAAATGTATCCACGTGTTCTTTTACTGTCTTAACTCCCCTCTTATTCTCTTTTTCTCCTCTTTCATAATTGATCCACTTTCAATTCCCGATTCCTGACTGATAATAGCACCGCCCTGTACCCACACCGCTTCTATCACTGCCATCTCGCCACTGTTTCTACACAATCAATCAAATACCTATCTCTCATCAGATTCATTCAAAGTTTTTAAATAAATACTTTTCAAACATAATTCGGGTCGAAAATAAAGACCGGAATATCGGTGACTCTTATATGTGTCTCTGATTCTTTTGACTAGTTTCATTCCATGTTTATTTAGGAATACAATGTACTATTGATATAAATAAATTCATATATATATATTAAATATATATAGAATAACTATGAAACTAAAAGTAAACTTTTAGTAGAAAGAACCTATAGTGAAATGGTAAAAGCTCAATATACGAGATAGAGCAATTATAAAGATAGATGGACAAAGAGTGATAAACTTTTTCTTCTCCATCGAAACCTTCTTCTATTGGACACCTTATCGGCGGACAATTACCACCTGGGAAAACCCAATATCTTTTTACACGATCTTTTTTCACCACTCATTTTAAAAAATATTTTTTCAAATGTTGAATTTTGGCTTTTCTATTGCCAACTTATCTATCTGTATAATTCCTCTGATGATAAGATCTCGATATTTGAAAAGCCTTAGCTTAAGGAAAGAGCTATAAACATAATTTTATTACAGAATATACCTTGCATTGAACAATCGAAGTTTGATATAAATTACGACATTCGTGCATGTTTATCACCGTTCGTCCATCTATCTTTACTTTAACTATATACATATATATATATATATATATATATATATATATATATATATATATATACATATATATATATATATACATATATATATATATATAATAGATTACGATTCCGTGTAGATATTCGTATTCTGTTATAGGGTAATATAATATATCACGTATGTATTCAGTATACCCTTTAACGGTGCGCACTACGTAAGTGAACATCTGTAGTAGTCTGAAAATATATGGAAGCAGTACCCAAAATCAATTATTATAGCATGTATTATCACTGTGCCAACATACGAAAGTCGAATACCCTCATCAACAAAGCCAAACACCAGGGAATATTTCCGCTCTTCACAGAAAGAGAAGAACTTTAGAAAAAGACCGTGTGTACAACGCGTAGGCACAACGGTTTAGACGAGAGTTCGCATGATGCCCCACGCTTCATGTAGATCAAGTTCTCCGAAATTGTGATAGTACTTTTATGTGTCGTCACGGATGGACACGTCATCCTTCACTAAATCTACAAATAGGGACTCAAACTAAATTCTGATCACCACATTTAATAGCTGTGGACTGTTTTAAAGCGCTGGGTGGATAATGTGACTGCGGAAATGTTTGGCAGCAGGACTCAGCTATACGTCACACTTCTGGTAAACAAACAGAATTACTGGTGATACCAGATCAGGCTGCCCTGTGGCTCCCTGAGACGAAATTCACCTACATTGACTTTTTTTTTTTTTTTTTTTTTTTTGTAAAACTTAATTATGTTCTACAAAACCAAAACCAAAAACAACAGCCCCTATCCCTTTCTCCCTCCCCTTTTTTATTTTATTTTTAGAAATTGAAGCATAAATCTTTTACTATAATGACCAGATTCGGCATTAAATAACCCAAAAAGGGTTGATATGCCGTAAAACAAAACTACCAAACCAAAAACGATGATTAAACATTTGAAGATATAAAGAACTTGAAGCATAAAAACTTTTACTATAATGACCAGATTCGGCATTAAATAACCCAAAAAGGGTTGATATGCCGTAAAACAAAACTACCAAACCATACCAAACAGAATTATCTGTTTGAGAACATCCGGGCCTTCAGCAGTCCGAGCATCTTGTTTTCGAACTCGTCTGATTGCAACTACATTGGCTATTATGTATGGGGCGCAATTGAGACAAGCCTCAACCATACCGCAAGCATCACCAAGGATTAACTGCTTACCAGGATAAAACTGATTAAATTGAGACATCTCTCGAAATACCCTTGAAACGTGTGGGTTTTCTATGTTCATATCCCGCTTGAAGTTCGTGGCTCATGGTCACAGAGGCTTTTACGAGTGAGCCGTATTCAGCAAAATGACTATGAGATTAATTCGTAATTCTGATAATATATGAAAGCATATGCCGTTTTTTTCTTTCTAAGAAAATGGTGAATTTATCTCGAACACCGTGTAATAATTCATAATTTTAAGTTATATCTTAATTGAAAGTTTTGCACTAAAACACTTTTATAACAAAAAGTCAGTGGAAATATTATTCGTTTATTGAATGTGCCTCATTAACACGTTATTAGAATCCGAAAGTAATAACTTCTGCGACTCGAACGCTTCTTGAAAGCTGAATTTATTGAAAATGTCAAGCAAAGTTCGATTATACCATCCACTTATAACACAACGAGCACCTTTTCTGTCTATCTGTATGTCTGTCTGTATGTATGTCTGTCGGCGATAATCTTTGAAAACGTAAGAGAAGGGGGGCGGGTATATACTATTTACTTAATTGAGCGAGAATCTTTATAAATCTAAGAATTACATTGGGAAATTATTAATTACTTAATTTAGATTAAATAACATATAAATAAAGTATACACAAAGTTCACGACGAGAATGCGATTCGTAAACACAATATGTTCAGTATCTTACTCAATATATTACTCTTTCAACTACTATAAATAATGCTACAAAAACTCGCTCAAACAACAGGCGCGTTTTTCAATTTACATCATTCATTTATTTTAAACATCTAATGAATTTATATTTACAAATATACACTTATAACTGCTATTATCACATTAACATATGTATTTACAATATTTTTCTCCAAAGTAATATATTCATACAATTAATTAAAGACATTTTATTTAGAAACGCGACTGTTTTTAAACCATACTTGAAATATAAAGCAATGTAATAATGTCGATACATTAAACCGGAAATGACGTCATTGTCATTTATAAATTCAAGAAGTTATCTGATGTCTTAGATAATATATAATAACTCGTCTGTTTAACAATCTTATGTGATTTACGATAGCAACGAAAATAACGACACATTTGACTTTATCTCGGCAGTTCAAATATATTATTTTAATAAAGTAGTAAATAAATGAATCTTGTAAAAGATAGGAAAACAACTTTGATTAATTCCGAATTGGCGAAATATTATTAGTTATCGCGCATATTACAAATAATTAATACAAAAATAAATTAATAATACGAAAATAAACAAATAAATTAATCAAAAGAAATAAACTAATATCTACATAGTAAATCATCTTATAGTTCTAAACACACATAATGATTTATATCAGGGGCGGGCAACCTCCGGCCCGCGCTCCACATCCAGCCCGCGGTCCACATCCGGCCCGCGTAGGTTTAGCGTCCGGCCCGCCACCCTGCTATGCTTTATATCATTTTGTGACATAGACGTAAAAGTAGGTTTCAATTAAGATTTACAGTGGGATAAAAATGTGTGAATATCAGCGAGCGATGATGCATGTATATTTCATTTTTCTTTAACTATTAAGAAATAAAAATAGAACAAAAAAAGAAAGAGAGAGGCAAAAAGGAAACGTGAGACGAGGAAAGGGCATGCAACATAGAACCTATGTAAGGTGTCTCAAAACGAATGCTGGATCAACTTGCTACTTACCCCGTCATTATTTTTATGATTCCAGAATTGCTCTCCGTCGACGACTTTTATAACGTCACATACAGAAGTCTCTTGAGAAAAAATATCAGATTTGTAGAGTGTTCAATGCAATTCGTGTACAATTTATTCATGTAAACAAAATATAGTAATTCTGAGATTTCGTTTTTCACTCCGGCCCGCCATCTCCTTCCAAAAGTCTCATCTGGCCCTCATTCTGAAAAGGTTGCCCGCCCCTGATTTATATCGATAGAATTTCACATGTAAAATAAAAGAGATAATATTGAATAATTCTGATCGAAGAAAGAGAAATATTTAAATGTATATTGAATATGATGTTGTCCGTCGATTTTACGCAAAATACACGTGGAAAATAGTTAGAATAAGATTTCAGATCCAGTTTGATCTTGTATTTAAAGGCATAATGACGTATGAGATATAAATACATATCTGACAATTGGGGTTATCGCGAAACTTAAGTACAGCCTTCAAATAGGCATATTTAAATTATTTATTATTATTACTATTATCATTAATTTTTATATACGTAGTTATAAATATCACGTATACGCATCACGTCTACTAAGACTGGGTTTTATTGGACATGTTCTAAAATGAGATTATAAACGTCACCATTATGGATTTATATTCACCATCTCACAATAAAAAAAGTATTGTAGTTTGCTTAAAGCGTTGTGGGTAGTGTATGCATATGCTTTATGTTTTAAGACTGTAACAATACAATATACGGTAATAAGCACTGGGCAAATATCATACTATACATAAAAAGACAATGTGTGATTTAATTATTTTACTTTTATTTCTACTTACTGTTTATATCTCTGATCAATAGGAAGTAAATTATTTGTGATATTTCCAGGTTAATTTACTCCTTTTCAAAATTATTTAATTAGGTATCATAGAAAAGTGTGATACTCCTGGTAGTATTAAGAGATGTGTCTTTCATAGTCGCATTTATTTTATTTTGTGTTTGTTTTTATGATGTGCTAAGGTATAGGAACGTGTGATGTATTTATTTACTCCTAACATTATAGGCGTAACACTATAGGGGTTTAGTGCAATTAAGATATTTTTCTAACGTCAGTATAGAGGCCCATGTGTTTTTTTATAAATTTAAATTTAAAAACTAAAAAAGTTATTTATATTTTAAAATTCAATTTCCTTATATTTGTATTATTTTTTTATATAATTAGCAATAGTTTTGTATAATTTTTTAATCTCTCGTAAAAGAAATTGAATCTTAAAGATTATGTATATCATATAAGGTGAAATATATATATATATATATATATATATATATATATTATCGCAAGCATGAAGACAAATTTTGTCGTTCATGATTAAAAGTTAATTAAGAAAAAAAAAGCCAGCCGACCGGTTTCGCCCTCTCTTACAAAGGCTTTATCGAGGGATTTAAAAAAAGACGAGGGATATAAAAAGAGGGTGAAAAAAGGGAATGGAGAAACAAATTAAAATAGCGACATGGTATATGTACAGCCTTTGTTTAGAGAGGGCGAAACCGGTCGGCTGGCTTTTTTTCTTAAGTAACTTTTAATCATGAACGATAAAATTCGTCTCCCCTTCATGCTTGCGATAATAAAATTTTGTACTCGGCCAAAAATCATATATATATATATATATATATATATATATATATATATATATATATATATATATATATATATATATATATATCTTAACCTTGTTCACCCGGTTTTGGGCGTGTGAAGATATATAGATGGTCAGAAATAATTTCAAATATAATCATGTTTACAAATTTTCCCGAAGGAAAAGTTTAAAATAACATTTGGAATACTAGGTCAAGTAATAGAAAAAACTGTCAGCGCCTTCGTGTCTTCTATCTGTTTCAACGTTCTAAATTCTCTCATCCAAATACGTCATTCGATATTATTATTCGAATTTCATTTTAAAAATTACATCGGAATTTAGGATATAGCTACAAAGTATAATATATGCATAATTATTCAATTTAGTATTGTTTATTTTCAAGAGATATTTTGCGAAAGTGATTTTTTACGATCAATTAAACTATACATAGATTTTAATCAATTTTGTTACGCTCAATAAACGCGCATTGTTTCCGGGTTTTTTTTTCGTATTGCTACGTATAAACGATGAGATTATTTAAAGTCATATCATTTTTTAAATTTCGACTGAGATTTTTCCGCTCGGTATCGTCAGTGCTAACACGAAATGTAGAACGCTTTCCTCGTCATGGATTAAACGTCCTTGTCCTCGAAATGAGGTGGCAATACCTGAAAACATCTGCGACATTTTTAGCTTTTCTTAACTACGAAAATAATGTAAAGACATATTTCCCCGAATTCTAGCTCCAACACTTGAACGCCTTTTTACGCAATTAATGAAAACACTTTTTCATTAAGCGATATTCAAATCTGTAGAATTTCCCCCTCAATAACAAAATGGCGTGTTACTGTTAAGCCGACGTGCTATCAGGTGAAGCCGGGCACGTTCCTCAGTCGATAGTAGAACTTTTGTAACAATTCGCGTCTCTATGAGAACATTCCCGTTACTCTTAAGCGGGAGTGATAGAAGGTAACGACGAAATAGCAGATGAATGAACGAAATATACAAAAAAAAACCTTCCTGATAAGAAAATCATTTGTTTTCGTTGATAAATCGCCCATTACGAACCAAGAATGGTGTCTGTTTTATCATCGGTATTTTAGGTCGGTTCAAAAAGTAACAAAGTTAAATCTAAGTGAGGTCATATGTTTGCGACATAATTGATATTTTTCTTCTTTGCGTGTGATTGTAGTGTCATGTGGTCATGCGACAGTTTCCCAGTTTTGATGCAGTTTTGTTGCAGTGTTGTACACTGCAATATCTTTCAAGCTGTACTGGTCGCACAGTAGAGGAAAGACAAGGCAGTGTCGCATTGTAGTGTACTCATCCCAACATTCAGAGATGGTTGTGTCAGTTTTGTAGCCTCATCAACTTATAGCAACATTAGATCTCCCTATTCATGTTCTCCGGCAGTTGAGTATTTTCCACTGTGCCTCTGAACCAGGGGATTCCAATGTCAGAAAGAGGGGGGATTTTCTAGGTGTCTGGTTCACATCTGTAGTCTGGTCGCTTTCTGAGATGTCTCTAGGGTTTCGACATGGCGGAGGAAGCTTCTCCTTGACTTTAGTCGTTGGACATTTTGTTCACGTCCATTGAGATGGCGTTCATCATAGATAGATTATATGGTCTGTACTTGGCTGGCAACTTTCCGTCTCACATCTGAAGGGGCAATGCTAGTGAGAATATGCATGTTGTTACTGTTGATAGGCTTCAGGCAGGCCAGTTATCAAGCAGTAGATGTTGTTAAATGCTGGGTTTAGGTTTTTGGCATGCTTTTTATCTTTCCCGAACATATTCTGCAGAGGAAAATAACAACGT
The DNA here is from genome assembly GCA_963556195.1 of Sepiola atlantica. NCBI lineage: Eukaryota > Metazoa > Mollusca > Cephalopoda > Sepiida > Sepiolidae > Sepiola > Sepiola atlantica. Next base: position 14,109,021 of record OY744541.1, on the reverse strand, counting down.
TAAGGCAGTAGATCTTAGTGTGTGCGCCGTGGCTCCACACTTGTGGTTGATCAGTTCTCGGAGGATGTTGCCCCGGAAGCTGACTTTCATTTTTTGTCTTCTTTACATGTTCCCTTAATGTAAATTACTCAATTAGTAGAATGGAAACCAAATAAAAATAAATTACGAATATTTATATTAAAAAGAAAATTAGGTGATAAATAGTGGTGTAGAGCGCAATGCTACCTTACTGTTCTGATATATATTCTGATATTGCCAGGTAAGTGAAAAACCCTTAACTGTTGTTCTTTATTGGAAAAAACAAGTTTCCGTGTGAGCTTAGAGAAATTTTTAACGGAAATCTTGAGGTTAGATAAACATTAGTTTTAAATACACCAAAAGTAAATTAACATACAATGAACGACATTTTAAAAATCCTATTAGATATAATTTGATCACGAAATTAAATGCATCAGAATAGTTTTCGGTTTATTCACAAACAAGTAAGCTGTATTGATCAATTGTTTTTAGTTGATAAAAGAAATTAATAATTTCGTATCTCTTAAATATTTGAAAGGATCTCTAAACCATTTAAACTGTTGTATTAGAAAGTATTTGCTGACTAAATATTTCTTAGCAAATGCGCATAAATTAAATGAATATGAGTTATCGCAGCTATTATATCCAATATTTTTATAAATAGATGTACATGCAACGGTTACTTAAGCCGTTATAGTTCTATGGAAAAAAATGTTTAGATATTGCATTTAGTAATAACAATTATCATGATATTTAAATGTAATTTTCAAAGCTCTACTTAAAAATAATAATTTCGTAAAGCAAAACAAACGGCATAGTTTAAACAAAACTCATCTACAAATAAAAGTAAAAGTACTTCCGGTCAACGCTGGCCTGGTACACAAGTTTCTGATATTTTCACAATTTGCACTATTTTATTTTTGCATCATTAAAAGTAATAACAAATTTATCATATAATCCCCTCAAAAAGTTTCTGATATTTTCACAATTTGTACTGTTTTATTTTTGCATTATGAAAAATAATATTAAATTTATCATATCGCCTCCTTAAAAAAACAGAAAATTTAATTCTTTTTGACGCGCTGTATTTTGAACTAATATTTTCATGAGAAGTCTTGATCCTCAGTTCAATGCGACATCGAAATTGAAATAAGTAAACTCTTATTTGAAACTCGAGTAGAGTAGTTGATCGTATCGTCAGTAAAGTAACATACAAATTATTGATTCAAATTTATTGACCTGCGCAGAAAATAGGCAGTACCCACTGAGGGTGAAGTCAATAGAATAAATAATTCAAGTGTTAGTCGGGTTTCTCATTCATTTTATCCTTTATTGGAAATCAATGAAAGCCGCAATGAATCCTAGACAACAATCAGCAGTTAAAACGTATATAGGTCATTAAGTGATAATTTCATTTTGGGTCAGAGAATTAAGATTTCTCCGACATGCATTCTATCTTTTGACATCTATGTTAAAATTTGACTTGAATTCATTCAGTTGGTTTTTAGCTAGAACTGTAATATGTCTGCAAATGTGTAGCAAAAATTGTTTATATGAATAAAACTTTCATACCTAATAAATATACGGTTTTATTTATTATTTAGCACTTCATACAAACACAGTAAAGTATAACAAGATTATATGATGCCGACATGAACTTTCCCTGGTGTATACACACACACACACATATATATATATATATTAATCTTTTTCACAAGAGTGCTCATACATTACGAGAGCTTGAGTAATCAATTATTATTTTTTTAAATTATTATTTATGTTATTTATATCCACATGCAATATGTTTAATATCCAGTATGAATAATCAGTGTGGAGATTTACAGCTGGTTTGCTGGTCGTATGGCCAGGGCCCCAATCAATAAGGCCATCGTGGCAGCCACAAAAAATAAAAGATAAATATATTCTATTGATCGTTAGGAAAATAGTATTTGTCAAAGAGTTTTCCATAAACCAAGAAAACAACATTGCATTACGACTTAGATACACTATTTTACGTATGTTTCAAGAATGGTTCCTGTATCGCGGAACTTCTGATAATCAATTATTACTTTTAATAAATATTTATTTATTATATACACATGATTGATCTTCATTAAACATCATCAATGTGGCTATATACAACTGTTCTACTGGTTGCATTACCCGAAGACTAGACTAAACTGATCATTAATCGCCAGGATCTAACAACCGAAACAATTGTGCCACCGTGACACCCGTAGAAATGAGAGAGAAATTTGTAGACTATAGTATATTTCAGAAAGTGTTACATCCGTTTCAGTGTTACATCTGTGTTACAAAAGATAAGTAGAACTGAATTGTTCCATTCCATGTAACCTTCGTCCCATCCTTCTCATGA
>OY744541.1:14056626-14099126 GCA_963556195.1 Sepiola atlantica | reverse complement strand
GCTCACATAGCTAAGGACTTAAGCTAGAAATCAGCTACGATAGAGTATTGATTTACTCCTCTCCAGGAGTTAGGCACAAGGCCAGTTTTTATCTTGCTCCCACAAGTAAGATGTGACCCAAGGTCGGGTCGGGAAAGTGGGGTTTAAAAATTGCCTAGGCAGCCCCGTCGGCATTCTCCGGTAGGGGCGCCTCAGGCAGTAAGCAATAAACTTACTCCTCCCCAAAGAGGGGAGGCGAAGCCTGGGAGGGTGGATCTCCTAGAACTGCACAGGACATACCCATAGACCGGCGTAAATCAAGCCCCGAAGGCCAAGACTATGGGGTGCAGTATCTATCGGAACAGATACTACACTTTGATCTTAGCCAAAAGGCCAAGCTGTATTTATCTTTTGGATGATACATTTCTTTGAAGTAAAAAATTGAAAGTTACAAAAGATGTGGCACAAGGCCAGAGTTTGGTCGTGTGTCATTCTCTTGGTCTATTCTCTAAACTAGTTCCAGTCACCAAAATACCTCATTCACTCTTTGGGCAGGCTACCTAATAAACGGTGTTTGGTCTTTCTCTCAACGTTAGCTAAACATCTCCAGCGGCGACAGTAACTGACGCCTGAAATAAACAAATCAAATAAAAGATTGTGGCCTCGTGAATTTTGTTGGGAAAGTTTTTGTTGCAGACACACGGGCGGCGATGTTCACGGCAGTACAGAAATAAAGAGGGAACTCAACCACTAGACGACATCGAGACGGAGCCCACACACGACGAAGAAGAGAAGGTACGAGAACTTAAATACTATGCAACACTTATGAAATCGGACTTAGCGGAAATATGTTGCCTTCGAGTGCTTGTGCTAATTTTCTACAGCGGTTTACTTTTAAAATAAGTGTTCAATATAGACATGCGTGCGCGCGGTTAAGTCAAATATAGTTAAATGTCAACTGCAGAACGTAAAAAAAATGGATGCCTGCAACGTTTCTCCTTGCAGACGACATCAAATCAAACAAAGGCGAACTCCGAGTAAAATGACCGCCGCCTTCCGACCGGGCGAACGTTTCGAAAGGTGATTGTCACACGTCGAATGCAATTAGCAGACGAGTTGGCAATTGTTCACCAACATTCACCGATAAACCCTCGGATCCAATTGGAACGGGCAGTAAATCGTTGGTCGGTCATTTGGCGGCTTATCGCCGGTAATTTACGTGGAAGACGATCGCATTGAAGCCTTACTGAATTTCAACTTGGTTATGCCACAGACAAAAGCTGAACGATTTCACCGTTTGGAAGGCGTCTTCGATTTTTGGTTTGAAAGTCGACGGATAAAGAATTTCAGGAAATTGGCTTTGAAGAAAAATCCAATAGACATTTTTTTTTCAGAAGAATACAAAACAATACTGTTCGACTATTAAGTAGAGGTACACACTTATTACATCATAATTTTATTCCAATAAATACTTTTAACATTGTTAACGGCAGGTTCTTCTTTTATTTTTGGTGGTTGCTGACTGAACCGACCAAATAGGCAAATCTCCCAAATTGCCTGAACATAATTTAATTTTCTACACGACCTGGGCACAAAACTATTGACAAATAAACCAGTGGAAATGGTGAGCCTAGTATAGAACGACACATATAATGGAGGATTTGCTATCTGGCTGCGTGTGTGCTGGTAGCTTATCAGCTTAGAATCTATTGTTTAGAATTTCACCACATTTGGTATAATTATTTTTGAGCTGAAAGTGTGTCCATTTTTTACCATAGATCACCCCCAAACAAAGCAAGCTGCCACTGTAGGCGTAAGGGGCTACTGAGAATTAAGGTGAGAGTTTTAGGGGTCATCCTAAATATGGAGCTGCGCAGTGGTTTTATATAGAATCTGGAGGGCAAAGTCGGTGCTTGTTTGGTACCAATACACTCATATAACCAGACCATTAGTCGAGACTTGGTCCATGGAGGTTTGTGGCCTCGGGAAAGCCCACCGGGGATAACTGTAGGGTCCCTTTCTATGCGGTTAAATGTGACTATACTACTACTACTACTACTACTACTACTACTACTACTACTACAACTAACATGAAATACAACAAACAGGTATACTTGACATGAAGATTCTTTGGCTAGAATAGCACCTAGATTTAGAAAAGCATTAAAGTCACCTAATTTTCTTAATATTTACAAGTATTTTCTCTTTGGCGCAACGGTTAGCGAAGTAGGATTTTGACGTCGGTCCGACTGGTTTATAGTTCGATCCCAACAAACCTCTTACATTTTTTTCTACATCGAAGGGGGTAGGGAGGGGACGACCGGGAAGACACATTTCCAAATATGATCTAAGGTTGAGATCGGATTCTAACTCTGCCTGATGAGATCTCAGTTTATAATAACTGTTGATCGATAACATCGCCATGCCAGTGTCGCAGATTTTGTACATGTCTGTGTAAATAAAAATGATCATATATATATATATATATATATATATATATATATATATATATATATAATATTATTTGTCATACTTATATGACACTAAGTATTAAACATAAAATGTTTTGGGTGACAGGTTGAGATCTTCATCGTAATTTTGATATGGTGTAGGTTTCCCGATAAAATATATACATGTTAAGTTTCATATATTATAATATTCGGCACAATAGCTAACTCTGCCTGATGAGATCTCAGTTTATAATAATTGTTGATCGATAACATCGCCATGCCAGTGTCGCAGATTGTGTACATGTCTGTGTTTTTGATAGACACTTAAGTATACATTGGTGTACTCTTATACGTTTGCACAGACGAACAAAAAGTCAAGTTGGGCGTTGGTGTAAAATTGTCGTTGGAAATACTTGCCGTTCAAAGTACATAAAAACAGTTCGTCTTTGTTTGTCAACAAAACAATAATAAATCATTAAAATAGAATAAAAATGTAATTAATCAATAACACTTATAAACAAATAAAAATTATACTAAATATAATAATTAATAAAAAAAATAATAAATATAATAATTAATAAAAAAATAATAAATATAATAATTAATAAAAAAAATAATAAATATAATAATTAATAAAAAATAATAAATATAATAATTAATAAAAAAAATAATAAATATAATAATTAATAAAAAAATAATAAATATAATAATTAATAAAAAAAATAATAAATATAATAATTAATAAAAAAAATAATAAATATAATAATTAATAAAAAAATAATAAATATAATAATTAATAAAAAAAATAATAAATATAATAATTAATAAAAAAATAATAAATATAATAATTAATAAAAAAAATAATAAATATAATAATTAATAAAAAAAATAATAAATATAATAATTTATAAAAAAATAATAAATATAATAATTAATAAAAAAAATAATAAATATAATAATTAATAAAAAAAATAATAAATATAATAATTAATAAAAAAATAATAAATATAATAATTAATAAAAAAATTATACTAAATATAATAATTAATAAAAAAAATAATAAATATAATAATTAATAAAAAAAATAATAAATATAATAATTAATAAAAAAAATAATAAATATAATAATTAATAAAAAAAATAATAAATATAATAATTAATAAAAAAAAATGTACTACGAAGTTGTCTGATCTTTTAATTTACAACGACTAACAAGTGCGGATACCGTAAACCTTAGATCTTGATATTTATAATCATTTTTATGAGCATTTTTATAATCATTTTTATAATCATGTTTATAGTTCATGTGTATATATGTTTTAAAAATATTTACATGAGCTCAGCTTTCTTCAAATCATTTTTAATTAAAAGTAAATGAATTATTCTTGCAAATATTGACATTTTTGTTTGTAATTAATAAATTTGTCCGACAAAGTAGTTTTTTCATTTCATGTTTTATTGAAGTTGATGTTTGATGAATTTTTTTCGTTAAAAGAAACTAATCGATTGAACTCTTATTACATTCAAAAGCAATTTCGGAAATGTACTTTTTTCAATCATCGGTAAAAATTCACGTTGAAGATGTTTGGAGAATGATCATCTATTATTTTCTGATTTTCGCTATTCCGCCCAACATACTGGCACCGAAAGAATCCTTAGAATTTCTCATAAAATTATCCGATCCTTAAAGTCGACACTGTGTCACACAACATATAGACATCAGATATACGTTCGGCTTTAATAGCAAAGTTGGAGACTATAAGTTAAACCAGAGCGCTTCGTTATTGTTAGCGTTTAATTCATTTAATATTCTTACATTATTTATCAGAATAGAACGAGGTAGATTTTAACGAATCCCAAAGTAGTAACTTTCTTCTACCCTTTTTCTAATCTGTTCACTCACTTTTATCTTTCTTGTCTTCGGTTACGAGTTTAATCGCATTCCTGTTTATGGTTTTTATTCCATTCTCCTGTCTGTATTACCTTCGTTTGTTAATAGAAAGACAGAGAGAAGGAAGAGGACACCAATTTGTGAGTGATAGAGTTAATTTAAAATAAGAGCGAGGGGGCTTAAAACAAAATATTGTGAAAAGTAGAAACCGACTAGTAAAAGCTTAGAAGAAATATGTCAGTTGGTGCGTTAAATGAGAATTCAATCAATTTAAAACAATTGAAAGAGATTTTGCTTTTCAAATATAAATCCATTCAAAAACTAAGGGCACTTTTCATAAAATTAAAATATATAGTAATAAAGCATTTGGGAAACAACGTTGATTTACTCAGTTTTCGTATAATAATAATAATAATAATAATAATAATAATAATAATAATAATAATAATAATAATAATAATAATAATAATGATAATAATGGGGAGACTTGTCGTCACTCAGACTCCAGTGAACACCACTGGTGATTATCAGTAAGTAATCATTGATTATTGCCTTTCTGAGAACTCCGTGTGAGTGCATAATAATAATAATAATAATAATAATAATAATAATAATAATAATAATAATAATAATAATAATAATAATAATAATAATAATAATAAAAGCGCAAACCAGACCTCCACTGGAAGAGCGCGGACAGCTCTGGGACCTTGGGGAGGCTTGTTACCACTCGGGCCCCAGAGGGGACCAATGGCCCTTATCAGCGGGAAATCGATGGTAGGTGGCTGTTGCGATACCACAAGGTCATCAACGGTGATGAACGAAAAGAAGTGGAGCATACTGGAAGTCTGAGGAGACTTGTTGTCACTCAGACTCCAAGGAATACCACAGGTTGTTGGCAGTGGGCGATCACTGACGATGACCAGTGTGATAACTCCTAGTGAGTAAATAATAATAATAATAATAATAATAATAATAATAATAATAATAACGATAACAATTGTATATATATAATAAACCAAACGACTACCACAAAAATAACTTCAATCAAAAACAACGTTGACCCCAAAGTAAACGTAATATATCCGATGACCTTATATCCATCCGAAAATATACCCTTACTAAGTTACTGTTGAGGGGCAACAGGTTCGGTCGTACATATCTAAGAACATAGAAAGGAAAGAGAAGAATCATCTGATGTTTTCGATAAATATCGTGAGAATTCGACTCGAAGCGAATCGGGTAAGACGAATAAAATGAGGCCTTAGAATTATTAACTAGAATAAATTGATTATATTTCTCTATCCTCTTATCGTGCATTGACAACAAATAAATACCGAATAATAAACGCTGTCGTCATTAGTGGTTTTCGTTAATTAATTAAAATTTATTAAATATCGGGTTTAATCTGAAGGGAAATCATTATTTCCCTTAGGCCCCAGCTACAAGATATCTTCGATTTCTCTGTATCAAGTAAGAATCACTGAACTATTTACTAATATAACATCGTCATCGCTGTGGTATATCACGTAAACATTGATTTCTTGCTAGTTGACCAAATATTCTATCAGAGAATCATACCTTCAGATATGAAGGTGAATGGTGTGGAAAAGTAATTCGGAGAGAAATGAAAGTCCAAAAATAGAAATGTCGAAAACTGAAAGAGGAAGTAAATTCATAGAAAATGAAAGAACAATCTAGGGCCAACGAAATAAATTATTCAACCGGAATTGAAAAACACTAAAATAAAAACTCATCTTTAAAAAGTAAGAGAAAAAAATATACAACTAACTACGGAGTCTCATACACACACGGGCGTTGATCATTGACGAGTGGTTATATCACTTGTCTTTGGGCTGGACGCCCGGGTTCGATCCCACTCACGGCATGCGGATTTTCGGGTCTGAAAACTCCCTCTCTCCACCCAGCAGTAAATGAGTACCTGACTAAAACTCAGGGAAGGTTCAAGGCAGCGGAAGGAGAGTGATGGGCTCCGCCTTCCATATGCTGTGCCCTAGACACGGTGATTCTTTACACATCACCGCCGCTACGGCCATGCGCAGTGTACAATGTCGGCAACGACACTCGTGCGCGTCCAGGCTATGCGACCTTTACCTTTACCTTTTTTAGAGAGAAACACAACATAAAATGTAATAAAAATTAAGTATTTAATCAGATTTTTAAGTAAAAAAAAAACTGTAAGTCGAGAAGAAAATCACATTAAAATGTCAAGACATTTAAGCTAAAATAAAAGTACTTTTTAAATGCGTATACAAATTTATTGTAGGAAGAAAGTTTACTTAAATTTTGACTTTGAAAATTGCCAGCGACAATAAGTTATGGAGATCAAGTGACAACAGGCGCCTAGTGACCTGTTTATTATTATAAAGGATACTTAAATATTTAAAAAAAATTATATACTCCCTCGCAATATCCAAAAAATAGAGATGTTTAATGTAATGTCACCTACTAGATTAGTACATGTAGTAGAGACGGTACAAACGGCGTCATTGTTCTTGAAATGAAACGAAGGAAAACCCATAAAATATTGACCCGACCTAAATAGTAAAATCGATTAATGGCACTTAAAATGAACATTGTTTTTATGACACGTATCAATTTAATACGAAGCGTAATTTTTATGTAACATTTGTTTATTAAGCTATTCCGGTCTGTGAAATATATCTGTTCAGCCATCACTTTTGTTTTAAGAGCAATTAAACAAGCCGTACACGCACGCACGCACGCACGCACGGAATGATACGATTGAAAATTGCTGTTTAAATATTGTTCATAAAGAAGACAGAATAAATAAAAATTCTTCAATCATAATAGTAGAATGTTGCTCAGGCTTCTGATAAGAAGTAGGGATGTTTTTTTTTAAAATAATAGTGAGGTTGAGTTAGTATAAAAGGAAAAAAAAAGAAACAAAATTGTTGGTAATGATGATGTTATCTATGTTACAATAAAATGTGGAAGGCTGACAGTAGGATTGACAGGGCGTGGGATAGAAGTGCAGAAAAGATGACGGCGACGAAATGTTGTTCTTTAATTATTTCGTTTCGTTTGTATTTTGTTCGTTGTCTTATATGTAATTTAAAAAAAAGTAAAAATGTGGTGTTATGAGCTAGGATTTGTGATTGTGATACTTTCTAGTTATTAAGTGATAGCGGTTGTGAATAACAGTGAAAAAGAGAAGATCACCTCCAGTTGATGGTTAACTGTGCTCCAATTTTTTCTTCCCTCTTTTCTGACACATTCATAGCAATAAGTCGTAATAAAGTGTAATATCTGTTCCGATGGATATTACACCCTATAAACTGGTGTCGTCTTGGCCTTCGGGGCTTGATTCCGCCGGTCATTGGGTTTGTCCTGTGCAGTTCTAGGAGGTCCACGCTCCAAGGCTTGGCTTCCTCTCTTTGGGGAGGAGTAAGTTTATTGCTTACTGCCTGAGGCGCCCCTACCGGGAATGCTGACGGGGCTACCCAGGCATTTTTTGTAGGCCAGAGTGCTCAGATTCTCGGGTGCTGGAAGGTAGATAAATAAAAAGTCGCAATTTACCTGATAATTTCCAAGGTGGTGATAGGGATTATTTCATTAAATAATGGTCGTAATATCCGTAATGTATTGTAAGCTTTATAACCTAAACCGTTCATTAAGAGCTATTTTTAAATCTTCGATAGCCATTCGTGTAGGTAATTAATTGACTTTAAATAACGACCGTATCCTGCGGGACCTGTGCGGTGTTTTGGTTTAGCTTTTAAAGGTATTCTCGTTTAATCTCAAGATATTTGTAATGAATTATGGCTACTGAATTATATGCCAATTTTAACCCTAGATTATACCTGCTTAATTTCATTCAATCTTAGATAATATATTGCTCAATTTCGCTCGAAATATGGCCAAAGACTAAGCTGAGTGTCAGAGTTAAATCGCTATATAAGCTGTTATTGGTGCTGGATAAACCACTTGAGCGACTAGAGCTGACACATTATATCCCGGCTGTCGTCACTATCACATTCAGCCGAGATTGTGCAACTTTTATTATTCCCTTTTAAGAACGGTGCCATTCTGAATGGGGTAAATCTGAATACTACTCTTAACTGGAACTTAGTAAAGTAACTTGTACCGAAAATACTTATAACTGTACATCATTGGTGAATCATCATCAAGTTTATGATGTATTGATCTACCAGAATGTATTAGATAACCCCACAAGACCATCAGATCACTATTACCCTTCTTTGCTTTTCACAGGAGCTAAGTAAAACTCCTTGTATTTCAGCAACTCCGGAAATCGATTATGCTGCAATATTCAATCGACGTTTCAGTATAGTAATGTGATTCGAGAGCGGATGTGATAACAAACAGAAAACAAGCTTTCTCTCAGTGTTTAATAGAAATATCATGTAGAATTGATCCACCAACATCGAAGCCTTTCCTTCGGAATCCATATTTCCTCTCTTGTAGTCATCGACGGTTAATATTTTCCACAACATTTCCAAAATACTTAAAAATCTCTTGCAAACAATATCTCGAACTCTGCTAGAGCTTGGCTTAAATCACCTGAGTTTGGGCATGTACGATATTGGGCGAGTAAACCCGCTAGTATACATATGAGTTAGTTGGGAATAAGATAAAATGAATGTCTGGGTCAACTTGCTAAAGCTGAGGTTTCGATTACTAAAATGTGGGAATTGATAGAAACATATATGCCGTCACACGGATAAAACAGAGAGTGAGATAGAAGAAGGAAGTTAGCTACTTGGAAGTTAGCTACTTGCAATACGGAAACATGAAAAATAGAGATGTGCTAACAAATATGCTTAACAGTGATTATCGAGCCCTCTCTGTCTCCTTGCAACTGGTAAGTGAATTGGAACTGAGATCAAAATGAATAAACCTCTTCAGTCTTCTATCAGTCTTCGGTCGACAGTCCTTTTTGAAAGTGTAAAGAATGAGCTTTGATGTTAGGTGACAAGCCTAGACCATTATTCGAGACTGTATACATGGCGGTTATAGTCAAGGGAAATCACACCGGGGATTACTGTATGTTCCCTTTCCATGCGAGACATGGTACGTACAGTTACCCACGATATTATACAACTGTTGATGGAGCAGTTATCCTTAGCACTATCTAAGAGTTTTAGGTCTTGTACTACCAGTCGGAAAAAGCAACCGGACAAGTTGTCTAACCTTGTTGGAACAAGAATGACCAAGACTAGTTATGTGAGTTCAGAGGGGAAACGCAAAGCAATGAACAAGAACAATGAACTGACACGATATGGATAATAATTGAGAACATTCGCGTGGTTTTTTAAATAATTATGGCAATTATATTTAGTAAGTGTTTTTTGTAATAATAAGACAACTTGGTTTTCGGCATGTATGACAAAAGGTTAAAACGCAACTGAGATTTTTGTGACAAAACGTATTACCCGAAGGTTTGGAAATATCATAGACTTTTGATCACCACATTTACAAATTTTCGCTTACATTAACCTAGTGACTTTGAAGATAAGCTTAAATATCTGACTATATTGAGTCAAACTTACCATATATTTTGTTCCCGGGCAACTTTAATTTCGAAACCAAATAGGTTTTATAAATAATTATTCACTTATTTTTAATCTCCTTTATTAGCCTCGCGTGTAACCCTGCTTTTCGGATAGTTTCAATTGATTTCTTATATTCTTAACTCCCTCGAGCTGTCGACTATATTATACGCTTGATATTTTAAACGGCTTCCTTAGATATCTAACATCTGTCTTAATCCTCTTTTATATGTTCTTAAAACAGATTAGCCTGTAGGCGATACATGGACAGAAGAAACCAGATAAATCCGAATGCATGCTGTTAATTACTGTCGTCAAGAATGCCAAACGTTTCCCACTTCCTCTCCTTAATGATGAACAGTTAATCACACATACAGTGCATGGACACCTCTGTAGATCTTCATTGTTTATAACGCATGACGGATTTCGTCCGTTTCTAGATTTTTATTTCGGAAATAAGAAGACCATGGTAATCATGTTTTTTTTTTACTTTCTTTATTCTATTCAATTATATCAGTTAACTGTAGCTTGAAAGTAAGTGTGATTTAAAAAAAATGTTAAGACTTTATTTTCAAACATGTTCATGTTTCAGCAATTTTAGCAACATTAAAATGTAATCTATATTCGCAACTTGAAAAAGTTTTTTATATTATAACACTTTGAAAAAACCCCAAGAAACGTTATTTTTTATATATTTTTTTATTCAATGAATAAAATCACTTTTTTCATAAATATATGTCTGACCACGACGTGATTTACTTGAGATTTTAAACACTAGCAAAATGAAGAGAAAAAGAAAGAAAAGAAAGAAAGAAAGAAAGGAAATTGCTCTTTAACAAGGCTGTTTCATCAGCGAAAGTCTCAGACATATATTTATAAAAAAATGATTTTATTTATTTAATAAATATTTAAAAAGTAACGTTCGATGGTTTATTTAAAATTCTATAATTTTTAAAAAACGTTTTTCTACGGATGTATGACCCCCTTTTAAATTCAAATCTGCATAACCGGGCCTAACACATCTTAAATTCTACTTTCTTTAAGTCCGTCAAAATCAACATACGATAAATAATCTTTCAAAATCATGAGGAGATTTACTTTAACAGCAGCATAATGAAGAAGAACAAAAAAGAAAAGAAAATTAATCTTTTATCAGCAAAAGTCTCAAACATATATTTATGAAAAACATACGTTTATTCATTTAATCAATATATATAAAAAAACGTTTTTTGTTTTTCTCAAAATACTATAGTGCAATTCAAAAGAAAGTTATCATCAGAATGTGTGACCCATTTTAAAATTTTTTATATGTATATATAGAAATATAAATTATAATTAAAAAAAAATTCATATGTACAAAAAGCGTGTTTTAAAAAAACAAACTTTTACTCACCCGAAACAAAACGTATTTTCTCTTTGACGTAATTGGCTACTATGATAGACGCATAATGTATTGTTACATAAAGAGGGCAGAGTTCTAGTGAGAGTTTAGTATGTTAATCGTCCTCAGAACCGATATCAACGAAAACACATGATTCTCGGCTGAGTATTTTCTTTGTCTTTGACTGGCAAGATCTCAAGCAGCAAAGACGTGTCTGCTTGCACAATATAGCGGCTATCTATCTACTCATATATGAAGAGTGCAAATCGCGATAAACGCCATTTTGAAAATCACGAAACTGTATCTACAAAAGGGGTTGCATTTCAACACTCGACGACACCCCAAAAATATGAATTTTGATTTCTATTAAAATCAGCTTTTATTCACAGTTTAGATTTAATATATTCGTGTTTTAATTGTTTAAGGTCTACATTTAAAAGAATTGGATTTATCGCGTTTTGCGTTCGAACTCTTCATCATATATATATATATATATATATATATATATATATATATATATATATATATATATATAGTAAGCTATGCAAATATATATATGGCAATTAAGCTACACAGAGTCTACCGCGTTTAATCCACGGGGGAATCTTCAGGTATTTTAGCCTGAAGATTCCCCTACGTAAATAAAACGCGGGAGCCTCTGTGTAACTTAATTGCCATAAATATAGTTTCATAGCTTACTACCTAGCTCTACTTAAGTATCGAATACTGTTGAAGTAAATACTGAAAATTGATAGATAAATAGATATATCTCCTTATAAAACTTTATGTAGATACATGAAATACTAATATATACATATATATATATATATATATATATATATATATATATATATATATATATATATATATATATATATATATATATACATCTCTTGAGTGTACAACAATGTTTTGTAGCTTTCAAGTTCTAAGTGTCTGTCTCCCTTTTAAAATAAACTTAAAAAATAAACTTTGGTCTCTGATTTAGTTTATAGGCAGAAGAAAATAACACTAGTTCAAGACGTGTTAAACATTTTATACTACAAACCGTAGCCTATAGTATAACAGTTTGCTGGTGGCAACCTAAGTGAAAGATTCGGCAGCTAATACATTTTCACACCACATTAAAACTTCTGCATGTTGCATGATCGGGGAAACAGGAAGCAGTAAATAAGTTCCATAAAAAAGCGGTTCGAGGAATGAAGATATTAACGTAAAAAGTCTTCAGTCATTAATGTAACTCTACAGTGACGGGTGAAATTTAACTATTAGTCCATTTAGTAGGTAGTATTTTCATAAAAGCACATTTCTTGTAAATACCTGTATAGTTATCAGAAGGATAGAAACACTGCAGCGATGGGGCAGGGGCTAGAGCTTGCGAGACAGTACGGCATCTATTAGGTTATAGCCTTTTTAAAACTCTGTTCGAGAGGAAAAGGCTAGGAGTTAATGCACAAGTCAAGATGTCGCAGCAATACCCATAGGTGAATGATAGATATAGGATACTCAGTAAGAGTTTTTGTAGTCTATCTGAGCGATTCTTCTTGTAGTCTACCAGAGCGATTCTTCTTGTAGTCTATCAGAGCGATTCTTCTTGTAGTCTACCAGAGCGATTCTTCTTGTAGTCTACCAGAGCGATTCTTCTTGTAGTCTATCAGAGCGATTCTTCTTGTAGTCTACCAGAGCGATTCTTCTTGTAGTCTATCAGAGCGATTCTTCTTGTAGTCTATCAGAGCGATTCTTCTTGTAGTCTACCAGAGCGATTCTTCTTTCTTTACAGTCGACTTAGTATATTCTTCTATGTATTTGTTCTAATTCATGTTGCCTGAGAATGTTAACCAATCTAATTTCAACATTAGACTTTCGGGAAGGATGATTATCGCGATGGAAATCAGTCGCTGAACAGTTTTTTTATAATTGTTTAAGGAAAGGATCGTTGTTTTGATCGACTTGGATGTAACGATCCAGAAAATCATTAAAAAAAAAAGAAAAAAAAGATACATCCATTGCCTAGGATGTGTGTTCATTCGGTTAGCCCGCATTTCAAGAAAAGCGCGTTTTTCATCATCAAATATACCCATCTCAGATGCGATTGCATTAAGGTCGTCGTTTAAATAGATCAATAATAATAAAATTCTAAGTATCGACCCCGACATCTTTACAGCTTACGAATACACAAAACAGATAGCATACATTATATACATACAAGCTTCAGTTTCAAACAAGATCGCAGATAAATCGCGAGTAAATACATTCACAAATTGAACACATAAACACGTGTTTAAGTGATATTAAAGAATTGTGAATTATTAAAACTGTTTTCGAACCTCTCCTGAAAAAAATACTTTTATTTTAAAGAGTGTTATAATGAGCGGAAACATTGAAGCCGGAAATTAACTAGACAAGCTATAAAAATACATAATCAGGTCATCACAACATTTTCTCATTGACTACGAAGAGGAACGAGTCGTCATCACGTTTGTTTTACAGAAATAAATATAATGTATTTGTCTTATTATTAATGGGCTTTAAAATGTTTAATAAAAAAGGCAGAAAGCTAAATATAAACAAAGCCGTAAATCACAGATGTTTTTGTTTTATATTATTTTTCTCGCGACCGATTTAACCCACACAAATAGTTCGACATATGACTGTACTAAGATCCCATGACAGTGTTAAATATTATTATTTTGAATACACATTGTTTACATGTGTGGATATATTACGAATACGAGGTTGGTTTAGTACGTAGTGTTGTAACGTGCAGTGTAGTATATTGTTGAGAGCAAAGCAAACAAATTGTAGTATTATCTTAAATTATATGATATCAGTACGTAAGTGTACTCTTTGATTTATCCTATGTTTATATCTCTTAGGATTGGTTAGTTATGAGTGTAGATAAAATAAAGAAATAGTATCGGAACAGTTAAACAGAGGTGTCGCCAAGATCAAGTCCAAATGAATGTTAATATCTTTCTCCAGTGTAAAAAAAAAAAACGTCGTTCAGTCCAACATAAAAATAAAATCCAGCACTATTCTCTCCTTTCGTTCGCTTTACGATCCCACGTTCAGAACGATCTCCACGCCTCTGACCGAATCTTCATTTTCCTTCTCTTATTAAAAAAACAATGCGACGCATGCAAAGCCAACTTAATTTGCATAAATCTCTCTCTCGACGTCGCTGCCCGGATCTTCAAATAAAAACCTTATTTGACTTTCTGACGCCCTCTTCCTCCCACTTCTCTTTCTTTTTTGTCGTCAGCGAGCGTTTTCGGGTTCGCCCCACACACACAGCATACCAGACGCTGCCTCTTTGAACGGCGCCGACAAGTGTCTGCATTTACGTCAGTCGGCCGCTCTCCGTTACTAAGGAACGAAGAATTAATGCAAAATATCACTACACATCACTGACGTGGTATAACTCTCGTATTCAACTGCCCATGTGTGTCATTTTCTAAATCCCAATCTTAAACAGATAATCAAAGGGCCGCTTTTGAAGTCCTGAAGACTATGAAGATGGCCAAACTGAGTAGAAAATTTGCAATAGCAAAGAAAGATCGAAAGGCGCATTAGAATCGGTAAAAATATTTCCGTGAAAGAGAAACCACTTAGTTTGCTATTTAGAAAATGTAATACATTGCTTGTTATACGAGTCCCGGTACTTCTCAGACACATTCGTATATTATAACGTGTTAATCTTCGTCAGGGTTCTGGTTGCTTGCCATTTTTATCATCGTAATCATCATCCTCCCTCGAGAATGACTGTTTAATTAAGGCCACAATTCCATGATCATACTTGTCCACTTCTGTCTTTAACACAATCATGCCAATCGCCGGTGTTTATATCCTGAAGTTCTTCTTTATTTCACATACTTTGAGTTTTCTCAGATTTATCCT
The DNA here is from genome assembly GCA_963556195.1 of Sepiola atlantica. Classification (NCBI taxonomy): domain Eukaryota; kingdom Metazoa; phylum Mollusca; class Cephalopoda; order Sepiida; family Sepiolidae; genus Sepiola; species Sepiola atlantica. Next base: position 14,083,973 of record OY744541.1, on the reverse strand, counting down.
TCTGTCACACAGTCGGAAATACAACAGTTGCGTTGGAAAGTATATTCTATTCTCCTCTGTTTGCTACCCATCGGAGATTCTTAGCCTACGTTGCCCATATTTGTTTAGGTTCATGTTTTTTGCTTCACACACGATCAACTATTTTTGTTCCTGTTAGGACAACTAACGAAAACGAGTTACGACCCTTGAACCAATTCGGGAGTTAAGAGTTATCACCCTTGGAAATGGAGTCCCGGCCAGAAAGAAAGATCACGATCTCAGACTGTTAATATTAAAATCGCGTCCAGCGGCGAAATAATTCATAATTACATCCTGTGTTCAGTTTTAATAAATCTGTTAAACGTTTATCTTGATAGTTCATCCATTTTATTCACAAGTTATTATTTATTATAACCTAAATTACAAGGTTATAAAAGTTCCATTCAGTTATGTTGGTAAACGTTTCTATGTTTCAAGTCCTTCTTTTCAGACATATTTGTATATTATAACGTGTTAATTTACCTCTAATATTCAATATGGCGATTCGAATACTTTTAGAGTAATATTAGAATAACAGATTTGTGTTGAGTTCTTTAACTTGATGTGCGTTTTATCTTGCTGTGAATACTAGGAGTTCATAAGAAAGAAGACAGAACTGCGTTCAGATATTTCATAACTCGTGTTCACTGGATATATTGTGATATACCCCAAAAATATTGTGGACAAATACAATAAACTAGCAAAGGAATAGTTTCAAAACAATTGCTAATATTAAACAAACGCAGAAATTTAATAAAATTAAACTTAAAAAAAAATAAAATTTTTCCCGAATGTCGTGATCCGCACGCTGACGTGTTTTATACTGTTGATTCAGAAAATGTTCGTTATCTCTTTTTCTCTTTTCTTTTTTGGCACAATTCACTTTTGCATTTAAACACGCGAATGCGAAACTTGAAAAAAAAAACTGTCGACATTTCTGTCATAACATCAAGTAGGACGTCGAAATAACGTGTTTTCTTTTTTTACCGGAAGCTCATCTTTTTCATGAAAAAAAAAACAGAAGGTACATTTTATTTTCCAATGCTTTCAAATATGTGGATTAACGTTTTTTTTTTAAGTCATTGTTTTTTACTGGCTGACATTAATCGAATGCGGCATGTCGACACTCCACGCGTCATAAAACGTCAGAACACACAATCAGAGACTGGATGACTACATTCCGTGTTTTTATTACTTCTAATCTTTTGATTCAATAAAATTAAGCATTTCCAATTTTACTTTAATTAAATCCCGAGAGCCGTTGTTATTAGATGTTAAGATATGCATAATATAAAACCGACGTTGTCTTCCATCCTGCTCTTGTGGTGATGTAGTATATAGCGAATGTATTATGAACTATGCCCTATACTAATTTTCCTTACCAATATTTTGAAAATGCTGCGTTTCCCGGGAATGAATGCTGACCTTTGTGCACACACTGGCTTCGGGCTCTGAACCCCATGTTACCATTATTATTCTTTTTTTTAAATAAAAATTTACATCAATAAAATAAAGTAAAGCCTCAGTTTTGCTATTCTTGGGTATCTGGTGCGTAGGCAAACTCACGATATGGATGTTAAGAAAAATATAGCAAAGATAGTCCAACCATTGAATTCTTTGTAAAGTCGAGATAAGTTTATTTTGATCGTGGTATATTGATTTGTTTTCAATTAAATCAACAAATAGTGAGGGATAAAGATATCACCCATTTATATTGAGGTACATGTACATTTGGCAACGAAACATTTAGAAACAATTTCAGAACTGAGTCAGAATTAAAAATGAATCTCCCGTTTGTTTAGAATGCTCTTCCTTTGTCGTATTAGGAACCTTCAAGTAATTTCGGAGTGGACGACTGATTTATTCCCTGATTTAGTCATTCCGGAACAGAGTTGCTGGACGTAAGGGGGAGTAATGTGGGTTATATTAAGTTTAATTTAGCTCTATGCAAATGGAGGAAAGATTCATAGTAATGGAGTAATTCATAGGGGCCATAATATTGGCAAATGCTTCTATTTTAAAATTGAAATATTTCAGATTGGCATTGAATTAAATCAATACTCATTTAATACCAATTAAACAGGATTATCTGATTTCCAATTTATTTGTAAGATCCTTAAGCTTAAGCCGTAAATTTGTAAAATTTTGTAAAATCAAAATGATCTAATAGACTTTAATCAACATTTGAATGAGAATTCTAGACATACAGTTTAGTAGATTATTCGTTTGATTTTAATCATCGTAATTGGACATACCATATTTTCTTAATCAAAATATCGCTCCAGACAAGGCATTTAATGTAAGGGGCTGACAAGAACGAAACATGATTATAAAAAAAAAAACAGGAGATGTGTATTGGCTTTAGTCTTGAAAAGACTAATGCTATAGGTATGAAGAAAACAGTCAGCAGGAAGAGAGTTCCACAAGTCTGCAGTTCTTAGAAAAAAGCTACTGGAATAGGAAGCTGTATTACGATGAAGTATCAAAACAGGGAATTGATGGAGACCACTAGACCAACGAGCTGCACATTCCATTATGTCGTGCTGTGTAGGAACCATCTGCGAACATGATTTTAAAACTTGATATCAGGTGAATCACACTATCAGCTAAAGTGTGGCAAAACCTGCACTTGTCCTGACTGATATCAGCAATCTTTTAAAACGCATTTGTTATCAGGCTCTGATCTTGGGCGGCCATTATATGACTCTCTTGGTTGTAGTGGAGGCCTCCACTTTTAGCCAGTCTGTTTCACATGTTTGTGGTTGAAAATGACGAGTAAAGACGTTGTTTGAAGCGAATAAACGTACAGATCTTTCTTAACTTGGAGGAAGTGTAAGCACAAATACTGAAACATTCTCAATCACCTCAAATGACTGAGAGGAGAAAAGAATATCGACAAATATATTTCACAAAACGTTAAATAATTTAAAACACATTGTTGATCCCACGTGTTTGTTACGCATAGAAATAAACATGCGATTAAATGGGATGCTTTTCTTACCCCTAACCCTAACCCTTGTTTTGAGAATTGCATTAGTCTTCATTAATTCGAGTAATATACATTTGGAGAACACCAACAAGGGCTTAACATCTCTTCTAAAAACCCTAATCCTAACCCTAACTCTAATCCTAACCCTAACCCTAACCCTAACCCTTGTTTTGAGAATTGCATTAGTCTTCATTAACTCGAGTAATATACATTTGGAGAACACCAAAAAGGGTTTTACATCTCTTCTAAAAACCCTAACCCTAACCCTAACTCTAATCCTAACCCTAACCCTAACCCTAAAACTAACCCTGACCCTTACCCTAACCCTTACCCTAACCCTAACCCGTAACGATCAGCTCAATGGTTAAGTCAATTTGAAGTCTCGGAAATACTTCCCAAAATACCAAAATTATAATTAAAAAGTGATTTGAAATGCATGGTAGTATACAGATCAATACACGAAGAAAAACCTTTTAAATCTTTGCGAGTACGAGTATACCTCTATTCCTTGAATTGCCCCACTTATCCTTGATCGTCACCTCATAATGCTTAGTGTTTAGGAAGTAAGCATCAAGTACCATTTTTGAATCTGTGGTTTAACTCGACCAACGATTGAACCCAATCAGGGAACATTCTAACCATTATTCAAAAATGAGCCAATCATATTGGTGAATAGAAATAGAACAATCCTGCAACACTACGAATTCTCGACCACACGTCTTGCATATTGCATACTTTAATAATTTCAGCTATGACATTCTGCCGCGTCGACCATAATCGTCTGATATCACGCCCCTGTCTATCCACTTCCACGTCTTTAAACATCTGGACTACATATCGCGAAGGGAAACCTTTACAAAAAAGATAGTGGTTAAACTGACGTTTGAGCTTTTGTCGTTTCTCCGTATGTTCGACTGTTCTACAACTCAAACGCATGAACTTACCAAATTTGATAGTTTGGGTTCGTCTAATAAACTTGAATCGTAGCTAATGTATAAATATTTAAATTTAAAGGTATTATACCGAAATACATGTTTTAACGATCTAATTCTACAATAATGTAAAAAGGAAATGAAATTCCATTGCTCAACGGTAGTAAGATAATAAGGAGCAAAAGGTAGTATCTGTTCTGATGCTACACTACATTTCTTTTGTTCTCAGTCAGTGAAGTAGAAATATAGCATCAGTGAGACATTTTTCATATCCAATCCGGAGTGCCCCTTTTTGGGGAGCTGGATTTTACCCACATTAATACTGACCTGATGTTTAACTCTGCCATCGTGGGGAGGCAAGTAAATTAGAACAGAACAAATCAGAGAAACATGGTTTATCTGAGAAACCTTTCATCGCATTTACAATATACAAGCAAATCATCATTGACTTGACTAGACTCAAATTATGTTATGGTTGTTTTAATTACTTCTCAGGGGTCAGTTTAGATGTAATATTATTTGTCACCTGCATATAATCGCATCTTCATAAACAACAATCGATTTTGGTTCAGATTCATATCAGAACTTGATGACAGCAATTTTATTATCTTATCCCCTGTACAAGTTGTATGCTCAATGAATTATGTGTCGTAATATTCTATACGTTACAAATACCATTGTCATGCAAAGATATACATTTAGCATTGAAATTGCGATGCTGTAAATCAATATAATTCAAACAGAGAAGCCTCCATAAAATTCATCAAATTTGCGTTTGAGTAATCTAGTTCCTATTATATACCACAGACATTTATTATGACTAAAAGTCGACCTGCATCACTAAATCCATCGAATCCAACAAGCATAAACCGGGATGTCATCCTTAAATTATTCACAAAACTCGCTTAATGATCGATTACTAGAGTAATGAAATAGAAACTCTATGGTACTCTAATAGATGACGCACCATGTTTCCGTGACTTCCCGTCGTACACGTTCGGACAGGTCTCGAAAGCGCCCGAGATTTGACGAAACTATTAAACAATCAGGTTGCCAATCAGGCTACAACAAGCAGCCGATAACTTTTAGAAGAAATAAATCGCGTCTAATAAAAATAATGATTTTATAGCATCGCTATCAGCTCGGGGAATCTCTTGAAGGACTACTTGATTTTTGACAGCAACAAAATCAGTACCCAATAAATCTTTTGGACCAGCTGCAATCCTAACCTTAAACCCTTACCCAGAAACTATCATAAAAGAAGTAAAATATTTTAAAAAGACTGGAAAAATCAACTATTTGCTTTAAAACAGTGTGTTCGTTAAGAAAGAAATAACTAAACATCGAATTAATAACAGTTATTTAGCTATGGTTTGTTATTATCGTGTGCCAGTTTTCAATTTAACGTTTGCCAGTTTTCTAGTTAACGTTTGCCAGTTTTCTATTTAACATTTGACAGTTTTCTATTTAACGTTTGCCAGTTTTCAATTTAACGTTTGCCAGTTTTCAATTTAACGTTTGCCAGTTTTCAATTTAACGTTTGCCAGTTTTCTATTTAATGTTTGCCAGTTTTCTATTTAACGTTTGACAGTTTTCGCCTCTTTTTTGCCGGGGGTCTTCCGAGGCCGGCCTGAACGTTGATGACTCGAATCACGGAAACATGGTGCGTCATCTATAAGAGTACCAACTATATTATAGCAATGTTACATTCAAGTTAACTTAACTATTTCAGATTAATGTACAACCTTTCATTGTTCAATTCAGCGAGATACAGTGTAGTAATTACATGATTACCCTTTTACATTTTGGAGAGTAGTAGTGTAATATATGTTTTGCAGTCACGAGTCAAACTTCCTCGCATTTACAATCTGCTCAGTCCATGAATCAAAGTGAAGCAGAAAAATGTTTTGAACTTTGTTTTACTGTAGGGTGGAAATCAGAGGATCGAGATTATCTTAGCTTAGTTGTAGATTTTACAAATGGCTTTCTTCAAAATCAGACCCTTTGCGTATGATAGTTGTTTACCGACACTTAATCCTACATAATCTTTATCAACATCTAACTATATTTATTGTTTTTTTTTGTCAAATTGCTGGGTATTTTGCAATTGCAAGAATTAACAAGTAAAACAAAGAAAAGCTGCATTAAGGACTTCATTTTCCATTAGTTTCGCTACACGCCCCCCCCCCCCAAATTGTTTGTATGTTCCATTTTTAATCCTTTGTTTTACAGGGACGTCCGATGTCTTACATTTCTTTTATTTATGAACCCCCCTCCAAAAATGTAAATTCCAATGACCAATGAAAATGTATTTTTAATGTTGTTTCTCTTTGTCTATTTCAATGGAAAGTTATGTTCAATTAGCCAATAAAAATGTTTTCTGCAGATTCATTAAAAAATAAATTAATAAATAGTTGTTGAATTTCTTAATAAAAACCGGCTGTTGAGAAAAAAGTTTTGTTAAAATATATTGTCGACTAATAAATGTTAAGGTAACTTGAGTTATCTGCCTTACTTGACCACCTTGAAGTAATCAAGGGTCAAGCATCTTTGCCAAATACTGAACAAACATCAATAGAGTGTGTGGGTTTTTCTTTGGTTTGGGTGTAACTTTTTTGCTTGCTTCAATTGCGATTCTAGAATTCAACCGAAATGGTGTCGGCAGATAAGTATTGCAAGCAAATCAGCGTAAGGAAAGATAATATGAAGCGTCAATTGATCAGGAGAAATTGACCAATCTCCCTATACAGCAATGATAAACAATACGTCTCACATATAACGTTACAAAACCATAAAGAATCATTTTTACTCGCACAATCTATTCGTCGAACTTTTAACTCACCGATTACTATTTAGTCATATTGAATTTATCTTGCGAGACTACTTTCACAACGCAACCGGATAATTCTCTGAGGAGTTTTGTTAATATCGGGAGTTCAAATTTAATGTGAATCGAATACATATACTCGTTTTTGTACTGTGAAAGTTTTTTTCTTGTAATGATATTTTAAAATTTGTTTATCCTGTTTATTATTACCATATTTACTTAGCTTCTTTCACTTTATAGTTAGTACGAAGAAAGATATCTGAAATTTTGTGGAAAAAAAAATGCTACTTCATATTTGCATGAGAGAGAGTAAGTCACTACGATGAATGTGTTTACGTATTGTTTTTATTGGCAAAAAAAACATTAGAAATTGTTTTTAAGCAAAAATAATTTGCTTTGAACTAATGCCGAATATCCTTTGTGTCTACTTTTTTGCAGATTATAAAAAATAAAAAATTAACAAATCACTGAGTTTAAAAAAATATGTAATGTTATATTAATTTGTTTAAATTTATAAAAAAAAAACTTATGTGAAATCCGAACGCGGGTATTGACATCGTAAAAACTACTGCCTTAGTAACGTGTACTCTGCCTATTCCTTTTTCTGTCAACCAATCACGTTTCTATTCGCGTAAAGACACACTCCAAAACCACCATATTTATTGTTTTCTTACTAACGTTGTAAGCAATAGTACACATGGTAGAAGCAATTGACTAATTTAGCATACATAGTTACTGTGAACGAAAACCTGAATTATTTTGTTGAAATCGTTTTATTTGTTGGGTGCGTCAAATCCTTTCTAAAACATCGTATTTATTTCGCGCAAATAAATTAAACAAATAAACGGACGAGAAGTAAAATAATATTTATTTTACTTCTTGTCGAACAAGACAATGGTTTTTTTTTCATAGTTTTGCGTGGATTTTTGTGAAGAAACACGATCAAACATGAACGGTTATGTAATTCTATCTGTATCTCAAATAAGTTGATAATAGCGAAATGAGAACCTAAGTAAATATACATAACTGAACCCAACCCATAGATCAAACACATTTCCTCGATAAAAGACTAGTTGATTGAAAGGGGGGATTTGGAAGTCTCTCACTCAGACATAGAATGACTGCTTATTATTAATTTTTTTAAGAGATACCAGTCCTTGTAATCAGAGGGATATAACAAGATTTTAAATAAATATTTGTTATTATTGCATACAGACATCGAGGTTTCATTCTTATGCAATCTTCAGTGCAGGGAATGTGAATTCTTACCGGTTGGAGAGCACGAACCTGGTTTCGAAGTCACCACTGACTCGTAGTCCGGTATTTTACTCCTCGGCAACAACCAATTAGCATGGGAATTAAAAGAAATAAAAGTCTAAATGCTCTTCATCAGCGAACGCACATAGTAAACAGTCGAACAGTGTTCAACAACAACAAAGAGTCGGAATATCTCATATATATATATATATGTATGTATATATATATATGTATATATATATATATATATATATATATATATATGGTAAAATGAAAAAGGAAAACCAAAAACTGGATGTTTTTTTTTGTGTACATCAACGTTTCGTCTTTATTTATAAGACTTCATCAGGATGATGATATAGGGAAAAGATATCATGCAAGCACAGATACATGTAGGGTAGACATGTTGGGAAGAAAAATAAAATAAAATGAAAAATAATGGCAGCGTCTTGCTGGACGTCCGTACTTGTTAGAGAATGAAAATGAGTGGGAGAAAAAAGGGGAAGGGTGGAGGGAGCAAGGACTACTGTGGCTGGCGATGAGAGAAAGAGGTGGGGGATGAGCAGGGGTAAAATAGATGGCAGAGAGAGATTGGAGGAAGAGGGGGAGGGGGTGTTTGACCAGAGTGCTGTTGTCGAGATTGAAGGGGAAGAGTGAGTTGGAATGTTTGTGTGTGGGGGGTGTATGCAGGGAAAATGGGGATGGGTAGAGAGGGAGGGGGGGCTGTGATTTTGGTGGATGGGCGAAAGTTATGGTCTTAGAGAGCGTTTGGAGAAAATGAGGGAATTTAAGAAGAGGTATGGGAGAAAATAGATGAGAGGGGGAAGAGGGAGGATTTGTCGTGATAGGGTGTGAAATATTTGAAATATTTGGAAAATGATAGCAATGAGTGAGGGATTGGAGTAGGTGGGGGAGGGGGTGATTGAAAGGGTGGGTGAGGAATATTTGAAATATTTGGAACATGAGAAAGTTTATTTGGACTGTAGTATTAAAAATGTGAGGGAAAAAAGTGAGGAAAAATAAGAGAAGATTCAGGAGAAGAGGGAAGGGTGTGGGTGAATGGAAGAGTGTCATAAGGTTAGAGATGAAAATAAAAGTTAGCCATGATCAGGCAAAAGACTTTGTTCTGTGAGGATGATCTTGCTTATTAAGGGTGATAGGTTAAAGAAACCATTTCGCTGCTTGATAGTAGTGGAGGATGTGATGAGGGCAGTTTCCTCACTTTTTTCCCTCACATTTTTAATACTACAGTCCAAATAAACTTTCTCATGTTCCAAATATTTCAAATATTCCTCACCCACCCTTTCAATCACCCCCTCCCCCACCTACTCCAATCCCTCACTCATTGCTATCATTTTCCAAATATTTCAAATATTTCACACCCTATCACGACAAATCCTCCCTCTTCCTCCTCTCATCTATTTTCTCCCATACCTCTTCTTAAATTCCCTCATTTTCTCCAAACGCTCTCTAAGACCATAACTTTCGCCCATCCACCAAAATCACAGCCCCCCCTCCTTCTCTACCCATCCCCATTTTCCCTGCATACACCCCCCACACACAAACATTCCAACTCACTCTTCCCCTTCAATCTCGACCACAGCACTCTGGTCAAACACCCCCTCCCCCTCTTCCTCCAATCTCTCTCTGCCATCCATTTTACCCCTGCTCATCCCCCACCTCTTTCTCTCATCGCCAGCCACAGTAGTCCTTGCTCCCTCCACCCTTCCCCTTTTTTCTCCCACTCATTTTCATTCTCTAACAAGTACGGACGTCCAGCAAGACGCTGCCATTATTTTTCATTTTATTTTATTTTTCTTCCCAACATGTCTACCCTACATGTATCTGTGCTTGCATGATATCTTTTCCCTATATCATCATCCTGATGAAGTCTTATAAATAAAGACGAAACGTTGATGTACACATAAAAAACATCCAGTTTTTGGTTTTCCTTTTTCATTTTACCATCACGTCGGATTACCTTCATCCTTCTCTTCCCATATATATATATATATATATATATATATATATATATATATATATATATATATATATATATATATATATATATAGTACACATATTGTATTAGTTTCTGTAGATGTAAATCCGTTGAAACTCCAGTGATTATAAAAAGTGCTCAATAACAAGTAGAGCTGTCCTTTAGTATACATTTTGATTATTTTATTTTATTTTATTTTTAATTTTTTTAATTATACTATATATATATATAGAGAGAGAGAGGGAGAAAGAGAGTAGTAGTAGTAATAGTAGTAGTAGTAGTAGTAGTAGTAGTAGTAGTAGGGATAGAAAGCGTTGCTCATACAAATTTAACTTTCATAACACATCCAGCTATCTATATCGCTATCTGCCGGCTGCTTTCTTTTCGAAATCTGTTTTGACTAACGAGAAAAATGAACAAAGACTCGCTATGTTGTCTGTTAAATTCTCCTGGAAAAAGTGTTATGCATATTATGATTAAAAGAATGATTTTCTACATTTCCGAAGTGCAATAATGCGAAACCGAATTAATAGTTTTGGTTGTAAATTCTGATTGATTGAGTTCATATCCAAGATCAATAACCGTAAGGCCTCTCATGACAATTTCAATCAATAATCCTGTTCGGAAAATTAAATTAAAAATGCCATTAAACAAATCATATGAATTGAAATGTTATCCAAGAATGTATAATAAACATGGCACCTTTCCTGCTTATCTGTTCGCGTTTATTTTACTTGTATATATTTTTCAGAAGGCATTTATAAACGATGCATTACAAACATTGTGGACTACACATTTGCGTTAAACCTTGAAAAGGTTCGACTCTCAATGGCCAAGTAAAACAATGTATTCTAGATGTCGTTTGGAAACGACACATTCAATATGGCTACTGTAAACATTTGAAACTTTTATGTGTGCCCTACAAAGAAATGAAACATTTTTATTGAATACTAGACTATCCGTGTCCGGCTCTAACGTTGAACTATTAAATTATTTACTGTTTATTACTGTACAGCGCGAACACAGAACATATGAAGTTAATGTAAATAAATGTGTGTGTGTGCGCGAGGGAGGGCTTGCTACCTGGACTTATGGATGAACTATAATTGCCAACTCGAACTCAACATTTAAAACACGTGGGACCGTTAAAAGTCAATTTCACCAAACTGAAAAATGAAAACGAATACAAAAAAAAAAAATCGATAAGAAAGTTAATTTGTTCATTTAATTTGTTTTTTTTTTCTGGAGTTCCGGCGCGAACCAAAACCAAACAATATAAATGTAAAACCGTGTTTTTTAATATTGATAACATGATGTAAAACGTGTGAAAAAAATTCAAGTGTAACATGTTTTTTGGGAAGACAATTATAAATTTCTATTTCATCATTCTCAAATGCGATGAAGAAAGTGAGAAAGAACTTAAAACGCCTGATCTTAGATTTTAAATATAGTGGAGTATATAGACAATAGGAATAAGACGTGCCTGTGACGACATGTTCAAAATGCGGTAATATAACGATGGTTGGTACCACGGTAAATGCTCTCAGAGGATTTGGAAGGATAGGACGATAAACGGATAATACCATCCATATCTCGGTTACAATGCAACGGAGAGTTACGGAGGCTTATTTTTTTACTCAAATCCCGGGACAACAACAGGTTTAATCTGCGAGATATCACCATCGTGAGAACTCCAAGTGAGTAATAATAATCATAAAGAATTATTCGTTCCCAATCTTTTGCACGTAAAATTGAGCAAACTTGACTTAAAGTTCTTACATATAGTAGAAAAAAACATCGATTTTATTGAATCATTTTCAAACACTTTATCCATAAAAATTCTCCTTTTCTAGTAACTGTCACATTAACGATAAATTTAATCAATTACTTGTGGCAGATGTTTTTTTCTGTTCGACATGTGAGACCTTTGTTTCTACTGTAATGATCTAGCCATAGACTGTTGTATGGTGGTTGTGTTTGCGCAGATACTGCTAGTTTACTTTACACCAGTTGAAGTTTTATATTTTCGATTCTTTTTATCTGGTAACATTGAAGTTATTTATCTACTTCCCACAAGGTAAGATGTGACACAAGGTCGGGAAAGTGGGATTAGATAAGCCAGCGCTCGAGAGGTGAGCACTCTGGCCATTTAAAAATAGCATGGGCAGCCCCGTCGGCATTCCCCGGTAGGGGCGCCTCAGACAGTAAGCAATAAACTTACTTCTCCCCAAAGAGGGGAGGCAAAGCCTGGGAGGGTGCACCTCTTAGAATTGCACAGGACCGGCAACCCCCAATAGACCGGCGTAAATCCAGACCCAAAGGCCAGGACAATACCGAGGAAGACTGTGGCTACAAGTGTTTGTCGAGGTACTTGCACATTCTGTCTATTGGTGCAAGACGCTCCATAAGCTGCGACCGTATTGGTCCTATAACAACACATATTGCCAAAATCATATAACAACACATATAACAACACATATTGCCAAAATCATATAACAACACATATAACAACCCATATTGCCAAAATCATATAACAACACATATAACAACACATATTGCCAAAATCATATAACAACACATATAACAACACATATTGCCAAAATCATATAACCACACATATAACAACCCATATTGCCAAAATCATATAACAACACATATAACAACCCATATTGCCAAAATCATATAACAACACATATAACAACCCATATTGCCAAAATCATATAACAACACATATAACAACACATATTGCCAAAATCATATAACAACACATATAACAACACATATTGCCAAACTCATATAACAACACATATAACAACCCATATTGCCAAAATCATATAACAACACATATAACAACGCATATTGCCAAAATCATATAACAACACATATAACAACACATGTTGCCAAAATCATATAACAACACATATAACAACACATATTGCCAAAATCATATAACAACACATATAACAACACATATTGCCAAAATCATATAACAACACATATAACAACACATATAACAACACATATTGCCAAAATCATATAACAACACATATAACAACACATATTGCCAAAATCATATAACAACACATATAACAACCCATATGTCCAAAATCATATAACAACACATATAACAACCCATATGTCCAAAATCATATAACAACACATATAACAACACATATTGCCAAAATCATATAACAACACATATAACAACACATATTGCCAAAATCATATAACAACACATATAACAACCCATATTGCCAAAATCATATAACAACACTTATAACAACACATATTGCCAAAATCATATAACAACACATATAACAACCCATATTGCCAAAATCATATAACAACACATATAACAACGCATATTGCCAAAATCATATAACAACACATATAACAACACATGTTGCCAAAATCATATAACAACACATATAACAACACATATTGCCAAAATCATATAACAACACATATAACAACACATATTGCCAAAATCATATAACAACACATATAACAACACATATTGCCAAACTCATATAACAACACATATAACAACCCATATTGCCAAAATCATATAACAACACATATAACAACGCATATTGCCAAAATCATATAACAACACATATAACAACACATGTTGCCAAAATCATATAACAACACATATAACAACACATATTGCCAAAATCATATAACAACACATATAACAACACATATTGCCAAACTCATATAACAACACATATAACAACCCATATTGCCAAAATCATATAACAACACATATAACAACGCATATTGCCAAAATCATATAACAACACATATAACAACACATGTTGCCAAAATCATATAACAACACATATAACAACACATATTGCCAAAATCATATAACAACACATATAACAACACATGTTGCCAAAATCATATAACAACACATATAACAACACATATTGCCAAAATCATATAACAACACATATAACAACGCATATTGCCAAAATCATATAACAACACATATAACAACACATATTGCCAAAATCATATAACAACACATATAACAACACATATTGCCAAACTCATATAACAACACATATAACAACCCATATTGCCAAAATCATATAACAACACATATAACAACGCATATTGCCAAAATCATATAACAACACATATAACAACACATGTTGCCAAAATCATATAACAACACATATAACAACACATATTGCCAAAATCATATAACAACACATATAACAACACATATTGCCAAAATCATATAACAACACATATAACAACACATATAACAACACATATTGCCAAAATCATATAACAACACATATAACAACACATATTGCCAAAATCATATAACAACACATATAACAACCCATATGTCCAAAATCATATAACAACACATATAACAACCCATATGTCCAAAATCATATAACAACACATATAACAACACATATTGCCAAAATCATATAACAACACATATAACAACACATATTGCCAAAATCATATAACAACACATATAACAACACATATTGCCAAAATCATATAACAACACTTATAACAACACATATTGCCAAAATCATATAACAACACATATAACAACACATGTTGCCAAAATCATATAACAACACATATAACAACACATATTGCCAAAATCATATAACAACACATATAACAACACATATTGCCAAATCATATAACAACACATATAACAACACATATTGCCAAAATCATATAACAAAACATATAACAACACATATTGCCAAAATCATATAACAACACATATAACAACACATGTTGCCAAAATCATATAACAACACATATAACAACACATGTTGCCAAAATCACATATGGTTCGTTTGGTTCAATGCTGTTGGGTTATTTTTATAACTATACTCTCACAAATACAGAAAGAGACCAAATGTAAAATACATTCGTTCTTTACGACATATCTTTGATAATATAATTTTGATATTTATATCATATATATTATTATATTTTTTCTCATTGATTTTTACTTTTATTTGTTTTAATGTTAACATCGTAATCTGCCATTGTACTCCCGGTCTTTTTTGCCGTAGTCTATTACATTTTAAGAATGTTGAATAAAACTCATTATTAAATAATCTGGAATCGACTGTTCTTATTCCATGTGTCACGGTTTTACTGTTTAGCTATCCGTAGGAGTGGGTACGTTCGTTAGTGCATAAGAGCATCAGGTAATTCTACTCAGAGGTTGCGAGTTCGAACTCTGATTAAGGCACGTATTATACTTTAACTAATGCTGTGTATCTAAAAGACAGAGGTTAACCCCAAGCGATCAAAGCGAAGTCTCTAGTAGGCTAACAACTAGAAAACAAAGAGTACATTATCATAAATATTTTTAAAAAGATAATCGGATCGACCGTAGTTGAGGGCGATCGGAAAGGATCGTTTTTCGTTGACTACACCATACATATGTAGAGAAGCGCGCCAGTTCTTTCTTGTTGTAAATGCTCAACTTACACTTGGGCTTCACCTTATGATGTTCAACAATTACCAAGTACCTTTTTCGCGTATTTGTAATGATTTGCCCGTGTTGAAGCGCAGTCACCGGTCCATAATCCAAAGTTTTACTAGTACGCCAATCCTTAATATGAAAACAATTATCTACAACCAATAATTAATGTGAAGATTGATTGCTTTGTTTTACGGCATATCAACCTTTTGTGGGTCATTTAATGCCGAAACATTAGTTGTAGTATGAGAGTTGAATGTTACAAACGTTCCAGAGGAACATTTCGACTATATCTTGTTATATAGCTTCGTTGCTCTTAGAAATTAAAAAAAATTATTCAGGTCAACTTTGTTGAAGATTCCCTTCAGTTTATTTTCTTGGTAGTGTCTCAGTCGGATCTGTTTAAAATCTATACAGCTTACCAGTATATGATGCACTGTGTAGGGTTCTTCGCCTGATATCCAAATTGGTGCTTCTTGTCTTTTTAGCAAGTACGAGTGGGTGGCATAGGTGAGTCCTATTCCGAGTCTAGTTATTGTCATCTCTTCTCGACATCCTTGTATTGGTGTATCTTATTCCGATGGTCTGTGTCACTTGGTATATGGAACCCCTGCATAGAAAAATGATGTGAAGAACAATTTATTTTTATATTTTTAGTGTTTTGAAAAGTCTCTTAAGCAGACGATTATTTACTGGGTATTAGTTAGTGTACATTGTAAACTTGTATTATTTACTTAGTGCAGACGAAGTAAATGTTAAAAAGTAAACGTCGAGATAAGTGAAGAGCGAATACAGAACCTGGTGTTCCCAAATAGTCACCAGTTTTAGTAATGAGCGGGCTCAATGTCGATTAACTTCGGTGATTAAACGGGGACATAATTATGCCGTTTATGGGGGAGACTAATGGGTACTGATATCGATCCTGACCCAGTTTTTGTGAGATTCGACTCGGAAGCGTGCGGCTGTCCTACGCAAACGCCCGAGTGTTGACGAGCCGAATGGTACCAGACGACAATTTTTATACGGTGGTGCGTCCTGTGATTGTAAGTTATATTTTCAAGAAATTAAAAAAAAAAACAAAAAAAAATAAAACAAGCAAAACATACCAAAGTTACTATTATCAAATAAATATATTTTATTTTATTTTGATACGTTGCTGCGTCCTATAATTTTTAGTTATAGTTGCAAGAAATTTTTTAAACAACAAAACAAATAAAACAAGCAAAACAGAGCGAAATTACTGTTATCAAATAAATATTTTTAACCCTAACCCTAAACCTAAACCCTAACCCTAAACCCTAACCCTAAACCCTAACCCTAACCCTAACCCTAACCCTAAACCCTAACCCTAAACCTAACCCTAAACCCTAACCCTAAACTCTAACCCTAAACCCTAAACCGTAACCCTAACCCTAACCCTAACCCTAACCCTAAACCTAAACCCAAACCCTAACCCTAACCCTAACCCTAACAACAACAAAAACAAAACAAGCAAAATATTATTATCATAGAACGCAGCACCGTATCAAAATGTCGTCTGGTACAAATCGGCTCGTAAACTCTCGGGCGTTTGCGTTGGACAGCCGAACGCTTCCGAGTCTAGCCTCACGAAAACTGGGTCAGGATCGATATCAGTACCGACTAATGTCTAAAGCAGTGCAACAGTCGATTACTGAACACAACAAATGGACGCGTTCGATGTTTTAATTCCAAAAGAAACATGTTGCTACTTGTGTCAATTTAAATGAAACAGTAATAATCGATATATTATAGACATCTGCGCACATTCAATTTACGTAAAAAGAATAAAAACGCATGAACCATTTTCGAAACTTTATTTTGAAAAAAAACCCTACATTTGCTCATTTTTACTTCACAAAATTATCCTGCAGATGTAACACGACAAACAGCTTTTATGAATCGAATTCGTTTATATTTACTTATCGAATATATTAAAAATACAAATAAACATAATAATCAAAAATGTTTTTACGTTTTCAAATAAATTTTTCATTGAGCTATTCTTTGTTTAATTTTCTTTTTCGTTTATGAAACGAATAAAATCTGCCTAGGAATATAAATTTCAGTTTATTATGTACTAATATATAACAGTTATTTTATAGACCTACCCGATAATTTCCCCAAGTGACCTCAGATTTACACGAAGGAAAATTCCAATTTTGTTTCTAGATTCTGTAAAAAGGTAATGCATATTGGACCTTATTTGAATGATTTAGCAGTTAACATATACATTCTTATAACACACAATTCAACAATGACTTTCATATATAGGCAAGATTACACATGACAAACCCTCGGGGATTTGAACACGATGTGGCTACAGATTTTTCCCCATATGGATTTATCATGGCGTTATAAGTTGTTTCTATTGTTTATATTCGATACTTAGTTATACATTTTATATTGTTTATATTCGATACTTAGTTATACATTTTATATTGTTTATATTCGATACTTAGTTATACATTTTATATTGTTTATATTCGATACTTAGTTATACATTTTATATTGTTTATATTCGATACTTAGTTATACATTTTATATTGTTTATATTCGAGACTTAGTTATACATTTTATATTGTTTATATTCGATACTTAGTTATACATTTTATATTGTTTATATTCGATACTTAGTTATACATTTTATATTGTTTATATTCGATACTTAGTTATACATTTTATATTGTTTATATTCGATACTTAGTTATACATTTTATATTGTTTATATTCGATACTTAGTTATACATTTTATATTGTTTATATTCGATACTTAGTTATACATTTTAAATTGTTTATATTCGATACTTAGTTAAACATTTTATATTGTTTATATTCGATACTTAGTTATACATTTTATATTGTTTATATTCGATACTTAGTTATACATTTTATATTGTTTATATTCGATACTTAGTTATACATTTTATATTGTTTATATTCGATACTTAGTTATACATTTTATATTGTTTATATTCGATACTTAGTTATACATTTTATATTGTTTATATTCGATACTTAGTTATACATTTTATATTGTTTATATTCGATACTTAGTTATACATTTTATATTGTTTATATTCGATACTTAGTTATACATTTTATATTGTTTATATTCGATACTTAGTTATACATTTTAAATTGTTTATATTCGATACTTAGTTATATATTTTATATTGTTTATATTCGATACTTAGTTATACATTTTATATTGTTTATATTCGATACTTAGTTATACATTTTATATTGTTTATATTCGATACTTAGTTATACATTTTATATTGTTTATATTCGATACTTAGTTATACATTTTATATTGTTTATATTCGATACTTAGTTATACATTTTATATTGTTTATATTCGATACTTAGTTATACATTTTATATTGTTTATATTCGATACTTAGTTATACATTTTATATTGTTTATATTCGATACTTAGTTATACATTTTATATTGTTTATATTCGATACTTAGTTATACATTTTATATTGTTTATATTCGATACTTAGTTATACATTTTATATTGTTTATATTCGATACTTAGTTATACATTTTATATTGTTTATATTCGATACTTAGTTATACATCTTATATTGTTTATATTCGATACTTAGTAATACATTCTGTAAAACCGTACCAATAAAATATTTCTAAACGCCCGCCGTTCTTCAAGCTTATGATCAATCAAAACCAAAGTGTTTCTCGGTAGAGATTCGAATGGAAATCAGATTGAGCGGCTCATTAACGTTTAAGTTGCTAAAACAGAGTCGGCAATGTCACACTGGAAAGATCGAAGCCTCCTTGTTTAAAATATCTTCCCGATAATCTCTTACGACGTGCTCTTGGCAATTGTTCACATTTTCGGCCGGCTAACGGCAATTAGTAAATATTTCCCTTTCGTCTGGTTTTATTTTTGTCTGTTTGTACAAATAGCTTGCCTCATCGTAATAAGTCACCTTATCAGTGGTTATTAGCCCGGTCGTATCTGTGGTTGATTGAGATAGGCCCACGTCGTTCTCTCTCTACTTGGCCTGAACACTGTATATCATCAGAGACGTTTCTCGTCATTAATATCTGTTTGTTTTGCTCTCAAGTGCGCCTGAGTCTGTCCAGCTGCGCTGATTAAATAATTGCTGCATTGCCTCGATCGGTCCGCAAACTAAACCTGTTCGGCGAGTAACATTGCTTTCAATGTAATGAATGTATGCAACTTTAATAAAACGACGGGTAAGATGTTTTTTAAAAATTTCATTATATATATATATATATATATATGTGTATGATTATTTTTATTTACACAGACATGTACAAGATCTGCGACACTGGCAAGTCGATGTTATCGATCAACAGCTATTATAAGTTGATATCTCATCAGGTAGATTTAGAATCCGATCTTAACCGTATATCATATTTCGAAAAGCACCTATATAATTAAATATATAAATAAAATATAAATAAAAATAATCATATATAAAAGCTCTATTTGATATTGAACACTTTTTATAAACCCGGTTAAAATTCTTTTGATTACAACCCTGTGGTTTTTTTTAACTAAATTATGATCATATATATATATATATATATATATATATATATATATATATATATATATATATATATATATATTTGTGTTATAGTGGAATAATTCCAGGAGGAAATCCGGGTATGAGAGCTCAATGTAGTAAACAGAGCAATAATAAAATATAATAACACGAAATCACATAATTGTCGATGCAATAATTTATTTCAACCGTTCGGTTTTTTCAAGCATCACTCAGACAATTACATTTTTGAGACTGATAGAAAATTGAATTTCCCTACCACAGTTCCAATACAATCATAGATGGTGGTAGTAGCAACCAATTTGATACATCTTTTATAGAGAGGGGGAAAATTTAAAACTTATATTTAACTATGGCGGGCGAAGGGGAGGGATCTTTAAGTTAATCAACTAAAAACTGCCATGTCAAAATTATGACACATACGACTTGGCGATATCAACCATATAGGCAATTTTACTCACGCGCATACACAAAACTAAATACGCACACATCATATGCGCACTCACATACATAATCTCACTCGCACATTATCATAACTAAACATAATCACATACGCAACTTTTATTCATCTCTAGCCAGAATGCGTCCGGCGAAACTCGTGTTCTCAAATTCGGTTAGAGAAAAGAAAGAAACAAACAATTAACAGGCACAGAGAAGATATAGACAGACCGCGTGTCATAAATTCTCAGTCCGTCTGGGTTCCAAGAAAGAGAATCTAATTGAAATAAGATTACACGCACATACATATATGTATACATACAAATCCATACGCACATACACACACATATATACACATACACACCCACACATATACATATCTATACACATATACATATACACACATACATACATATATATATATATATATATATATATACATACATGAATACACCTATATATATCTCTGAATCTATTTGAAATATTGACTAAATGCATACGCATGTAGTTGTTCACACATGTAAACATACATACACATACATACACACACACATATATACATATACGCACATATACACACATATACATACGCACACATACATATATATCCACACACCTACGCACAATATTTACATAACACTCTATATTCTTACTGATGTAATATGAGTTCTAAAAATTAGTCTTACCTTATTTATATTTTAGATTAATTTGATAATCTATTATTATAAATATCATGCGGGGGGGGGGGTTATCGTACCTAATGTTATTCAATTTGGTATCTTCACCGTTGTAATTCTAGAGGCCCATCGGATTACTAATTCAAGTCTAATAATGTCTATTGGTAATATTTGACATTTATACTTATATTAATTCAAAAACTAGTGTATTACCTGCAGAAAAAATTTTCATACCACTATCTTATTTTAAGTAAATAATAAATATCCGCGTACACACAAATACTATATATCACCAAGTCAGTAAATCTGTGTCTATCACAGATATTATTATAAATATTATGGGGGGGGGTTTACCGTAAGTAATGTTATTCAATTTGGTATCTTCACCGTTATAAGTCTAGAGGTCCATCGGATTACTAATTCAAGTCTAATAATGTCTAGTGGTAATATTTGGCATTTATACATCTATTAATTCAATAACCGCAGAATTTTTTTTTTTAAAAACACTATCTTATTTTAAGTAAATAATCTGAATAAATAAATATTTCAAAATACCATTATATACGCATACACACAAATACTATATATCACCAAGTCGGCAATTCTGTGTCTATAGCAGATATTATTATAACTATTATGTTGGTGGTGGTGGGGGGGGGGGTTACCTTAAATAATGTTATTTAATTTGGTATCTTCACCGTTATAAGTCTAGAGGTCCATCGGATTACTAGTCGTTGATTATTTTAAATTTATATTTATGTCTGCACTTAGCCATAAGTTCATCTCGTTTATTTAAGAGGTTATTTCGATCATATTTTAGGATTCTTATTTTTTCTTCTAGACATAAGTTGCATCTTTGTCTAAATCCATCTGGAATATTCGAAAAACATAAGATTGACCACGAAACCACCGGGGACCTGTTCTCATTTTTCAGATGCCACCATTGTTTAGCTAACTCCGTTTTGCTCTTGAGTTCTGGGTTATTGAAAGAGTGTTTGTGGTCATAAAAACGTTGTTTCCAGTTTCCCGCGGAGATGCCGATGTAAACCTTTTTATCCCTGTTGTTATCTTCTGGATGAATAGTGGCCTTATAAACCACACACTCAACTTTACAGTTACCGTCCAGTGGGCAGTTATTTTTCACTTGACAATTACATTTATTTACTGTGACCTTATTCTTACTAGGATTGTTAAGTAATTTACGATTATGGGTGCTGATAATTCTGTCCATGTTCTTGGTGCAAGAGTAGCTGATTTTAATGGTTTTTCTATTAAATATCTTCCTAAGTGGATTATTTATGCTAAAATGTTTATCTACCAGGTTCAAGAATACTCTCCCGATGTTGATGTTAGATAGTTGGCAGTAGGGAGGATTGAACCATATTATTTTTCGGCCTCTATTCCTGGATTTATTTTTATTTTCTTTCTTGGTATATTTGAGTTTTTCATTATATCCGCTTTTCTCTAGCGCTCCATTGTATAAATGCTTATTTGCTTCAAAAATGTCTCTGTTAGCCGAAAGCTTATTTATTCTAGTATTAATTGTTTTAGGTATTTGTTTAATTATGCAGTTCGGGTGGTTAGATCTAGTGTTGATATAAGATGGTGTGTGATTATCTTTATTGAAGGGTTTGTATGTCCCCTTTCCTAAGTCTAAGGTAATATCTAGATAGTTTACTTCTTTACAATTTGGGGTTATATCTATTTTAAATCCAAGGTATTTGAATGCTCTTATTAATTTTTTATGTATTTTGGATACCAGGGGGCCGTCACTATTGGGGATAACAATTAGTCCATCATCCCTATATAACCCCACTAAATTAGGCTCTACAATTCTGCTAATAGTGTACATTATAAAAATGCCCACCAGATCGGCAATCTGGGCTGAGTCAAAAGCACCCATCGGGACATCAAATTTGTTGTTGTTCAATTTAATCCATGTTTCTCGATTGTTTATAAGGATGGATTTGCGACAGGCCATAATTAATCTTACCTGCTCATCGGATATATCCACGAAATTCCCAGCATAGTTAATGCTGTTCGTAAGTAATTCCTTGGAAATCGAGGGGTAAAAATCCATAATATCGAATTGTATAAAGCAGGCATTCCTCTTATTTTCAATTGATTTAAACCATTCGATAGTATCCGCCGAGTCCTTCCAAAGATTAAATTTGGTAGCTTCTAGAGTTACATTAATAATATTTCGTAGAATCTCCCTAGATACATGGCCGAGTTCCGATTTCGTAGAGTTGATTATTCTCGCTTGTTTCTTAATGTGGAAATTTTTCTTATGGTCCTTGATGAGTATGTATGCGTTTCTCTTATCAATTTTTCCCACTCTATCCTCGATATTCAGTTTGGATGCAAATTCCTTGGTATCCTCATTGATTATTTTTTCAATAAAGATAATCACACACCATCTTATATCAACACTAGATCTAACCACCCGAACTGCATAATTAAACAAATACCTAAAACAATTAATACTAGAATAAATAAGCTTTCGGCTAACAGAGACATTTTTGAAGCAAATAAGCATTTATACAATGGAGCGCTAGAGAAAAGCGGATATAATGAAAAACTCAAATATACCAAGAAAGAAAATAAAAATAAATCCAGGAATAGAGGCCGAAAAATAATATGGTTCAATCCTCCCTACTGCCAACTATCTAACATCAACATCGGGAGAGTATTCTTGAACCTGGTAGATAAACATTTTAGCATAAATAATCCACTTAGGAAGATATTTAATAGAAAAACCATTAAAATCAGCTACTCTTGCACCAAGAACATGGACAGAATTATCAGCACCCATAATCGTAAATTACTTAACAATCCTAGTAAGAATAAGGTCACAGTAAATAAATGTAATTGTCAAGTGAAAAATAACTGCCCACTGGACGGTAACTGTAAAGTTGAGTGTGTGGTTTATAAGGCCACTATTCATCCAGAAGATAACAACAGGGATAAAAAGGTTTACATCGGCATCTCCGCGGGAAACTGGAAACAACGTTTTTATGACCACAAACACTCTTTCAATAACCCAGAACTCAAGAGCAAAACGGAGTTAGCTAAACAATGGTGGCATCTGAAAAATGAGAACAGGTCCCCGGTGGTTTCGTGGTCAATCTTATGTTTTTCGAATATTCCAGATGGATTTAGACAAAGATGCAACTTATGTCTAGAAGAAAAAATAAGAATCCTAAAATATGATCGAAATAACCTCTTAAATAAACGAGATGAACTTATGGCTAAGTGCAGACATAAATATAAATTTAAAATAATCAACGACTAGTAATCCGATGGACCTCTAGACTTATAACGGTGAAGATACCAAATTAAATAACATTATTTAAGGTAACCCCCCCCCCACCACCACCAACATAATAGTTATAATAATATCTGCTATAGACACAGAATTGCCGACTTGGTGATATATAGTATTTGTGTGTATGCGTATATAATGGTATTTTGAAATATTTATTTATTCAGATTATTTACTTAAAATAAGATAGTGTTTTTAAAAAAAAAAATTCTGCGGTTATTGAATTAATATAAGTATAAATGCCAAATATTACCACTAGACATTATTAGACTTGAATTAGTAATCCGATGGACCTCTAGACTTATAACGGTGAAGATACCAAATTGAATAACATTACTTACGGTAAACCCCCCCCCCCCATAATATTTATAATAATATCTGTGATAGACACAGATTTACTGACTTGGTGATATATAGTATTTGTGTGTACGCGGATATTTATTATTTACTTAAAATAAGATAGTGGTATGAAAATTTTTTCTGCAGGTAATACACTAGTTTTTGAATTAATATAAGTATAAATGTCAAATATTACCAATAGACATTATTAGACTTGAATTAGTAATCCGATGGGCCTCTAGAATTACAACGGTGAAGATACCAAATTGAATAACATTAGGTACGATAACCCCCCCCCGCATGATATTTATAATAATAGATTATCAAATTAATCTAAAATATAAATAAGGTAAGACTAATTTTTAGAACTCATATTACATCAGTAAGAATATAGAGTGTTATGTAAATATTGTGTGTAGGTGTGTGGATATATATGTATGTGTGCGTATGTATATGTGTGTATATGTGCGTATATGTATATATGTGTGTGTGTATGTATGTGTATGTATGTTTACATGTGTGAACAACTACATGCGTATGCATTTAGTCAATATTTCAAATAGATTCAGAGATATATATAGGTGTATTCATGTATGTATATATATATATATATATATATATATGTATGTATGTGTGTATATGTATATGTGTATAGATATGTATATGTGTGGGTGTGTATGTGTATATATGTGTGTGTATGTGCGTATGGATTTGTATGTATACATATATGTATGTGCGTGTAATCTTATTTCAATTAGATTCTCTTTCTTGGAACCCAGACGGACTGAGAATTTATGACACGCGGTCTGTCTATATCTTCTCTGTGCCTGTTAATTGTTTGTTTCTTTCTTTTCTCTAACCGAATTTGAGAACACGAGTTTCGCCGGACGCATTCTGGCTAGAGATGAATAAAAGTTGCGTATGTGATTATGTTTAGTTATGATAATGTGCGAGTGAGATTATGTATGTGAGTGCGCATATGATGTGTGCGTATTTAGTTTTGTGTATGCGCGTGAGTAAAATTGCCTATATGGTTGATATCGCCAAGTCGTATGTGTCATAATTTTGACATGGCAGTTTTTAGTTGATTAACTTAAAGATCCCTCCCCTTCGCCCGCCATAGTTAAATATAAGTTTTAAATTTTCCCCCTCTCTATAAAAGATGTATCAAATTGGTTGCTACTACCACCATCTATGATTGTATTGGAACTGTGGTAGGGAAATTCAATTTTCTATCAGTCTCAAAAATGTAATTGTCTGAGTGATGCTTGAAAAAACCGAACGGTTGAAATAAATTATTGCATCGACAATTATGTGATTTCGTCTTATTATATTTTATATATATATATATATATATATATATATATATATATATATATATATATATGTATATATATAATATATATTTATATATATGTATATATATATAATATAGTCATTGGGCGAAATAAGTCTACAAGTGGCAGGATGGTAATAATAATAGTAATGATTATTATTATTATTATTATTATTATTATTATTATTATTATCGTTATTGTTATTATTATTTTGTTATTTTTATTTTTATTAATGCTATTATCACTGCGACTGTCGTAGGTATGATTGGCATTGTTATTATTATTGTTATTGTAATCGATTTTATTAATAATAAAAATGGTAACACCATTAAACTTCTTTTATATAATGATTTCACTAGTATTGTATTTAGTATAATATAATCACAATTAAAAAATATTATCACAACAAAATTCACTACAATTACTGAGCAAGCCATAAATAACTATATTAAAATAGAATGCAAAGGTAGCAATTAATACCATGAATTAAAATTATCAAACATTTTTATTTACACGATAATTACCTATTACAACAAAAATGACATTTATAACTTTATAATTATAATTCTATTCTCATTATTAAATTTAACCTCCCCCTGCCCCCCGCCCTAGCTGGAATTGAGGTCACGATGGCCCAGACACGAGAGAACACGCAACCTTTTGAAACATGACTTGTTGGGTCTCCCCCTCTCCTCCCTCCCTTCTCATGTCCCCGTTATAGGCAGAGCTCCATCTACGTCACCCCTCCCTCTAGTGCATCTTCAATTTCCGGTTGAGGTTGAATTTAAAATATTTGCCATTTGATTCCATTGTCGCTTGAAGAGTTGACGTCCATTGCGAGCGTTAATGAAACAGCATAAATTTTGTCGCAATTAATGGTATAATAAAATCACCAACAAAAAAATATATTTTGCTCTGAATTTTCATTGAGCACTCTCATAAACCCGGTTTCAACTTCCTTCGGATTAATACCCCCTGGATATTTGTAACAAGTTAATTATATATATATATATATATATATATATATATATATATATATATATATATATATATATATATATAAGTCTTATTTTATATTCCAATAACAATATTTTTATTTCATACTATTTATTTTTATTTTTTCACATTTCCCAAAACTTACCA
>OY744541.1:14024126-14051626 GCA_963556195.1 Sepiola atlantica | reverse complement strand
TGTTTTGTTTATTAATACTTGTAAAGTACGTACTTTTGAAGTATTTTGTTTATTAATACTTGTAAAGTATGCACTTTTGCAGTATTTTGTTTATTAATACTTGTAAAGTACGTACTTTTGAAGTATTTTGTTTATAATAACTTGGAAAGTACGTACTTTTGAAGTATTGTGTTTATTAATACTTGTAAAGTACGTACTTTTGAAGTATTGTGTTTATTAATACATGTAAAGTACGTATTTTGTAAGTATTTTGTTTATTAATACTTGGAAAGTACGTACTTTTGAAGTATTTTGTTTATTAATACTTGGAAAGTACGCACTTTTGAAGTATTTTGTTTATTAATACTTGTAAAGGACGTACTTTTGAAGTGTTTTGTTTATTAATACTTGGAAAGTACGTACTTTTGAAGTATTGTGTTTATTAATACTTGGAAAGTACGTACTTTTGAAATATTTCGTTTATTAATACGTGTAAAGTACGTACTTTTGAAGTATTTTGTTTATTAATACTTGTAAAGTACGTACTTTTGAAATATTTCGTTTATTAATACGTGTAAAGTACGTACTTTTGAAGTATTTTGTTTATTAATACTTGTAAAGTACGTACTTTTGAAGTATTTCGTTTATTAATACGTGTAAAGTACGTACTTTTGAAGTATTTTGTTTATTAATACGTGTAAAGTACGTACTTTTGAAGTATTTTCTTTATTAATACTTGGAAAGTACGTACTTTTGAAGTATTTTGTTTATTAATACGTGTAAAGTACGTACTTTTGAAGTATTCTGTTTATTAATACTTGTAAAGTACGTACTTTTGAAGTATTTTGTTTATTAATACGTGTAAAGTACGTACTTTTGAAGTATTTTCTTTATTAATACTTTGAAAGTACGTACTTTTGAAGTATTTCGTTTATTAATACTTGTAAAGTACGTACTTTCGAAGTATTTCGTTTATTAATACTTGTAAAGTACGTACTTTTGAAGTATTTTGTTTATTAATACTTGTAAAGTACGTACTTTTTAAGTATTTTGTTTTTTTATACTAGTAAAGTACGTACTTTTGAAGTATTTGGTTTATTCATACTTGCAAAGTACGTACTTTTGAAGTATTTTGTTTATTAATACGTGTAAAGTACGTACTTTTTAAGTATTTTGTTTATTAATACTTGTAAAGTACGTACTTTTGAAGAATTTTGTTTATTAATACTTGTAAAGTACGTACTTTTGAAGTGTTTTGTTAATTAATACTTGTAAAGTACGTACTTTCGAAGTATTTTGTTTATTAATACTTGTAAAGTACGTACATTTTAAGTATTTTGTTTATTAATACTTGTAAAGTACGTACTTATGAAGTATTTTGTTTATTAATACTTGCAAAGTACGTACTTTTGAAGTATTTTGTTTATTAATACGTGTAAAGTACGTACTTTTGAAGTATTCTGTTTATTAATACTTGTAAAGTACGTACTTTTGAATAATTTTGTTTATTAATACTTGTAAAGTACGTACTTTTGAAGTGTTATGGTTATTTATACTTGTAAAATACGTACCGTGGAAGTATTTTGTTTATTAATACTTGTAAAGTACGTACTTTTGAAGTGTTTTGTTTATTAATACTTGTAAAGTACGTACGTTTGAAGTATTTTGTTTTTTATACTTGTAAAGTACGTACTTTTGAAGTATTTTGTTTATTAATACGTGTAAAGTACGTACGTTTGAAGTATTTTGTTTATTAATACTTGTAAAGTATGCACTTTTGCAGTATTTTGTTTATTAATACGTGTAAAGTATGTACTTTTGAAGTGTTTTGTTTATTAATACTTGTAAAGTACGTACTTTTGAAGTATTTTGTTTATTAATACTTGTAAAGTACGTACTTTTGAAGTGTTATGTTTATTTATACTTGTAAAGTACGTACTTTTGAAGTATTTTGTTTATTAATACTTGTAAAGTACGTTCTTTTGAAGTGTTTTGTTTATTAATACTTGTAAAGTACGTACTTTTGAAGTATTTTCTTTATTAATACTTGTAAAGTACGTACTTTTGAAGTGTCATAGTTATTTATACTTGTAAAGTAGTACTTTTGAAGTATTTTGTTTATTAATACATGTAAAGTACGTACTTTTGAAGTGTTTTGTTTATTAATACTTGTAAAGTACGTACTTTTGTAAGTATTTTGTTTTTTTATACTTGTAAAGTACGTACTTTTGAAGTATTTGGTTTATTAATACTTGCAAAGTACGTACTTTTGAAGTATTTTGTTTATTAATACGTGTAAAGTACGTACTTTTGAAGTATTTTGTTTATTAATACTTGTAAAGTACGCACTTTTGAAGTATTTTGTTTATTAATACTTGTAAAGTACGTACTTTTGAAGTATTTTGTTTATTAATACGTGTAAAGTACGTACTTTTGAAGTATTTTGTTTATTAATACTTGTAAAGTACGTACTTTTGAAGTATTTTGTTTATTAATACTTGTAAAGTACGTACTTTTGAAGTATTTCGTTTATTAATACTTGTAAAGTACGTACTTTCGAAGTATTTTGTTTATTAATACTTGTAAAGTACGCACTTTTGAAGTATTTTGTTTATTAATACGTGTAAAGTACGTACTTTTGAAGTATTTTGTTTATTAATACGTGTAAAGTACGTACTTTTGAAGTATTTCGTTTATTAATACTTGTAAAGTACGTACTTTTGAAGTATTTTGTTTATTAATACTTGTAAAGTACGCACTTTTGAAGTATTTTGTTTATTAATACTTGTAAAGTACGTACTTTTGAAGTATTTTGTTTATTAATACGTGTAAAGTACATACTTTTGAAGTATTTTGTTTATTAATACTTGTAAAGTACGTACTTCTGAAGTATTTTGTTTATTAATACTTGTAAAGTACGTACTTTTGAAGTATTTTGTTTTTTTATACTTGTAAAGTACGTACTTTTGAAGTATTTTGTTTATTAATACGTGTAAAGTACGTACTTTTGAAGTATTTTGTTTATTAATACGTGTAAAGTACGTACTTTTGAAGTATTTTGTTTATTAATACTTGTAAAGTACGTACTTTTGAAGTATTTTGTTTATTAATACGTGTAAAGTACGTACTTTTGAAGTATTTTGTTTATTAATACTTGTAAAGTACGCACTTTTGAAGTATTTTGTTTATTAATACGTGTAAAGTACATACTTTTGAAGTATTTTGTTTATTAATACGTGTAAAGTACGCACTTTTGAAGTATTTTGTTTATTAATACGTGTAAAGTACGTACTTTTGAAGTATTTTGTTTATTAATACGTGTAAAGTACGTACTTTTGAAGTATTTTGTTTATTAATACTTGTAAAGTACGTACTTTTGAAGTATTTTGTTTATTAATACTTGTAAAGTACGCACTTTTGAAGTATTTTGTTTATTAATACGTGTAAAGTACATACTTTTGAAGTATTTTGTTTATTAATACGTGTAAAGTACGCACTTTTGAAGTATTTTGTTTATTAATACGTGTAAAGTACGTACTTTTGAAGTATTTTGTTTATTAATACGTGTAAAGTACGTACTTTTGAAGTATTTTGTTTATTAATACGTGTAAAGTACGTACTTTTGAAGTATTTTGTTTATTAATACTTGTAAAGTACGTACTTTTGAAGTATTTTGTTTATTAATACGTGTAAAGTACGTACTTTTGAAGTATTTTGTTTATTAATACTTGTAAAGTACGCACTTTTGAAGTATTTTGTTTATTAATACTTGTAAAGTACGTACTTTTGAAGTATTTTGTTTATTAATACGACTCGATCAGATAGTGTACTGAACCCAGTATCTTTTGTTTTTATAAGGTTCCATTTTGACTTTTAAATTTTAGTTTTCTTATGTATATATATTTTTCGATTGTACTAAAACATGATGTTTTCTTAAGAGACTTCTGTATGTAGTGTTGCAAAACGAAGTGATGACTTGGAGTTTTCAGAACAATAATACAGAATTAAATATTTCCAAATTGTCTTGGAAACGATCGTACGCCATATAATTCGTTGGTTTTGACTTCTGAGAAGAATGTGCTAGTATTAAAATTAAAATATCTTTGTATATGCAAGTTTCAGTCGAAGCAGAAATATAGAAAATATACTAATTATCAAAAGGAGGTAAAGAAGACAACGTTTCAACAACAGAGAAAAAGGAGGGACACAAAGAACTCAATGGCAAGCAAATTATTTCGTAGATTTTAGAATTTTTGCAAACTTATAATATAACGAGCAGGTTCTCTGGCTGTCCGTTCTGGAGCATTTTTGTAAAACGCAAGAAGGAGGGGGCCACGGGTAAACACTATTTACTTAATTTTTCAAGTCAGCATTGATGATATTTGTATACTTTAGCATTAGGTTGGTAGGTTTGGTAGTTAGGTAGTTTTGTTTTACGGCATATCAACTCTTTTGGGGTTATTTAATGCCGAATCTGGTCATTATAGTAAAAGTTTTTATGCTTCAAGTTCTTTATATCTTCAAATGTTTAATCATCGTTTTTGATTTGGTAGTTTTGTTTTACGGCATACCAACCCTTTTTGGGTTATTTAATGCCGAATCTGGTCATTATAGTAAAAGATTTATGCTTCAAGTTCTAAAAATAAAATTAAAAAGGGGAGGGAGAAAGGGAGAGGGGCTGTTGTTTTTGTTTTTGGTTTTGTAGAACATAATTAAGTTTTACAAAAAAAACAAAAAAAAAACGTCAATGTAGGTGAATTTCGTCTCAGGGAGCCACAGGGCAGCTTGATCTGGTATCACCAGGCATTAGGTTGGGAAACATCAAATAAAGTATAAATAAAGTAAGTAAAGATTTCAAGACGAGACTGCGATTCGAGCACAAAAGGTGTTATGCCTCTTACTCAATACATTACTCTTTCAACTACTTGATATACTGTTACCAAAACTCGCTCAGACAACAGGCGGGGTTTGCAATTTTCATAATTTATTTCTGTTAAGCTTCTAATAAATTCATATTTACAAATATACACTTATAACTGCTATTCTCAAATGTACATATGTATTTACAATATTTTTCGATAAAGTGATATTAATAAAAAATACTCATACATTTAATTAAAGACATTATATTCAGAAACGAGCCTGTTTTTAAACCATACTTTGAATGGCAAATTCTGTTAAAATTGCTAAGTCATCCTTCCCGAAGTGACGCCATTGTGAGAGGTTTTTTCATATCACGATTCGTTATTTTCAGTATGTTGTTAATGATAAAAAAAGAGGGAGAAGTGATAGATAAAGCGACCTTATAGAATTTTTTTATTAGTAAAAATCAGAGAGAAATTCTAAAAAATGCTTCTTTTACGAAAGAATTAAAAAGAGATAAAATCAATGTACAGATAGCTGTTCTCTTGAGATAAAAAAGAAAGGAATTTCCTGCGATTATATTTCTGCTATTTGTAATGATTCACTTCCGTATTTTTACTCTGATTCCCTGTCGATTTGTTTGCTTTGCAAAGAAACGGTGAACGAAATTGCGACACTTTAAAGGAAATCTTTTTATGACACAAATGATTTTTTTATCCCTTTTTATTTGATGCAAATTCCGAAGATGTTACCTCCAATCAAATGTTAATGTCTGGGTTACATTTGAAGCTACTAAGAAAATGTCGGAATCACACTCACTGAATGTATCATTAAAAAGCAAAAGGCGATTTACATTATCGTTAAAATATACGTTTTAATATTTGTTAGACATATATCAACGTATGAAAAATACAAGACATATCAACCCACCATAGGACTTTTTTCTATTTAAATTATACGACCCTTATTTTCGAAATTGATATCTAAGTTTACAACTCCCGTCCCTGAACTCCTGTATATCATTTCCTACCAACCTACATACAACCCACATTTACATGCTTACAATCAGAAATATCTTAATTCAATAAGCACTTTATTATATTGTAATATATTTAAGTATTTAAATATCTTAAAATATCTTACTACTTAAATAGCTAAAAAATATATTTATCGAGTACCCTTGAAGGAAACTTAAATATATCTATGACCAATATTTAAATCTTACTGATACAAACAGGCTCTTCGATAGACACATCATCGAAATTAGATGAAGATGTAAAAAAATATAAACATATAATGACCTCATATGACCCCTACATGATATAATAGAGATAGCAAGTCTTTATTTGCCCATTTTCTTGATTAAATACATCTTACGCCAGCCATTTTCGCTGAAAAAGATAAGCTTCACTTCCATTAGATTCAATGCCCGACCTTCACACCTAAACGTGACTTGACTTGACTTGACTTGGTCCCTTAACCCCCTCCTGGGTCGTAGGGGCGCTGCACCAATGAACTCCACACCAGCTGTCTCCACTTCTGACGGTCATGGGCAATGGACTGGGTTGTAGCGAAGTTGTAGCCCGTCCACTCTTTGATGTTGTCTGTCCATCTTTTGTGTTGTCTACCTCTCCTTCTCTTGCCTTGCACTGCTCCCTGCAGGATGGTTTTGGAGAGACCACTGCCCCTTGTCACGTGACCATACCATCCAAGCTTTCTTTTTCTTACAGTTGTCAGCAAATCTTCGTAGTTGTTCAGACCTAAACGTAGCGTTTACAAAACTATAACTTAATAACGCCCAAAGAATAAATATATAAAGGTAACACAAGAATTATTTAATAAAATAAATACTTCGCTTTTCTGTAAATTGATAACAGATGGCAACGCCCGAATTTAAACAACACGATGGTCTAAAATAAATGACACTCGACACGATAACCACTTAATAACAACACCGAATAGAAAAAAAGATAAACATGCAACCTTAGTAATCAGTAATTTTATTGTATTTAAATAATACTAAGTTAAAATTAAGGCCCAAACAACCATATAGTCCGCGCCTGTAAACATGGAATTTTTTTCTATAATAGACACAAAATCAGTGTTATAAAAAAAATGTTAAACTCTTTTTCTGTTTATTGAAAACACAATTGGTAAGCGAGCCTTTTTCTTGCAATGAACCAATTTCCTGTATAGTTTATTTAAATCGCTTTTTTTCGTTCTAATTATGTTTCTCGCGTTGATAGTTATATTTCTATTACGTCTCTGACGATGCCCTCTCCAGCATTCTTCCGGTTTATTGTTAACTTATGCACATACCCATAAACACACACACACACACACACATATATATATATATATATATTGTTAAGTTATATATATATTGTTAAGTTATATATATATATATATATATATATATATTGGCAAGTTATATGTATATATAGATATATATATATATAAATAAATGTTTTGAGGTACACAATTTGTAGATACATTTAAAAAGAATACGCGGAAATCTCTCTAAGGCCCTTTCGACTATCATCTCGTCAGGAGAAAATCGATAGTTTTAATTAATAATAACGTCGAAAGAAAGAGCAAATGGGGAAATTGAGTGTGCCAAAATTAACGTTGAAGCGATTAAAATTCAATTTAATTATTTCGTTAAAAGTCGATTAAAAGGCACTACGTTAGGGGATACAAAAAAAAAAAAAAATTGGGAAGGAGTTCAAAGTATATATATATATATATATATATATATATATATATATATATATATATATATATAGGTAGCAAGTTATAACTCAAACATTCTTTGTTGAAGAAAACGGAATTTTACTGTTTGCATAACTTTTTTATGGTTTTCGAGGCGTCGATCAATCTGAAGAGTTTCAGGCGGCAGTTCGTAATTCGGCTTTCCATTTTTTGTAATTGACTTCGTTCCTTGAGAAGCTGGCGATGTGAGGGATATTTCTAAGCAGTAAGGGTTAATTCTACGTTTCATGGTAAAGTCACTACGTTTTATTGTTGGGTCACCACTTTTAATTGCTGGATCACTACGTTTTATTGTTGGGTCACTACGATTTATGGTTTGGTCACTACGTTTTAATTTTGGGTCACTCTGTTTTATTGCTGAGTCACCACTTTTTATGGTTGGTTCTACGTTTTATGGTTGGGTCACTACGTTTTATTGTTGGGTCACTACGATTTATTTTTGGGTCACCACTTTTTATGGTTGGGTCACTACGTTTTATGGTTGGGTCACTACGTATTATTGCTGGGTAACCACCTTTTATTGTTGGGTCACGATTTTATTGTTGGGTCACTACGTTTTATGGTTAAGT
This sequence comes from Sepiola atlantica, assembly GCA_963556195.1. Taxonomy (NCBI): domain Eukaryota; kingdom Metazoa; phylum Mollusca; class Cephalopoda; order Sepiida; family Sepiolidae; genus Sepiola; species Sepiola atlantica. The sequence goes on along the minus strand of OY744541.1, from coordinate 14,043,443 downwards.
CACTAGAATCAATGTAACAATAGTACATCTATAGAATCTGGAATGTATTTTAAATTTATTATATATATATATATATATTATAATATAAAATGAAGTAATAAAATAAGGTGTCCATCAAATTTTATTAGAATTCAAGGTTCAGGCAAAGTATCTTAAGTCCTTGGCTCATGAGTTTTCAAAGATAATTCTTCTCTTCAGAGGACCATTACCGCAGTTATACTACTACAGATAATAAAATTACGCTTTGAAAATATATAACATTATATACACAAATACACAAAAATACATAACATCAAACATATCAACCCATAAACATACTTTTTGTTGAATCCATCCAGGTCATACAAATTGAGAAGCATAATCAAGAAAGACATTACTCCAAGTTATAAACAGCAGTCCATATACGTGAAATTGAAGGGGCTGGCAAAGTTATCCAGTCCCGAAATGTGTCCATATTCAATGTTAATGATAAATAAATCAAATAATACAAAAAGTCCAATCAAAGTTCCAAAATCCCGACATAATGCTCTATCCAGTATATTGAGCTTAAGTTTTTATCCGGATGTTTCACTAATTATAAAATATTAGTTGACGCTTATATCTTTTGTTGGATTGCTTCATATATATATATATATATATATATATATATATATATATATATATATATATATATATATATATATATATATATATATATATATAAACATATAAATGATAGACAATTAGATTCTAGTTACCATGTTTTTATTTATGTTAAAAATCCAGTTCTTCACGCACCGTGTCGTCGTCACTTAGAGAACTAAGATATATATATTTATCTATCCTTCATCTTCAATAAGTTCGACTCATCAGAAGGAAAGGTAAGTGCGGTAAATAGAAACATTTGAAAACACTTCAAAAATATAAAAGCTAACATTATTAAAGCATTTATATATGTAGGTACAATTAGAAACATAAGTTTCTGTTAACTCTTATGAACGCAATCTTTCTGAATAGCAGAGCTAGGAGAAATACGCCTAACCTAATTAAAAAAGACTGAAATAATTATATTAAGCAGCGGCCTTGTTATTTCTTTAAATTCGCATGTTCCTCGAAAGAAAATAACACATTGAATGCTGTATTCACGGACAATAGTAAGATTACTTTTATTTATGATATATTTAAACATGCTTAGCATTTCCTTCAAATAGTTTTACCTCCCTATTAAACTTTTAGCAACAGTCACCACTAACCTTAACTTGCAGATATCTTGTAAATTAGGCCGCATTGGATAACCCAAATACACGTAGGTTGACTGAACAGTGTTGCCTTTTTTGTTACTCGAAGAAAATGGTATGAATTTTAAAATATTATTGTTTTATTTTTATGTATTCTTAATAAATATAATATTCTTATGTTATCAATATAGAGATCGCCAAAAGGGAACACGTGTGTAAAAATACCACATCGATTAAACATGTTGTTTAAGCGTTATGCTTCTAAGTATTGTAAAAATTGCCATTAATTTCTTTTTTTTTGGTAATTCACTTAAATGGGATAATGAGTTGTAATTTTAAAAGATAACCAAAAAAGTTTATGGTTTTATTAAGATAACCAGATCCCTTTGCCATTTTGGCTAGAAACTACGTTTGTGCGAGAAATAGACAAAAGTTTCGCATTTATTCATTTATACATATACATATACAAATACATATACATACCCATACATATATACACACACACACATATATATGTATATACATATATGTATATACATATATATATATATGTATACATATGTATGTATATACATATATGTATATATACAGAGTGGGCCAAAATAAGGGTCCTATCTTTAAATTTGAATAACTTGAATTTGAATAACTTCCACAAAATAAAAGTTAAACTCACCAAACTTTATGTGTGTGTAGACTGACCCTTCCGAGATTTTTTGAAATAAACAAAACAAATTTTTGCCGAAAAACACTTTTTAAAACTTACAAAAACTGAAGTATTGTTTTTTACACTGTTTTGAGTTTTTTAAGCAAAAATAATGTTTGCTAAATGAGCGTACGTTCCTTAGGGCTAATACGGTTCATGCTTGCTTCGGAAGGGGTCCTTTACATATTCTAAAAAAAAAAATTTAAAAAATCAATAAATAAAAAAGTTATGAATTTTTAAAAATAGGACCCTTATTTTTGCCCACCCTGTATATATACATATATATATATACATAACCATACCCCTAACCCTAACCATAACCCTTATGTCGCTTCTTACAATCTTGATTTGATCTATTTACTATAAATGTAATTTATGAGTCCTAACTTCCTTTCCATCGATCTATATCTTATTTTTGCTTGTCGGCTAATATGCTTACCTCATACTTTTGCACGACGCCTTCTGTTTTCCTCCACTACTTCACATTTAGTGATAAACTCATCCTTCTATTCATCCTGACTTCAGATTCCATACGTGTATGCTGACACTTAACCATTGCACAACGTCTACGGCATCGCCTTCTCCATGTATCTGCTACACCTCATCTATGTCTATATAAATAATTTACTTTTGCATGTTATATGATTTTTCATGAGGAAGCCTTTATAAATATATGGAGATATATCAATTTCCCCACGCAGATCTTTGTGTTGATTATTTTTATTTCATTCCTGATAGATATTCTCGTTTCATCATTTCTTCCTTCTTTATTTTGCTTATACATTACATCAGATTGACATCATCACATTATATCAAATACACACATGCACACACATATATGTAATTCTTCAGTGGACGGTTCCAGAAATCAAGGAGCTCTTTCCTGGGGCAAACATTTTAAATCTATATAAGATCCATAGATATTGATATCCGAATCTTAAATCAGGATTTCCCTCTACATCTCAAATGTTATGTTAGTAAATCAGTCGAGTAAACAACTTTTCTACTCCCCACTTTCCACTCAACTATGTTATATTTAATCTTTCTGATTATCTGTTTTGGTTTGTCCGGATTACATGACAAGACTTGATCTGGTCTTGTGGGGTATCTAGCTTAGTACTGTTACGTGGGGTAACATCAGTAGGAGACGCACAACTACTCCTGGTATTAACCAGTGACTAGCTATTTAATAGGGATTTTATTTTGCCTTAAAATACTATATATATATATATATATATATATATATATATATATATATATATATATATATATATATATAGATGGTACCAGTCTCGGCTGATACCACATAAAATAGTCGTAGAGGGTTAAAGAGGATGGGAAGACTGATAGGGGAAGTGCCTAAATAAAGAACATCAATATAATAGCAATAATCGTAACAGCACTAGAAGTCCCCCTCTATACGGGAAAAACGACTAAGAGAAATTAGAATACGCGGGAACACTGATACCATACAAAAAACGGCAATGATCAAAACAGCTGCAGCTTAAGGGAAATCCTCGAATGTGGAAACCAACTCACATAAGCTACGAACGGTAATCAGTCACATGGAAGTTACAATAGGAAGAAAACAAAACCACAGGAAGAACACCACCACCATATGAATCCAAAGAACAGAAACGGTATGAAATTTCACAAACTGTCCTCCTTCCCTAAAACGGGATGGTACCAGTCACGGCTGATACCACATAAAATAGTCGTAGAGGGTTAAAGAGGATGGGAAGACTGATAGGGAAGGTGCCCTAAATAGGTCCTCACGAAGAGTGCGAAGATTACTGGAACCTTGTGGAGGCTGATTGGCATCCAAACCCCAGAGACCATGTACCACGTTAAGGTTGCCAACATGTTAAGTGAAAATGTTTTATGTTGAACGGACTGAACTCGAACTTGGCATACCCAAGTTTTTAGAGTATGACGTTAAAAACTTAGCCTCCGTCACCTCCTACTACCAATAATATATATATATATATATATATATATATATATATATATATATATGAAGAAGAATGGAAAAGAAATTAGAGAAGCAAAAGCCAAATCAAAATTCAATTCAATTGCTCAGAGCAAGATATATTCCGCAAAAAGGCAATTTATTCAAGTTAAATTTTCCTTAAGCCAGGCTTTTCAAAGATTAAAATCTTATCATCAGAGGAAGTCGCTGGGATAGATAAGTTGGCAATGGCCAAGATTTAAAATTTGAAAAAAAGAAATAAAAGTTCTTCATATCTACCTGCTCTATCCTGGATATTGAGCTGTATACTCTTCACAATAGGTTTTACCTCTCCTAAAAGTTCGCTTTTAGTACACCTCTTTATATATATATATATATATATATATATATATATATATATATATATATATATATATATATATATATATATATATATATATATATAGCTTCTATAAGATATTAAATATTGCGTCGCTCTCCCAATCAGTTTATTATTGTGTTGTTTACCTTTCTAAGTTTATTATATGTGGTATTTTTCCTAATTAAATATACTGTTTTTAAGTATCAGCTGGACTATATATAATTTATAAGATAGCTTAGTTCAACATTTGTAATTGTGAGTATATCTCAAAGTGATGACAAAATTACACATCTTATGGATATGAATAAATACTGAAGATATATGATGATATATGATGATGATATTGATGATATATGATGATGATATATGATGATATATGATGATGATATATGATGATATATGATGATATATGATGATGATATATGATGATATATGATGATGATATATGATGATATATAGTCATGTTTTTAAAATAAAACTGACATTTATTTTGTATTTGTTTTTGAATTACTCACGCGCATATTTATATTAGGTATCGGAATTCATAAAATAATCTATTTTCTGATTTGAACGATTGTAAAGTTGTTAATTTTGAACTACGTTGTCCAAGTAGTAATAGATTTAATTTCTGAAATACGTGTACATATGGCTAAATATTATGTGTGTTCGAATGTTTGGAGAATGATTACAAAAAGGTTAATCATGTAATAGTTCTGGTCATAAACTTTGTATTATAATTGATTATGCATATATATATATATATATATATATATATATATATATATATATATATACATTATATATGCATATAATTAGTTTACGTATTTGATCAGAGTTTACTTGTAAGGTTAAGTATCGTCAAATCATGTTCTGCTGACAAACTCTTGCTCTGTGAAACCGTAAACAATCGAGGATAGTCTCTAGTAAACATTAAAATTATCTCCTCTTAGTAGCCATTAACATTTCCCCCTGTCTAGCATGTACTAACATTCCCCACTAGTAGCATTCAAATTATCCATTAATACATAGCTACACTTTCAAGTCTCACGAAAAACCTTTTAAAATAGCTAATCCTGAAACTTCAGTTACGTCTTCTCTGAGAATGTCATAATTCGACTCGTCTTTATCAACATAAATCAATTTTACTTATGTATGGGCTCAAATTCAGCCGACATCATATATATATATATATATATATATATATATATATATATATATATATATATATATATATATATATAGTTTTCAGGTTCGATTATTTTCGATAGGATTTCGAATCAGAGAGCTCTATGTCCGTTCAAACAGAGCATGAATAAGTTATGAGGTTCAAAAAGACTAAATATACATTCGGATTGTACACATTATAAGTTATTTCGACCTTAACTAGGTCTCCTCGGATGTGTTTCCAACCACAATTCAGTTTGAATTGTGGTTGGAAACACATCCGAGGAGACCTAGTTAAGGTCGAAATAACTTATAATGTGTACAATCCGAATGTATATTTAGTCTTTTTTAAACCTCATAACATATATATATATATATATATATATATATATATATATATATATATATATATATAACTGTTGAACTTATAAGAGATCAGCTCCGTTGTTAGCTTCGTATCCAAATGACCTAAATAGACGGCTGAAGGCTAATTGATGGAGCTTTAGAAAATAAAATAATTACCCTCAAGTGAATTAGAATTTTTATAAATAAATAATACAACTTATTAACTATTTTAAGAAATATTACTGAATTAAAATGTATAAATGTCCACGCAACTTTTAGGATGTACTAGTTTTGAACGTAAAATTCAAAATAGCGTATTAGTGGGTTCCCCCACGTGTGAGTTTGCTCTTTTCTGTGTTTTTTGCTTGGTTTCACCCAAAAATGAACCACTATATAGTGTAGGTTTTTTCAAGACACTTTAATCCAAAAACTTTGTGATTTTTTCTGATGATTTTGTAATGTTGCAGAGACGATATTGACATAAAAAATGTTTTTTGGCACAATACAAATGAAACGGACCGTAAAAAATATATCTCACAGAAATGTTATATTTTTTTGGAAAATGTGAAAATGAAAAATAAAAATAATAAAATAAAAACATGATTATTGGAATATAATATGAACCTGACTTATATTTGCTCTGTTGTCACTAAGTGACAATCATCGAGCTGAATCTTGTAAGGAGACTGCAAACTAAACGGGCACTGATAGTATATGTTAATACATTTATTGTTATTAATAATTATATATATATATATATATATATATATATTTTTTTTGATTTTATTCCATTAGTTGCAACTAATGGAATAAAATCAAAAAATATATATTTTGCTCTGAATTTTCATTGAGCACTCTCATAAACCCGGTTTCAACTTCCTTCGGATTCATATACCCGCTGGATATTTGTAACAAGTTAATTATATATATATATATATATATATATATATATATATATATATATATATATATATATATATATATATATATATATATATATATATATATAACTGTTTAACTTATAAGAGATCAGCTCTGTTAGCTTCGTATCCAAATGACCTAAATAGACAGCTGAAGGCTAATTGATGGAGCTTTAGAAAGTAAAATAATTACCCTCAGGTCAATTAGAATTTTTATAAATAAATTATACAACTTACTAACTATTTTAAGAAATATTACTGAATTTTAATGTATAAATGTCCACGCAACTTTTAGGATGTACTAGCTCTGAACGGGAAACATTCAAAATGGCGTATTAGTGGGTTCCCTCACGTGTGAGTTTGCTGTTTTTTGGGAAATGCGAAAAAATAAAAAGTATAAAATAAAAAACATGGTTATTGGAATATAATATGAACCTGACTTATATTCGCTCTGTTGTCACTAATTGACAATCATCGAGCCGAATCTTTTAAGGAGACTGCAAAGTAAAAGGGCACTGATTGTATATGCTAATACATTTATTGTCATTAATAATTATTTATATATATATATATATATATATATATATATATATATATATATATATATATATATATACATATACATACAAATATATATGTCTAATAGTTTACCTTTTTTCGTTTTAGAGCAAATAACGGATAAATAAACAATTAAGACCTGTCTCTAAGACACACACTTATAATTTATGTAAACAGAGGCTCAGGAAGAAAGATGCGACATTGTACCTCAGCTAATACGGAAAAGGGATTACGCTTTCAGAATAACCAACTAAAATAGCAGTAACACTAAACACAGTGATACACCAGGATACTGACACACAGACACACACCCGATATAAACCTATATTCTACTTACTCTGTCTGTTAAATATTATAGAAAACAATCTGATGAATCTCTATCCTAATGTTTAGAGCGGCCCATATTATTCTCTAAAAAAATTCGATTGGATTCCCATATCAAGGTAAATAGTTTCTTTAAAAGTCATAGCTACACTTATATGTTTTTCAAGTGTTATCTAGGATAACCTTATATAATATCCAACGCACCCTCGATAATAATCTGACTGTATCACATGTTTTATTGAAATATTAATAGTAATATACGAATCTATAGAGTATTTATTTACTTCTTTCCAAGAGTTAGGCACAAGGCCAGTTTTATCTTACTGCTACGAGTAAGATGTGACCCAAGGTCGGGTCGGGAAAGTGGGGGTTGAAAAGTAAGCGCCCGAGAGGTGAGCACTCTGGCCATTAACAGTTGCCTGGGCAGCCCCGTCGACATTCGCCGTTAGGAGCGCCTCAGCCAGTAAACAATAAACTTACTCCTCCAAAAAGAGGGGAGGCGAAGTCTGGGAAAGTGGACCTCCTAGAACTGCACAGGACAGACCCATACACGTAAATCAAGCCCCGAAGGCCAAGACAATACCAGTCTATAGGGTGCAGTATTTATTTACCTCATCTCCAGGAGGTTAGGCACAAGGCCAGTGTTATCTTACTCCCACAAATAAGATGTGCCCAAGGTCGGGTCGGGAAAGTCGGGTTTGAAAAGCCAGCGCCCGAGAAAGTGAGCACTTCGGCCATTAAAAATTGCCTGGGCAGCCCCGTCGACATTCGCCTTTAGGAGCGCCTCAGCCAGTAAGCAATAAACTTACTCCTCCCCAAAGAGGGTAGGCGAAGCCTTGGAGGGTGGACCTCATAGAACTGCACAGGACAGGCTCATAGACAGGCGTTAATCAAGGCCCGAAGGCCAAGACAATACCAGTCTATGGGGTGCAGTATCCATCGAAACAGATACTACACTTTGATCTTAGCCAAAAGGTCAAGTATGCCCCTCGTTTTCTCTACTCGGGCCATAGATCGACTGTAGTGAAACAAAATAAATCAGGATAGCCATAGATTGCAATAACAAAACCGCTGTTATAACATGCCAAATTGTCGCAGAAAATAGATTAATCTTCCGTACACATTTTTGAATTAAACGTTAAATAGATCGTTTAAAGAAAACGAAGGAAAGGCAGAAAATAAATGCAATATTTCGAGAAGGTAAAACAGATAGAGTGAGACAGGCTGTACAAGAACAATGTTCACTACGAGACGTGATGAAAAATACAAGCAAAAATGTCTGAACAGAAAGATATCAGAAAAAAAGACGTTAAGCAAGAAATACTAAACACTGAAGGTTACGAAGATTTAGCTTATAAGACGAGAGGTAGGAGCGGTGTGGCTCACTCTTAATTGAACATCAAGTGTCCCGTTTCAATTTACCAGGCCGGCTATGACTACCGGGGAAAGAAATAAAGGAAATAGATTTTAAAATAATGAAACGGATCCGACATTGTGAAATTGATTCATGAGAGAAGATGAAATATTCAGACATTTTTCATTCGTGCGGTTGTCGTTTCGCTTGATCGTGGACCGCTTGATCAAGGGTCAAGAAAGCATTATATTTCATTATGGGCAGAGGCGTGTTTTGTGCTTCACCTTTCGCGATCAATTAACTACCTTCCCTGTCCCCACTGTCTTTGTGCAATCCTTTCTTACTAATTCTATTTCCGTCTTGCTCATCTCATTTGAACAGCCATTCTCTTTAATTTTAGACGCGTCCTCGCGTATTAAAGTGAGGCTCTGTATATCTGTCGATCGATCGATCGATCGATTTGAAATGCTTATTTACAATACCATTTACATCATTCACTTTACAGATTAGAACGGCCGCGTCTTATTAGCTGCGTCTAAAGGGTTATGTTTTCGGGCGAATTTACAGTTGCTTTTTTCGTAGTGTACAACTTAGCGTCAGCATCGTTTGACCAATCTTGGTCATTTTCTAACTTAAAACTAATTCAATTTTGAGATGTTAGGTCAGAGGTCAAGGTCATTGACAAGTAAAATCATCATGAGGTTGTTTTTTTGTGTGTGGTAACTACACATCCCCAAAAAGCGACACTAGTTTGGGATCAAAAATATAAACTGGGTAAATCCAGAGTTATTTCTCTGTCCTGAGCGTCGGCAAAAATATAAAGTTTAGTATAAATTTGGGAAAGTTTATTTTTTTAAGCATCTTTAAAATTTTACACTTAAAGAAAGAGGCAAAATGCTTAAAAAAAAACATTTGTTATATGCAGATATTTTTTATTAAAATCAAAATAATATTTTATTTTCATCTTGACTTTTTTTAATCTAATATTTTGGCTTGATACAACAAGCCTCGTCGGAGATTTAGACAAATAAAAGGTATTAACCTCATGTTTTCCGTAACAATCCTTCTTGGTATTGTAGTAGTGACGTCCGATAAAGTTTAGTCAGAACAGTTACTATGCTATGATCATCGCCAAAAGTAGACCGATATTTTATATAATACTTAACTATCTTCACCTCTTTCCGTTTTTTTTTCAGTTCTTGAAGAAACTAATAAATTAAACAAGCGTGAACATGAAAACAGATTAAATATCTTTGCAACTTCTGGCTAAGCTCAAAATCTGAATTAAAATGAATGCTGGAATCAATGATTTGGCTTTTCTCTATCCTGGCTCTTTCATCATCCAAGTTCTGGAAAACCTTAGTGTCTTGCAATCCATTAATTATTCATTCGTTGTTTTTCTGTCTTGGCTGGCGAACAAAAACAACTCAAGCAAAGTTATATTGTCTTTTCGTAATGCTTTCTCTCTGATTATTATGTTATCCTCTGTAAGATTAGGATGGGTCGACTTGTATTGTGCGTGTTAAACTCATACTTACATCTTTTTATTTTTTAGAAACTTTTGATACAAATCAGTTTCTCAGTTTTTAGTATCTTTCGAGGTAAAAAAATGTGTAGCGATTTTGGTGAGACTTTTGGCTGGGATTTGAAAGCGGGTTAATACTTTGCATTTCTGAGATATAGACTTATCCAAAATAACTTTAGTACATATACATTCGATATACTTATAACGTTGTACAATCGAGCACACTGCCAGTAAGATTAAAACACCAGATTTATGTTAACAAGAGAACGCCAATAATTGTTTAATATATTTATCAGGTACCTTAGATCGACATCGTAAGAAGAACTAATTTGCATATTTATTTGCAAAAAGAAATCTCATTAATGAACTATTCGCTTTTATTTTTTATAATTAAATGATCGTCTTCCTTTTACTATAACACAGAGTTTTACTTATGAATATTTTTTTTATAAATAATTAAATACGGCATCATATTTATTAGTAGTAGTCGTTTTGTCAGCATGGGTACCTCTGCGGTTCAGTGTTCATGTCCAGTCTAATAGCGTTAAGGCCAACAGATGTCATAAACACATTTTCGTCAGAGGACACGAGTTGTTATCAAGTGCAGTAAAACTCTTGAGCTGATTCTGCTGTAATAGGAAACATAGAATATATGCATGACAATAACTTGCATAGTCTACATACAAGCGTCTGAATATCACTGTGTGTGTCCATTAGACTTTTATATATATACATATATATATATATATATATATATATATATATATACATATGATAATTTCATTTACACAGACATGTACAAAATCTGCGACATTGGCATGTCGATGTTATCGATCAACAGTTACTATAAACTGAGATCTCATCAGCCAGAGTTAGAATCCGATCTTAACCTCAGATCATATTTGGAGAGAATTTTTTTTCATTCTCTCCAAATATGATCTGAGGTTAAGATCGGATTCTAACTCTGCCTGATGAGATCTCAGTTTATAGTAACTGTTGATCGATAACATCGACATGCCAATGTCGCAGATTTTGTACATGTCTGTGTAAATAAAATTATCATATATAAAGCTCTATTTTGATATTGAGCACTTTTTATAAACCCGGTTAAAATTCTCTGGATTACCACCCTGTGGATATTTTTTACCTGGATTATTACCATTATATATATATACATGTGTGTGTGTGTGTGTAAAATAGTAAGGCTACCAACATTTGTAAACAAAATTCTTTCAAAATTTATTTATTATTTTGTTATTTTATCTTTTTATAATTTTATATAACGCGTTTCAAGCGTGGTACGCTCTCGTCAGATATGTAAATCCATATATCTATATCTATCGATCTATTTATCTATATATTTTGTATAGTTAGGCAACATTCCTTCTTTTATACATATCTGGTTGAACAGGAGTGCCAACTTCTGTTTGTTCCTTTTTTGATCCAATTTTTCTATTCGTCGGACGATAGATCTTGGGCTTTTAATAATGGAGTGTAAGAAATCTCCATATTTAACGACAACGTTTTCGACCATCATTGGTCGTCTTCAGGCGGATGATTGATAAATGGAAGACAAAATTGGTGAATCTATTTAAGAGGACGTTACCATGTGATTAAAAACATAAAAAAACATAAAATCATTCAACAACATTTCAAAACGCCTTCGCACCCGTCATAACGAGCATGGTTAATGTTGGGCTTTTTAAATTGAATGAACAACGCTTCCATTATATATATATATATATATATATATATATATATATATATATATATATATATATTACTATGAAAGATTGACTGTTATTTCGACACACGTATTTCATTACTTGTTTCACATTTAATCTTTTCAAAGATTATTGCTTTGAGCTTTCGAGAATGACGTTTTGCTTGGGTTTCTCTTCTCCCATTACGTTTGCATGTTTTAATCACGCTTTTTTGGTTCCAATTATGTCTTACTCTGCTTGGATGGCTAAGTCGGCCTTGGAAATGCGAACACATTTGTGCTTTTAAACTGTAACTTATTGTATATGTTTATTTTGTGCGACGTATTTAATTCTAAAGAGGCAACTGGTTTTATTCAAAATGGTGGTAACTTAATTCAGAAGAAGAAAGGAATGTTTTCAGGTATTTTCTGTCAGCATTAAAATGTATAGTTTTATTATATACCACAAACGTTTTACTGGATAAAAAATAAACTGCTTTAATCTCGATTGTGTTTGAATTGTTTTGCTACGATACAGTTAATAAAAGAATACAAAAATATTATGCTGTCTGCCGCTAAGCTTAATCCGTGATCGATCAGAGATGAACGATCGCCTACGAACTAACATGCCTCTTAAACGATAAGAAGTCATCTCTAAAGAGAAAAACAATTAATTGTTACTATGATGCTATCTATATAGGGTTCAAGCCAGTTATTTGAGCCACAAATACTACTGTATTTAAATCAGGAAACGAAGAATTATGAACCTGAATTTGAACACGGATGATTCATAGATAACAATTATTCATGAACTAATGTCATATTTACAACTACTTTACGATATCATCCACACGTGAAGTATAATACCTAATACGCTGAAGACGCTAACATTTGTTGTTTGCCCCTAAAAGAGCGAACGAAGAAATAAGATAACAAAGAGGCAGTTAAAAAGAGTATGTATTTACAGCAAGTACAGAAGTACGGAAGTAATGTGTAGCTAGAAATTGCTTATGGATTTGTTATAGCGAGTCTGTATGTTACCACTATTTATAGTGTTGGAAACAGATTATTTAGTAACAGAAAAAGTAGATCATCTCATCGTTTGTAAAATAAATAATACTGCCAAAACGGTGACTTTGAGTCTTTCCGTGCATCATATGTTGATAATAACTGGGTCGCTGCTGACAATTCTCTACGAATACTCGTCGCATCACGAATAGTGTACGGCGAAAAACGGCCGATCTAATTTACCAACAATATCTAGTTCCTATAACTCCATCCATCATCGTTCCATTGTTATATAGAAAAGAATGATAGTATGCTAGAAATTCCTCATGATCGTCTTAAATACGATATTGAATAGATAAACACTATGTTCGTACTTTTATCGTCCCTTGTTAACCCTAAACAAAAGTATACAGTTCGAATTGAAGCATGTCCATTAAACTATGCATTATCTACTGCTTACGCGTACAACGACTGACCCCGCACTTGCAGAAGCCGATCTCCATACAAACTTACGACGAGTATTTATTTACCTCCTCTTAAGGAGGTCAGGCACAAGGCCAGTTTTATCTTACTCCCACAAGTAAGATGTGACCACAGGTCGGGTCGGGAAAGTGGGGTTTGAAAAGCCAGCGCCCGAGAAAGTGAGCACTCTGGCCATTAAAAATTGCCTGGTCAGCCCCGTCGGCATTCACCGGTAGGGGCGCCTCAGGCAGTAAGCAACAAACTTACTCCTCCCCAAAGAGGGGAGGCAAAGCCTGGGAGGGTGGACCTCCTAGAACTGCACAGGACAGACCCATAGACCGGCGTAAATCAAGCCCCGAAGGCCAAGACGATACCGGTTTATGGGGTGCAGTATCCATCGGAACAGATACTACACTTTAGTCGTAGCCATCTAATTCTAACACACAACATCATGAACGCATGCATTTATTGGTACGACAATCGCGGGCGATTCTTTCCTTTTAAACCGAGGACAGTACAGAGATTACACTTTGATCATAGTCCGTTTGCAAAGTAGTATTTTGTATCGTTCCTACAAATGTCGATGAAACTGTGATTGTATAATTAAATTCTGCTATTATATGTTATCGACACATGAAGGTGACTATGAAAATTTCGAAAATGCCTGACGTGTTTCAGCATAGCTGCTTGAGGCGTATCTTCTAAATTACTTAGAAGCAGTCACAACCGTTGATGTTCTGGGTAACGTCGGCTCAAAGTACTTACACGGGACGATCACTACACGTCGGGCAAGTCTGGTCGGTCATATTCATCGACTAAAATCTAAAAAACATTCGAATGCAGCCATAACTTACTTGCAACAAAATGGAAGACGAACTAGTCGTTTAAACATTACGTGGAGGAGATCTCTTCTGAACAATTGTCTTTTAGCATGTTTCAAAGCTTACTCGACAATGGAGCGAGTTTCTGATACCAGGTGGTACTATAGAAGCTTTACTAACTTATGTTAAACTTTTAATAAGGACACATGAGTCTAACTCAATCTACAGAAGTCTTAAAAAGGAAATACGATCGTTTTTTAAATGTGAGGAATCCAGTTTCTATCGGAGAGCACTCTGTGGTTATAAAACTAACCCGTATCGGATCCGTCGCCATACTAGGTAGAAACGCATAAGGCGACCGACAATAACCTTAAGACCTTCCCAAAGGAAGAGTGAAATTAATGGGAGGATGACCTTCTGAGATCGATTTGAACCATTTATTTTTTTAATTCGAAATCCAGGTAGTTAAATATTAAATTGTTGTCATTAAACGGGCAAAAAGCCGATTGAAATTCGTCGACAAATTGAGTGAGCTTTCCATATAATTATTGTTGTTTTCTAACATGATAACTAGATTTTAATTTAGTTATCCAGCATGCACCATCAATCATAAGAGGGGATGTTAAACGACGCGGTTACGCTGATGCAACTCTATTGACATTGATTGATGGATAATAATATTTATTGCTGCGGTTATGGACTCCAAAATAAAACCCAGTCTTGTTCGAGTCAGAAAGAGACCCGGATATTTCACCTGCCATGTTAAAGCCGCCATTTTTAATTCAGTTAAAACGCATCTGTGATTGTAACTTTGTTAAAACTATAACCAATTTTCATGAGTGATTGTAACGTTACAGAAAGATCGAGCCGCAGAGGTGATTCAGGATTTTATAGTGTTATGGCGATCAGAGAATTATTAGGTAGTATTCACAAACACCAAGTACAGTATTGTGGAGGGATGCACGTTATTCTAAAGGATCTGAAAGAATCATTACATTTAAAAAATGACGAGTAAACAAAATGAGAACTGCCACCGCCTATTCCCGGGACGGTATGTAACACTATAGACCAGTGGTTTTCAACCAGGGTTCCGTGGAACCTTAGGGTTCCGCCAGTACAGTCCAGGGGTTCCGCAATTTCTAAATAGAACAACGCTTTTGGCTAAGATCAAAGTGTAGTATCTGTTCCGATGGATACTGCACCCTATAGACTGGTATTGTCTTGGCCTTCGGGGCTTGATTTACGCCGGTCTATGGGATTGTCCTGTGCAGTTCTAGGAGGTCCACCCTCCCAGGCTTTGCCTCCCCTCTTTGGGGAGGAGTAAGTTAATTGCTTACTGCTTGAGGCGCCCCTACCGGGGAATGCCGACGGGGCTGCCCAGGCAATTTTTGATGGTCAGAGTGCTCACCTCTCGGGCGCTGGCTTTTCAACCCCCACTTTCCGACCCGAGCTTGGGTCACATCTTACTTGTGGGAGTAGGATAAAAACTGGCCTTGTGCCTAACTCCTGGAGAGGAGTAAATTACTCAAAGTGTAGTATCTGTTCCGATGGATACTGCACGCCTGTCCTGTGCAGTTCTAGGAGGTCCACCCTCCCAGGCTTCGCCTCCCCTCTTTGGGGAGGAGTAAGTTTATTGCTTACTGTCTGAGGCGCCCCTACCGAGGAATGCCGACGGGGCTGCCCAGGCAATTTTTAAATGGCCAGAGTGCTCACCTCTCGAGTGCTGGGTTTTAACCCCACTTGCTCGACCCGATCTTGGGTCACATCTTACTTGTGGGAGTAAGATAAAACTGGCCTTGTGCCTAACTCCGCGAGGAGTAAATAAACATATTAAATTCAATTTCGACAATCTATTTTATTAATATATGCATATCTTTTAACCCTATACGGTCCGACATATGAAAACATGCTTTAAAAAATTCTATATTTATACAAATACAAGTATACAAATATTATTATTATTCAGTGTATGTAGTTATAAAATAAATTGTCTATGTGTAATTTCCAATCTTAAAGAGTTGTGCAAGAAACACCAGGCTCAAGTTTCCCATTGACTTTTTTCATATGAATAAATGTAATCTATTCAAACAAACATTTTTGTTTTCATTTCATGTACAATACTCTGAACATGAGTATTTTCATTTTATTACAAATTTTTTTTGTTTTGTATAATTAAATGCTGCTTTTTGCATAAGACAACCAAAATTTGGCACCGGGGTTCCACGAGCCAGTGGAATGTTTCCATGGGGTTCCACTCCAGCAAAAAGGTTGAAAAGCACTGCTATAGACTATATGAAGATTCCAAATTATAATGTCGTCACTTTCACCTTGTTGGCTGATGTATCGCGTTATGTGATAAACATATTTTAAGAAAAAGTTTTTACAGGGTGCGATTATTTCACGCATGACGCAAATTCAATGTAACAATGATCTCTTATTTTTAAAGTCTCTGTAGCTTTTAGGCCGTCATATTGTGAGTTGAACATAATTATAACATTTTTATGAAACAATTACAAATTATAAACTCTCATATTTCATTTTACAAAGGTTTACACAACAGACTGGTAATAACTGTTACTCTGTTTCTATTGTTTGGCTAAAACGAATGCGATTTGAAACTGTACGCAGTTGCGTAGGGAAAAACTGAAGTGGGTGTTTGCATTATTCATATTTCTCACTAAGTTTAGAGATGAATTTTTATTCTTATACATTACCAGTATGTAAATCTCAACGTTCTCTTCATATTCTTAATAGGATGTTTACCAGAAGTTGCCCGGGATATCGAAATTAATTGAAAAGTTAACAATTGTGTATAATATCTATATTTTAAGACACCTTTATCTTTCTAGCTGTCTTCATCCGGCGCCTTACTTATCTGTCTTCATCCCCACCTATTCCATCTTTTCAGCCTCCCTATATCTCTTCCTTCTTTCCCCTCTCCTGTCCCCATCGAACCTTCTTCCTTATCTGTTATTTTCTCAACTTCTCATTTTTCTTTCCAATCTCACTCTCTCTATATAATCTCTATCTTTTTATCACCTTCTCTCTTTTTTTGAGAACTGGAAAGAAATTGTGAGAATCTTACGAGATAATAACAGTAAACAATTATCTAGATGTCGACCCCGCTGTTCTAAAAAAAATAATATTGAATAAAACCTCTTGAAATAAATACTATTGTTTTAAGTCGGATATATTTTATAGTGCATCTAACACTATAAAATATATCCGGTTTAAAACAATAGTATTTATTTCAAGAGGTTTTATTCAATATTATTTTTTCATGTAAATAGCTTCTAATACATAGTTTTTTGTTTATTAATTATTATTTATGATTATTTATTATTATCATTTATTAATTATTATTATTTATTATTATTATTATTTATTAATTATTATTTATTATTATTTATTATTATTATTTATTAATTATTATTTATTATTATTATTATTTATTAATTATTATTTATTCTAATACATAGTTTTTTGTTTATTAATTATTATTATTTATTATTATTTATTATCATTATTTATTAATTATTATTTATTATTATTATTTATTAATTATTATTTATTCTAATACATAGTTTTTTGTTTATTAATTATTATTATTTATTATTATTTATTATAATTATTTATTCATTATTTTTTATTATTATTATTTATTAATTATTATTTATTCTAATAGATAGTTTTTTGTTTATTAATTATTATTATTTATTATTATTTATGATTATTATTTATTAATTATTATTTATTATTATTATTTATTAATTATTATTTATTCTAATACATAGTTTTTTGTTTATTAATTATTATTATTTATTATTATTTATTATTATTATTTATTAATTATTATTTATTATTATTATTTATTAATTATTATTTATTCTAATACATAGTTTTTTGTTTATTAATTATTATTATTTATTATTATTTATTATTATTATTTATTGATTATTATTTATTATTATTATTTATTAATTATTATTTCTTCTAATACATAGTCTTTTGTTTATTAATTATTATTATTTATTATTATTTATTATTATTATTTATTAATTATTATTTATTATTATTATTTATTAATTATTATTTATTCTAATACATAGTTTTTTATTTATTAATTATTATTATTTATTATTATTTATTATTATTATTTATTAATTATTATTTATTATTATTTATTATTATTATTTATTGATTATTATTTATTATTATTATTTATTAATTATTATTTATTCTAATACATAGTTTTTTGTTTATTAATTATTATTATTTATTATTATTTATTATTATTATTATTTATTGATTATTATTTATTATTATTATTTATTAATTATTATTTATTCTAATACATAGTCTTTTATTTATTAATTATTATTATTAATTATTATTCATTATTATTATTTATTAATTATTATTTATTATTATTATTTATTAATTATTATTTATTCTAATACATAGTCTTTTGTTTATCAATTATTATTATTTATTATCATTTATTATTATTATTTATTAATAATTATTTATTATTATTATTTATTAATTATTATTTATTCTAATACATAGTTTTTTGTTTATGTTTTAATATTGTAGTGTTTTTTACTAATAGTTTTCAAAATGCTGAAAATTGACCCGGACGGGCTCCAAAGTGCTTGGGACACAAACTATATATATATATATATATATATATATATATATATATATATATATATATATATATATATATATATATATATATATATGTGGAAGAAAGGATTAGAGTAATCCAACGTAATAGGAAATGAAAAAGGAAAATCCAATAGATAGTTATTTATATATTCACCAACATTTTGTTTTAATTGTAAGACTTCCTCAGGATGATAATTTCGAAAAAAAATGTCA
>OY744541.1:13974126-14021626 GCA_963556195.1 Sepiola atlantica | reverse complement strand
ATTTAGTAAAATATATTTATGTTTAATAAGCTACACAGAAGCTTTCGCGTTTCATCCCCGCCCCCGTAAGGAATCGTCATGCTAAAAGACGTACTCAGATATATTCACTTAGGAGTCTTAAAACCAGTTTCCGGCGGGAAGCCAATCACGAATCACTAAATGGTTATCTGCATAAATATTATAGGGAATCTTTACCTTCTGACCAGGAGTATTTATAAAGAAGCGACTCTTTCTTAACAGACGTAAGGCGCTCATCTTTTACTTCTAAACTTATGAACACGATTTTTTATGAAAATCGTTCTAGACAAGACATGAAGCCACTTGATGAAGGGAGCTACAAAGATACTACTTCAAGGTCAAACACTAGCCAACGATACGTTTTAGATTGATAGATTTTTGCCCATAAACAGCAATTCTTCACTATTTGTCAGACACATCGCTCATTGAATTTGAGGACTAAAGGACAAACTAAGAGAAGCGATGTTAACGAGGCTGCGAAAAGTTTCACCCAAAGTCCGCTTAATACTTTATTTTATATTGATTCGAGGCTTAACATTATACGTAATTGTTCAGTAAGAATTAATTTTATTTATGCTATTTTCTATCATTCAGTTGCTTTTTGTATAAACATGTGAACAGTTTAAAACAAAGACATTTAATCAGAAAGAAAATATCCAATTCTTAAAATAGAAGGTAGAACAACTAAATACGTATCAAGACATCCTGGCGATGTGACGTTTACTTAGATGATAAAAAGAAAGCACGAAATCTTCAAGCAATAAGATCCTTTTTTAAACAACCAGATACAATCTTAGCCGATGACCGGTTTAACCAATCAGATACAATCTTAGCCGGTGACCGGTTTAACCTCGGCTTTAACTTCCTTTCCCCATTGTTATTGTCAATTATTTTTCACATTCATTCTGCGTCGATAGGTATTGTCTAAAACATTTTTATTTCGTTTTTATTTTTCACGAATGAGGATCGACTTTTTTTTAATTTTCTGTTTTTTCTTTTCAGTACGAGGAAAAAATTGCTTGGTTTGTTATTATAGGATTTCCGTTTAATCGATAACGTCTTCAGTAAAAATAGAAAGTTTGTGCTGATAGGAAGCAAAGGAAAAAGAATAAAGAGAGAGATGTCCATGTATAATATGAAGGCGGTATATAGAAATAAGAAAAGAGACAGACTGATACACATGAATAGAATGCAAACATAAATGGAAATAAAGACAAACTAACATATAAAATACTGCACCCAGGCCTAGGTTTCAACGACTAGATATGGAAATTGGAATGTAATATTGAAACTGGAAGGCGTACAAAGAAGGGTGACAAAACTCATAAGTAAAGTAAAGGAGTGCAGTTACAGGGAGAGATTGGACAACTTGGGATTGACTGCTTTGCTGGAGAGAAGTATGAGAGGTGATATGATTGAGACTTTCAAGATAATAAATGTCATTTCTAACTATGGTGGGCATTTTATAGCATTTCTCCTAGATCTGTAAGGTTATTGTCAATGTCAGTTTTCAAAAACTAGATCTGTTAACGAGTTAAGTTTTTTTGCTCACAGAGTAATATGGTTTTGGAATAAGTTGACAGCTCAGATTAAGAACAGCAATAGCGTGGAACAGTTTGAGATGAGGTTGGATGAATATAGAGAAAGTGGTAGGAGGGCGAAATTGAGGGGGCACTTTTTGGAGTTATCAAATGAAATATTTAACAGAATTTGATCTGGATATCAATACTGTACTAAGAGTTTGATTTTTAAAATTTATTTAACAGTTGAATTGAGAAGATAGTTAATGGGGAGATGCCCACGGAGGCATAACAAACAAATAAATAAATAACAAACAAATATATAAATAACAAATAAATAAATAAATAAAAACTAACTAACAGATAAATAACCAGATAGACAAAGTTGTATCAGCTTACATGAATTAACTATTTTCTGCGGATCTGTGGGAGTGGTAATTCGGCTTGACAGACTATTGTTTGCCTATCGCCCGGCCTTTGCACTCCTTCTTTGATTTATTAGCCAGGGACTGAGGTACTAGTGCAGTGATATCTCAAATGCACCCCGTCCTTGGCCTTGTTTCCTGCCTAGGACAATGAACGCCGTCTTTCTTTCTCTCTATCTTGGCAACTTGGGGAAGAGATTTTGTCACTAAGTTCTACATGACTAGTCTGGGTCGCTCTAGTTCTGACAAGTCCAAGGTGCAGGTACGACAGCTTGTCTAACTCTCAAGTTGCGCGAATAACGGCTGCTCTATCAACACTTGTATAATACCATGCATAACTGTACGTGCAATGTCGTGCATGGAAATGGGATAATACAGTTATCTCCGGTGAGCTTTCCGAGGCAACCATCCCCTGGACCAAGTCTCAACTAATGGTCTGGACCAAGTGTGAACTTCTTGGCATCAAACACGCACACATTTAGCTCTATCCACTCTATCTAAAACCAAAATGACATAACAAAGAAGGGGAAACAACCCTAAACTTATGTGAACAAGCATCTCGCTGCAGAGCTTGCCATTTAGAATGCCCCTCTAAATTTTGACTCTAATTCTCAGTAGCCCCTTACGTGTACAGTGGCAACTTTGCTTTTTTGGGGTGAACTAAGATGTTAAAAATATCACCTCCTCATCATGTGCGCGTCTTCATGTGACGAGGTTCACGCGCGATCGCTAAAGCCAGATCACGTGATCTGCAGAAACTTCCAATTAAAGATTGTTTTCCAACCAGACAAGATGCGATCCTGCGTTTAACATTCAGTCCGATGTCAGAAGAATCGACGCACTCCAGGATAAAGTTGTGTTTCGTTTTGTTTGCATTCACACTAACTCTATGTATTATCTTTCAATGCACCTATCTTTGTTTGGCTCTCGTCTTTATCTCATCTGAAATCTGGGTGTTCACAGCTAAAGAGACAGAATGATACACAGACAGCATTCCCCAGCAAGGAGACAGAATGATACACATGCATAGAATGCTCACACAAACGAGAATAAATACATAGCCAAACGAACAGACGGATACCGAGATAGACAGAGTGATATTACCTCAATATAGTCAAATAGAGAAAGAGAAACAGAAATAAAAAGACACGAACCGAAATACAGGGAAGCAGACACCCAAACATAAATAGATAAAGAGTTGAACGCATAGAAAGTTAGAGATAAAAACACATATGAAAATAGAGGGGGAACAGACAGAGGGACATAAAGATATATATATATATATATATATATATATATATATATATATATATATATATATATATAGTCTAACGAAGCTTTGAGTCATTAAAAAAAAAGAAAGTCAAATGCAGTTTAAATTCCTAGAGAAACTAACTAAATCCAAGATATTGCAGACTAAACATTCGTTGGAAAATTAATAAATAAAAAAATAAGTAAATAAAAAAAAATAAAAGGGGGGCGGGGGTTAAGTATCTAAATAAAATAAAAAGGGGGTTAAGTATCTAACAGTGAAACAAAAAAAGGAGACCTTAACTTTAGCGTCTAATATTAACACGGGGATCATCAGCTGTTTACCATGTAACTGTTTCGGAGATTTAAAAACAGGACAGTTATAATAGTCATGGCTCTCCAACGGTACAGATTAAACTCCATTTCCCCAATAATCAAGTGTCGAAATAATTCAGCTGAAAATTTCACTAATATATAGATACATAAATAATAATAATAATAATAATAATAATAATAATAATAATAATAAAATGATAATAATAATAATAATATATTACACTTAAGACTACCGTATGATATTATAATTTGCATATCAAATAACATTAATTATAACAATAATAATGATAATAAAATAATAATAATAATAATAATAATAATAATAATAATAATAATAATAATAATAATAATACTGTCTAAACACTACACCCAAAAACCATTCTGCAATATGGTAGCTAGCAATAAAATTATATAGGAATTAAAGTTGCATTAAAAAATAAATAAATAAAAAATAAAGCTTAAGTACCTTATGTACCAGAAAGGTAATCAGATAAGAGAAAGGAAACCTAGCCATACAGATCTAAATACCCAATATATAGTCTAAAGAAGCTTTGAGTCATTTTAAAAAAGAAGAAAAGAAGTAAAATGCAGTTTAAATTCCTAGAGAAACTAACTAAATCCAAGATATTGCAGACTTAACATTCGTTGGAAAATTATTAAATAAAAAAATAAGTAAATAAATATATATATAATATATATATACACAAATAAATAGATAGAGAGGCATACAGAGACAGACAGACAGACAGACAGACAGCGATACACTTATACAAAAAGAGATAAATACAGATTAAGACAAAGAGAAGAAGTGTATACACAGAGACAGTAAAACTAGAGGTATTCAATGAAAATCATCTATAGAGACGATAGGAGACACGTGGGGAAGAAAGAGAGATAGATAGAGGTACAGAAAATGGAGATATATACACATATATTGACTGATCAATACACAGAGAGGGGGAAGAGAGAGATAGAGAGAGAGAGAGAGAGAAAGAGAGAGAGAGAGAAAGAGAGAGAGAGTAATAAATAAAATAAATTGTTTTTTTCCCTTTTCATCGACTAATATAGATTCATATTTTATGTAAGTGTAGGTTGTGTTGTTAAAAGATAATAATTAGTTTCTTATAAGAAATTGAAACTCGCACAATGCAATCATCAAATATATTACGTGAAATCATACAAAACGGGTGGATAATAGCTAACGATATTATTTGGGAACAAATGATGATTTTTTATCGTAAATATTTGGAAGTTTTTTTGTTTTTTTATGGAAATCGCTCTAGACAAGGTATTAAGCAATTTGATATAAAGATCTAAAATACTACTATCAGTTCAAACACTAGAAAACGATAAGTGTTATATTTATAGATTCTGACCCAGAAAACAGCAATACTTCCCCTTTGTCATATAAATTGCTCATGGAATATGAGGACAAGAGGACAAAATAAGACAAGCCGCGCGTGCATGGTCCCCCTCTGTATGTGACTTGATGTGGCGAGTTTAAAATGCAATAAATTTGGGCAATTTGGGGCATTTTGACCCCCCTTTGACCCCCTGAAGGCGCCAACCATGATCTTTCTGAGATCAAGGATGCTTATTTTATATCCAGAATAATTGCCTCTACATCTTGGCCAGGTTTCAGAAAGATTGAATGGATGGATCAAACGTTATGTGAGAAAAGGGTAATTTTTTCCATTTTGAGGGCTTTTGACCCCCTGGGGCCGCGAACCAGAGGTTTTCCGAGGTCAAAGATACTTATTTTCTATTAGGAACAATTGCCTCCACAAGGTTCAGAGAAATTGAATGGATTGCTGAAAAGTTATGGGGCAAAAAAATTCATTTTTTGCCATTTCGGGGCCTTTTGACTCCCTGGGATGCTAACCAGATTTTTTTTTAAAAATCGACGCATGCCACTTTCTAACCTGACCAAATTTACAACTTCCTGCAAAATTTCAGTGAAATTCAATGGATGGTTGCGGAGAAAAATCCAGACGGACGGACGGACATGCTTCAAAACATAAGTCCCCCGATTTTATAAATAAATTGAATGACGGTCACTATCGTGTACGTTTTCACTATGCTCATAACACTATATAACTTTTTTGTTCTTTTTGCTCCTCCAATCCTCACGTGTCGCCCCCAAATAGAGTCGGAAGAAGCTGACACCTTGGAAAACTTTCTGAATTACTGTTTTATTCTAATGGTTTAACTTTCGTTCAACTCACATATACGTATTTGAAGTTTCAGGTGGATTATGCCCCTCTAGGTAACTTGCCGGTGTGAACACGTAGATATCCGGCATATGTAGAGTACTGTAAAGATATGGAGACACTTCTAATTGTCTTCCCCGGAGACTTTTATACATATGATACAAACGTTATTTTAATAGGATATATTTGAAGTTTTTAAGCAGATTCGCAGGTTAGAAGAAAATTAAGAGATACGGGACAACTTCCATTGTCTACCCACGCAAACCTTTATACGCATTGTTTAAATTTCATAAAATATGATATATTAAATGTTTTAAGTTGATTATGATTTCATAGCATCGTTAAGGGTGCATTTTCATTTTACAGAAGACACACAAACACACTCATATACACGCAGGCATTGAGTGTTATACATAGAGAAGATGATGGACTCTAGATGTATTAATCAAAGTTTATTCGTTTTATTTTACTTTAGCTCTCGAATTGTATAATTAATATTGACTTAACTAGAACACAAGCTTTTTTAAAAATACATTGTTTATTCAATCTCTCTTAATGTCAACCTCTTAATCCGTGCAAAACTTTAATTTATTCCCCAAATTTCGTCCATTTCTGATTTTTTTAAAAACATAGTTCACCCCAAACAAGGCAAGCCGCCACTGTAGACGTAAGGGGCTACCGGGGAAAAAAAAGGAGAGAAGGTTGGAGGGGTCAACCTAAATTGGGTTCTGCGCAGCGAGATGTCTGTTTACATTAGTTTTAAATTTCTGCATGTCTGTACTGTCGGGGAAACAGGGGGCAGGGAGGGAGTTCCAGATGCCAGCAGCACGAGGAAAGAAACTATTTGAGTAGAAGGCTATCCGACCTCTGGGGACCTCCACAGTGAATGAATGAGATTTAGTTGATTGTCGAGTTAGTCTTGTGAATTTACGGCGAGGGGGTGCCAGTGTAGCCAATTCATCGGAGCATGATCCATTTAAGTATTTGTAAAACAAGCACAAGGATGCTACATTGCGGCGATGGGACAGGGGCTGGAGCTTGGTTGACAGTGAGTGACCTATTAGGTTAGCGATTCTTTTTTGGACCTTGTCAAGGAGGGAGAGATTAGTAGATGATGCACCAGCCCAGATGTGACAACAATACTCCATGCATGGGCGGGTGGTTGCTTCGAAGAGATACAGGATAATGTCAGGTGTGCGAAGTTTACTAGCACGGTAGATTATTTGAAATCTCCACAATATAACAGCATCCTGTGCAAATAATTGCAATGTTCTGTTTTGTGCATATATCATATTTTGCGTGATTATATTTAAATTGCCGCCGCAGTCTTGGGCATCTGTGCAATCGATTACACATTTCCCAGACAAAACAGTTTTGATTAAGTCAACCAACGTTGCTTCATAAATTTCTATGCTGATAGATGATTTACTAAAGCCCAGTTGTCAAATATAAATGCATTAATCAATAACATAAAAGATTGTTTGAAATTTAAATTGCCAATTTAGTCATGCCAGATGTAAACATTACATTGATGTTCGAGCCGACACATAAGCCGGGTGTATATATATTGGGAGAATAATGTGTAACAGATCAATTAACCAATATTCATTCTTATCAGGAAAGTTTGCCACATCAAGGTTATAAATAGTGCTGTCGAAATTTGTCATATATATATATCTATATATATCTATATCTATATATATATATATATATATATATATATATATATATATATATATATATATATATATATATCAGAAATGAAAAGGGAAAAACCAAAAATGATGTTTTTTTATATATTCATCAACGTTTCGTCTTTATTTGTAAGACATTCTCTCAGGTTGATAATTTTGAGAAAAATGTCATGCAAGTACGTAAAAATATTGGGTTGACATGATGGGTTGATGAGAAAAAGTAGTAGCAACTTCTGGGTGCGCAGGACCGAGGTCCGGGCTTAGTGAAGTCAGTAGCATGGAAATATTATCATTATCATAGATCTACCAATCATGTCAACCCAATATTTTCACGTACTTGCATGACATTTTTCTTAAAATTATCATCCTGAGGAAGTCTTACAAATATAGACGAAACGTTGATGAGTATATAAAAAACATCCTTTTTGTATTTTCCTTTTTCATTTCCCATTACGTCGGATTACTATCATCCTTCCTTTCTCATATATATATATATATATATATATATATATATATATATATATATATATATATATATATATATATATATATATATATATATATATATAATTTAATATTATTTATTTCAAATTAATATTGTTATACGTATATATATATATATATATATATATACGTATAACAATATTAATTTGAAATAAATAATATTAAATTATTTTAACTACACACGCTAGCGTTTCGAGCTTTCTATGATAGTCGCACGGTTTTAACCCCTGTCACAGGAACACCCAAGCCACCGTAAGTAAGCGCCGTAACCATTATGTCACGGAACATTACCACATTCAAGAAGGGAACTTAAGTTCTATATATGCGAAGAGCGGTATATCAAGAAAGACTGACTAGAGATTCTACGAACGTTGTCTGAATATGCCTAATAGCTACGTGTAAGTCTATTTTTAACTTCCCAGAGCAAGGCTACACTTTAATCTTATTAAAGGGGCGTATAACAATATTGATTTTAAATAAATAATATTAAATTATTTTTACCTGCATACGCTAGCGTTTCGAGTTTTCGCTCTCAGCAGTGCAAATACATATATATATATATATATATATATATATATATATATATAAAAGCCTCAAGGTAGTGCTCCAACTCTGTCGTTAAGTACTATCGAGTGTTTAGATATTTATGCTCGCTGCGTTCAGTGTAAATATCACTTATTTTTTTCCGTTATCATGTGACAATCTCTCGTGGACATAGTGAAGGCTTACAGATGTAAGGTCTTTCTGTAAACCCAGTCTGCGCTTCATGATCCTCGGTAATTGTTATTTTACTGCACTGATGAGAGCCATAAGCTCGAAACAACGTCGTACCTAGGTAAAGTATCAAAGAAAAATAATTTAGTATCCTGTACACACACACACACACACACACACATATATATATATATATATATATATATATATATATATATATATATATAATAATAATCCAGGTAAAACATCCACAGGGTAGTAATCCAAAGAATTTCAACCGGGTTTATAAAAAGTGCTCAATATCAAATAGAGCTGTTATATATGATTATTTTTATTTACACGGACATGTACAAAATCTGCGACACTGGCCTGTCGATGTTATCGATCAACAGCTATTATAAACTGAGATCTTATCAGGAATAGTTAGAATCCGATCTAAACCTTAGATCATATTTGGAAATAACGAGGGCTGGTAAAATAGATATATAGTTCAGATATAGATAAGAAACTTGTTATCTTACAATTTACTGCGGGTACACCAATTAAACGAGATGTTTCTTCAAATATCATCAATCGCGGGATGAAAAGATATCTACTATGCCTTTTCTATTATTAAATTATATAGCGAAAAGCCTTCAAAGAAATAAAAAGCTTGATATGGTAACATTTAATCTGATAATTAATTTATATATTATAAATATGTATAGCAAGTAAAAGAATGTGAAAGTCAATCAATCTGTTCTTTTGTTTTTAAAATAAGTTATTTATTTATTTATTTTAAATACTTGAGATCTTTAGACGTAAAACTCATTATCAAAAGTATATAGAAATGTAGTTCTAATATCTTTTCATGTTTTTTTTGTTTGTTTTTTATCTTTGTGGATTGAAGCATATTATCGTTGCAAAGACATCAGTGAGTTCTGATGTTTCGACAGTAAGAATTTTAAAGTTCGGTGTGTATCACTTGGCAGCGTGTTTTAAAATAATGAAGAAAATCACACGTGGAAAGATTGATATTGAATGAGAAGAATTTCGAAAGCTGATCAATCTGTTATGTTATGTTTTAAAAATAAATGATTTATTTATTTTAAATACTTGAAATCATTCAATGTAAAACCTCCTTATCAAAATTATATATAGCCATTTACTTTTATTTTTACTTTTTATCTTCAGAAAGCCTGATCTTGTTGCAGAAGATGTGCGAGGGATGGTATTATTATCAATAATTATTTGCAATGTACATTATGTGAGTGATAATAATGAGTGTAAGTAACAAAGGTTATTGGAAATCTGAAAAGTCTAGTTATAACTCAGACTACAGGGAAAGCAGTTTTCCATGAGCTAGAGAAACTATTTGATGACTGGTGTGGGAAATCGTTCTAGTAATGCGTAATAATAAGGATAGTTCTGAGAGAATTGGAATTCCACAGATGGATAGAAAAATCTAAAACGTGACAGGAAGTTTACGAAGACGATCGAAATGTTGAGGAGACGTATTGTCACTCAGATTATAGAGAAAACCACTTACAGTTATCAACGAAAACTAAGTGGTAAATGGTTGGTTCGCGAAAGTAAACTAAGTAGCAATGATGATGTATAGAAGCGGACAGTACTGTAAATCTGGAAAACTTGCTGTCATTCAAACCCCAGGGACACAATACGTTTATGCCAGTAAACGATGGCTTGTAATTACTTCTGTTAGAATTTTAGTGAGTAAAATATAAGCGTATATTATGTATGGATACACAAATGCAATCAGAATTAAAATACAGTTTTTCACGTTGATACAATAATCAGAAGTCAAATGAAAACATTTTTTGATATAAAACATTCACAGCATTGCTAATGTGTTTATGAATCTTAATAAAGGTGACGTTGATCAACAATGCGCTGAAAAGTAACTGGTTGTGGTTGGTGTACTTCTTGGAAAGTTGTGTATCCTTGACATATTTTAAAACTGAATTATTTAAACACAAACGCGAGTTTTTTCGTAACAGCTTATAATTGAATCGTTTCACGCTGAAAAGGTTCACCTCGGCTATGCCCATATAATAATATATTTAAAAGAGAGAAAGCGACGTGATTGTTTGCGGCAATACAACTCAGGCTATCTCTACCGTTACCAGAGCATGTCAAGAATTTAACTAGCGTAAACATTTTTTTGCATAAAATATACATATTTCGTGACGATAGTATAAATCGTACATTGCATAGACACGATCTGAAGGTATCAGTCGATTTGGGTCGTTTAGTTTACGGTACAGTCACCAATTTTTTGCTTAGTTTATTCGGGTGTACAATTCCTATTGACGGTTTCTTTTTTCGCCATTTATATAGATAAACAAGCCGCGCGTGCGTTGTCCTCCTCTGTATGTGACTCGATGTGGCGAGTGTAAAATGCAAGAAATTTGGGCAATTTGGGGCATTTTGGACCCCCCTTTGAGCCCCCAGGGGCGCGAACCAGAATTTTTCTGAGGTCAAGGATGCTCATTTTATATCCGGAATAATTACCTCTACATTTTGGCCAAGTTTCAGAAAAATTGAATGGATGGATCAAATGTTATGTGAGAAAAGGGTAATTTTTTCCATTTTGAGGGCTTTTAACCTCCTGGGGGCGCGAACCAGATTTTTTTCCGAGGTCAGCGATACTTATTTTCTATTAGGAACAATCGGCTCCACATTTTGGCCAAGTTTCAAGGAAATTAAATGGATGGATGAAAAGTTATGGGGCCAAAAATGTCATTTTTTGCCATTTCGGGGCATTTTGACCTCCTGGGGGGCTAACGAGATTGTTTTTCAAAAATTGGTGAATGTCACTTTCTAACCTGACCAAAGTTACAACTTCATGCAAAATTTCAGAGAAATTCAACCGATGGTTGCGGAGAAAAATCCGGACGGACGGATGGACGGACGGACGGACGGACATGCCTCAAAACATAAGTCCCCCGATTTTATAAATCGGGTGACCAATGAAGGTGATTCGTCTAATAAGGTTTTAAAGCGATAGCACATATTTCATAGTAGTCTAAGCTTACACTAAATATATAAAAATAATTCGAACTAATGGAAGTTATACAAGAATATAAAAAGAAATCGGTATACAAGGTAATATGACTACGAATTGAAAAAGATTTCAAAGTAAATGGTACGTAAGCAGATTATTGCTGGAGTTTGTTAAAATATTTTCCTGGAGCTCGACATGAAAAATTGTCTAATAAATGAAAATGTATGCCATCGAGTAGCGGTTGGAATAAATGGACTTTTATACCTATCTTAGTAACATACTTAATACTTACATCGTGATGTGGATTACATTTATAATAGTACCAACTTAATAATGCTATCACATTTATAATGTTCCTGTTGTCTATCATAGCCTAAGCAAAATTACAATTGTTTTGTTACCCAGAGAGTTGACATTATAAACGTAAACTGATTTTGAATTGAAGACCACAAAATTAAATCAAATGCATTAAAATACGTCACAAAATTGTATTTGCCTTTTGGCTAAGATCAAAGTGTAGTATCTGTTCCGATGGATACCGCACCCAATAGACTGGTATTGTCTTGGCCTTCGGGGCTTGATTTATGCCGGTCTATGGGTCTGTCCTGTGCAGTTCTAGGAGGTCCACTCTTCCAGGCTTCGCCTCCCCTCTTTGGGGAGGAGTAAGTTTATTGCTTACTGCCTGAGGCGCCCCTACCGGGGAATGTCGGCGAGGCTGCCCAGGCAATTTTTAAACCCCACTTTCCCGACCCGTCCTGTGGTCACATCTTACTTGTTGGAATAAGATAAAAACTGGCCTTGTGCCTAACTCCTGGAGAGGAGTAAATCAATACCCGTGTAATAAAGAGCATTTAAATTTATTTCCTGTGACGGTTAATTTAATCTCAATGAATAAATTCGAAAATTAAATGAATATTATAAACTAGTTCATAACAAATCATAATTAGGTGCTAATTATTTGTAATTTCATTGTCCTATTTGTACTATATATATGAACATGTTTCGTCGATATAAACTAATTAATTGCAGTTATATAACAAAATAAGTTTCAAGTTTTTTCAATTAGCAATCTTTGCGTAGCTAAGCTAGTTAGTTATATAATATTACGTTGTATATATTACTTTGCGTATTATATATATATATATATATATATATATATATTACTTTGCGTTTTATTCATTTATTTTAAGCATATTTTATATACGTATTAAAAAACTTGTATTTTTAGTATTTGTAAGCAATTTCGTAAGTACGTTTTCATTAAAGAGTCACTATTTATCAGAGCTAAAAGCTATTCAGGAATAATAGTTAATGGGCTTAATAGATGTCTGTTCAAGTATAACGAATATTACCTGGGGATCGGGAATGAAAAAATAGATGAAAAACCATGTAATTACGCGTGGGATCGTTTCCTGAAAAATTGTAATTGAGATTGGATTTGAAGATCGCCTATGCTCTAGTTTCAAAGTAATGTGCTCTTAAACGGATTGGTGAGTTTTACTGAAGAGAATTCAGCTTATTTTCTTTTTTAAATTTGAAACGTAATTATGAAATTAGGTTTCTACATACGCTATATATATACACACACACACACACACACATATATATATATATATATATATATATATATATATATATATATATATATATATATATATATACATATATAGATAGATGAAAGAAGAGTGATAAACATGTACGAATGTCCAGGTCTATTTCAAACTTCGATTGTTCAATGCAAGGTTAATTCGGTAATAAAATTACGTTTATTATTCTTTCCTTAAGCCAAGACTTTTCAAAGATCAGCATCTTATCATCAGAGGAATTACATAGATAGATAAGTTGGCAGTGGAAAAGCCAACATTCAACATTTGAAAAAATAATAAGAAATAGACAGTGAGAAAAAGTTCGTGTAAAAAAGATATGGGGTTTGTCCAGTTGGTACTTGTCCGTTGATAGGGTGTCCAATGAAAGGAGATGTAGATGGAGAAGAAAGGTTTTTCGTTGAAAGCAGCATGGAAAAGCGGTTAAAAATTAAGTAACTCAAATAGTATATATATATATATAATTATGTTGACACAGCGTTTAACATAAGATCCCGGAAATCAAGCGACATTGACGCTGGTCAATACTTGAATTGGTGACCATTTGACAATAAGAGGTGCATATAAAATCTGGCCCCAGTGGACTTGAAAAACTAAAGCCGACATGTAGTATGCAACTCCAACGAGCAGGATGACCAGTTCGTTTTGATCTGCGTTGATCAGATACTGGCCGACGATAACAGATTCATTTCAGATTTTATATTTCAAGTTAGTATTAAAGAATACAGAAATATGACATTTGAAATAAATTTATCATAGCCGACTAGAGAAACTGATATTTTTTTTAGAAACGAGATGAATGTTTCTTAGATGTGCCTGCAGTGTCTTGCATTTGGAGACAACGACGTCTATCATAATTACCTCACTTACATTATATAATTATCTCCCTTTGTATATTTCTCTTGCATATATAAACGAATGCTGACGAAGATCGCTCTCTTTAGAAGAAGGTCTCGGAAGCGTAAACATCAAACCATGTCTCTCTTTCTTATTCATTCTACGTTCTCGCTTCGCATTGTATGTATAAGTATCTATTATGTCGCCAGCCGAATATTAATAGATTCACATAACAATTGACAAGCGAGAACATTATAGTGCCCATTTCATTATCTAGATTATGGCTGTACATTGAGTGGTGTTGGTAGATCACCTCCGTGTGTTAATCTTTAGTCAGCGTCTACCGCTTTATATCTATGACGAAGGAAATTATTTCTGATATTTCGTGGAAAAAGTACGATATTTAGTATTTTAATAAGAGAGTAAGTAACTCCGGTAAGCGTATTTAAGTATTGTTATCATTGGTAAAAACAATATAAGTATTTTGTTTCTATCTTTTGCGGATTATTAATGAAATAGTTTCAAAATATTTATGTAATTTTGGTTTTCTCAAAATTTAATATTTGAATGCGTAATTATATTTTTTTTAAACGTGCAAAAATTTCTTATCTATGTAATGCGTTTATGTTATTATATGTTAAGTTCTTTTAATTTATAAAAAATTCATTCAGTTAAAAAAAAAAACCTTAAAACTTACATAGATTCGAACTTAAGTATTAAGCGTAAAGCCTGCATTTATTTGGTTGAACAATCAAATGTTCATGTGAGTACGAAAAGTCAGACTTAACAAACAACATTACTCATAGTAGTATATGGATTTACAACTACAGCCTGACAGTCAAAAGGAGAAGCATGCCAGTGGGAACGACGGACCACATCTCAAATATGGAAGCACGGTCACCTCTGATAAATGAAAAAAAAATACAACTACGTTATAAACAAGAAATGTGATCGAATACTGAATAGTTCGATTAAAGTTCCGTTCGGATCTAAAGGTTCCAATGGGAAAGTCATAATTAGCCAGAAGGGGAAGAAATAGAAAAGAAGTACTAAAAAACAAAATAGATTTAAAAAAAAAAACATGATAAAACTTTGAGGGGAAATGAGAGACGATTGGAGATGAGGAATACCTTTTTTGAAAACGAAGCAAGACGAACTGAAAGACAAATTGTTGTTTTCAATCAAACTCTTGTGGAAGAAGACAAGAACAGAAACGAACGGGGAAAAAGCAATCAAAACAAGGAATACAAGTAAATCAAACTAAGCAGGCAATGTTGTGATTTGGTTATTCCGGAATTGAAGAATAAAACGAAAACGAAACCAAAAAAAAAAAATCAAAGAAAAAAAATCGACCAATCAACGTCCAAGGAATGATTACCTTCTCACAGATCATCGTCGGAAAGTAAATAAAAATAGTTAAATTGAATTGGGAATGCCAAGATTTTATTAATCATACATTGATAAGTAATAAATCAATTTCTTTTTTCCCAGTCAGATTTGGGGATTTTACATTTGTTTTCGAAATCCTTAGCCAAAGATTGGTCTTCATTAGTTCCATTCTATTTATATGAGGAAGCAATAAAAGACTGATGTGAACAGATAAATGATTTTTAAATTAAGCCTGGACGCCAATTGACAAGACAACAAAAGGTTCTCATGAAAAATACACGTATCTATCATGTTATCAATCTATATATCAATCAGAAACTCACAGGCACTCAAGTGGCTAGGTAATCTTTACTTTACAAACCAATTGTGATTAAAGGGAGTTCCTTCCTTACTGGTCATGTTTCCGGTATTCTAATCCTCTTGATGTGGACCATAATACGTGTCCTGGCAATATATTATATCTAAAAATACACTTGGAAAACAATTTGATGGAGAGATTCTTCTTTCGTTTGCAGAAGTGTTCGCCGTCTGATGGGAAATATAGATCGTCTCTCTTGTGATCGCACCTCGCCTGTGGTACAATCTAAGGCACGAGGTCTCGCAGTTTTATTCGATGGTTGCATAATATTTATATATATATATATATATATATATATATATATATATATATATATATATATATATATATATATATACATAATAATCCAGGTAAAATATCCAGAGGGTAGTAATCCTAAGAATTGCAACCGGGTCTATAAAAAGTGCTCAATATAAACTAGAGCTTTTATATATAATTATTTTAAATTTACACAGACATGTACAAAATCTACGACACTGGCATGTTGATGTTATCGATCAACAGTTGTCATGAACAAAATATGATTTCCAAATATGATCTAAGGTTAAGATCGGATTATAACTCTCAGTTTATAATAACTGTTGATCGATAACATCGACATGCCAGTGTCGCAGATTTTGTACATGTCTGTGTAAATAAAAATAATCATATATATATATATATATATATATATATATATATATATATATATATATATTTCTATATAAATCTTTCACTTTGTATATATGTATGTATGGTATGTATGTATGTATCTATATATCTATCTATCTATCTATCTATCTATTTATCTCTCTGTATATCTATCTATCTATCTGTGTATATATGTCTGTCTATCTGGTTATCTATCTATCTATATATCTGTCTATCTATTAATCTATCCATCCATCTCTCTCCCCTTTCTCTCTCTATCTCTCTGTATATATATATAAATATATATTAACATGATGATTTCTTAACATGTATTTTCCTGTGTAGGTTAATTGCGATAAGTATACGTTTCTACTACGACTCTGCTCTACTCACGTATTGTGCACTGTTATATACTGATTATATATAGATAATACATATATGAAATTGTTACATATTGTATAGAAATATGTATATAACGTAGTTATCTAGATACAGATCTTTTCCCGTATCACTGCTCTACAATATTTCTAAGTGTGAAAAGTGTTTTCCCACTCACGAGGACTCACAAGTCCAACCACTGGTTACGTAATATATATATATATATATATATATATATATAGGTCTATCCATATTCATTCATCTAACTCAGCTATCTCCATATGTATATTTATAAATATATATATATATATATATATATATATATTTATGCAAACATCGATAAAACTAACAGAATTCGTCTGTTTAATTATACCGTTGTTTATTTTTTCAATTTTTCTGATGGTCTTTTTTGTATTAAAATAAGAAAATACATTAATTAATGTTCCATAGGTTTCATATGTTTCACGAACTTTTTCGATTCAACGTCGAATCATCTTCAGGTGTCAAAAGCTAATGAACAAAAAAGCTGGAGAAAAAAGAGCATATTTCAAAAGACGGTGGAGAATCGCGCAGAGAACGGTTTCCGCATTGTTCCAGGAAGTTGTTGACGAATTAAAATTCAGCAACGCTGAATGGCATCACAGAACAAAATTGCATTACGTTAAGCATTTTAAAATATTACCACTGGTTTCATATGTGATGTTGTTAATTTTAGGTTGTTGTGTTTTTATGTAGATAGCCTCGAGTATATTTAATTTTTGTAAATTGGTTTCGGAATGTATACTTTTAGTGTTACTAACTAGGATGTGCCTTAAATCAGAGGGATGGCAGTTATGTTTTTATAGATGTTGGTAAATTGAGCTAGAGGTTACAAGATGTGATATATATATATATATATATATATATATATATATATATATATATATGAATAGAAACAAAAATGAAGTATATAAACATTTAAACTGGGCGACATGAATGCACTTACGTTTAAGTATTACTTGTATTTCGTCAGCTTGGCAGGCTACAAACGTGTTACCTTTTTATCTTTAATTTTCCCAATCAACTTTCCCTTCGTTCCTCCCTTTACTAACTTTATTAACACATTTGTTATGAAAACTTACACATTAATACAACTATCATCAATGTGTGTAAATATACACACACACGCAACGTACCGAACGCACATACGCACGCCACACATACACATAAAGCACACACACATATATATATATATATGTGTGTGTGTGTGTGTGTGTGTGTGTGTGAAAACACACGAATGATGAGAATACAAATATTTATTGAATCATCAAGTAGTAGATTTAACAATGAATATATCAATAAACATATGTTCTTTTCTCAACCTATGGATTTTCAAACATGCAACTTTTACCATCAGAGTAGATTATCGGGATAAATCGGCAAAAATCATATTACATTTAGCACAGATTTTTTAAAAAATACGAAAAAATATCTAAAAATATAAAAATAAAGAAATATTCTTTTTGAGGCAAGAAAATCAACATCGACGGGAAAATGCACCATGTCAAACAATGTAAATCCAGCATATAATAAATATAAATGTGTATATAAATATAAATGTGTATATAAATATATATGTGTATATAAATATATATATATGTGTACATATCCGACATATCACAAATATATATGTGTATATAAAGGCAATTACAGAGGGAAAGCTTTTTATTTTTCATTATTAAAATATACGAGAGGGGAAAAAGT
Organism: Sepiola atlantica; assembly: GCA_963556195.1. Lineage (NCBI taxonomy): Eukaryota > Metazoa > Mollusca > Cephalopoda > Sepiida > Sepiolidae > Sepiola > Sepiola atlantica. The sequence goes on along the minus strand of OY744541.1, from coordinate 14,003,011 downwards.
GCCAGTCGACTGGTTTCGTCCACACTTAACGAGAACTGTATCGTTCGATTTTGAAAGAGGAGAATGTAGACAGGGGGGAATTATATATATAACCCAAAATATTCAAAGGCTGATTACCGCTGCAAAAGGCACCGACAAAATAAACAATACCAATTTTCTCTTCTGTGGCGTGTTTCCGATATCTGGCCGTTCGTTAAAGAAAATAAGGTACCATTTTCGTTTCAGAATAATTGTTTTTCTCTTATTTTCATTTGTTTACTATTTCCGGAGTTACACACAGAGAGAGAGAGAGAGAGAGAGAGAGAGAGAGAGAGAGAGAGAGAGAGAGAATAATCATTTATATATATATATATATATATATATATATATATATATATATATATATATATATATATATTAGTACATAAAGTAAGGAGATATACTTTTTTATGTGTCAGTTTTCTGTATTTACTTCAACAGTGCTCGATACGTAAGTAGAGCAAGGTAGTAAGCATTTAGCCTGACGATTCCCCCCGGGGATGAAACACGGGAGTTTCTGTGTAGCTTGATTGCCATATATATTTTCATTGCTTACTATATATATATATATATATATATATATATATATATATATATATATATATATATATATATATATATATATATATTAAGCTATGAAAATATATTTATGGCAATTAAGCTACACATAGGCTCCCGCGTTTCATCCGAGGATGCAATCTTCAGTCTAAAAGGCATGGAGTTATTTTTGACGGGTGTTTTTATATACACGGCTAGCTAGTTAACCAATCAGATTCTTTGTTGTTCCCTCAGCCAATCGCTGGGCTTCCCACGAACAAAGATCCGGTTAGTGTTCCTTTCTATATCCTGTACTATGTTTTGTATTCTATATAGTAGCCTACATAACTCTACTTACGTATCGAGCATTGTTGAAGTGAATACTGAAAATTGATACATAAACAATTATATCTCCTTATAAAATTTGTATGTGGATACATGGAATAGTAATATATATATATATATATATATATATATATATATATATATATATATATATATATATATATATATATATATAGTGAATGCTTTTATTCAAACATGTTCAAGGTCTTCTACATTGGCATGTCGATGTTATCGATCTACAGCTCTCAAGAGCTGAGGTCTCATCGGGCAGAGAATTATTTTTGATCCAACCTGGTTGCTGAATTCCAGGGAGAATTATATATATATATATATATATATATATATATATATATATATATATATATATATATATATATATATATATGTATATATAATAGACCATTAGATTCCAGTGATCATGTTTTTATTCATTCCAAAGATCCTATTTTTTAAAAGGGGAAAATGTAAAAAAGGGAAATTATATATTTAAAACAAAAACGAGCGTTATGTTATTTACAACGGAGGACGTGCCGTAGAGACTAATAACACTCACCCCCAATAGAGACTATCCACGTACGTCTTACACGTGGAGACCACCCACGTACTTCTTGCTGTAAACAGAACGAGTGTCGATTTGATAAACAAGAGAAAACAATAAAACATATGTATCTACATTTACGTTTTTAGATGATTAAATTAAGAGAGAAAACAGAGGGCAAACCATATAAGGTTTTCCCAGATGAAATACCTACTAAGAAATTTAAAAGTAAAAACATTTGCACTAATCATTTATTAATCGTAATAGGTGTCTCTAGTTACAACTGTTTTTACATAGTCCTCAGAGACTATATATTATATTTTTGAATATTATTGGGCCACTGAGAAAAGCATGAACGGAGACCGTCTATATATTACTAGACCACCCGTGACCCGTTGGGTCAGTTTGTTATATTAGCTATGGAATTCATGTATGAGCGTGACACTTGTGGCATAAAGAAAATAGGTTTTTTTTACATAACAGAAGCATTTCTATGAAAGTATATTAAAATGAAAAAAGAATATAGATTTCTATGAGTCGTTCTGTTTATTATAATTGTTTTTTTTTTAAATTACAGTTACTGAATTATAAGTGGTTGGTTAGGGCGATTTGAGAAAGGAAGGGGGAACAGCAGGCTTTCTCGCGTACGTAACGAAAACGGAGTAGGAGTGGTGAAATCTATGAGAGGGAAAGTGGGAGGTGGTTTCGTTCACCGACCGCTAGTATGGCTGATATTAATAATGAGTGTTGTTTTTTTGTTTGTTTGTTTTTGTTTTTTAAAAGGAGGAGTTTTTTTGAAACTGCGACATACTTTACGAAGTCCTCCCGTTGAATGTTTTTAGCCGTGAAGAAAACAAACTATTTGATGAAATTGTTTAAAAATTTCCAGAATGAAAAATTTCATGCGTTCGTTAATCATAATAGAGAATAACGGAATTGGAATAACAGATTGAAGACGATGCTATTTACGCATGCGCAACCGGATGTTGAAAACCGGAAAGCTGAAAGCTGATTGCAAACATACAAGAACAATAGAGTTTTAGTATTATATAGATTAATCAACATATTTTTCATACGCTTAAGAAAACTTATAGCATCGCACTGCGACACAATATACTCCGTTTTTTTACTGGCTAAAGAAACAAGTATTTTATTATGTCTTACCAATGTCAAAAGTATGTTGTGCTTGCACAATGATGTTCGCACTTGTTTTGCTGTCTTGTCAGTATCTAGTCATTCAGTTAACATTTAACTAGAGTCATATAGAAAGATATTATTTTAAAAGTGGTACATTTCGATCAAGCCATTACGAAAGTAGAGCCAGAAGGCTATATAAAAGTGGACTAAGTTTGCACATGTATAAAGCTTTAACCATAACAGAGGTATACATCTGAAAGTACTTCGAGTCCTGTTTTTCTTTTATAGTACTTGGTTTGTTCCATGGAGGTTTACAATCTAAAATATTCCCCCCTGGCTCTAATACGTTACGTCAGAATCATCCATAGTTGAGAAAAAAAAAATACTAATTTTCAAGTGTTAATTAAGTTGTCCGTGTACAATTGATAGTTTTCACAAATCAATCAATTCTGTTTTCTATCTTATCGATTTCCAATAGAGAGTAATGAAGCGACAGATAGCAGATTTAGGCATCAATGATGTTCAAATTTAAGACGGTCTATAGAATCTTCTTGTTTGCTTGGTTATTTACTGATGAGTTGTTGCTTATCAAAAATTTCGGCAAACATTAATGAGAAATTTTATGACTAGTATTCGTTGATATTGGGTGTAAAGCAACTATTTTATTACAAGTATTCGTTGATATTGGATGTAAAGCAACTATTTTATGACAAGTATTCGTTGATATTGGATGTAAAGCAACTATTTTATGACAAGTTTCGTTGATATTGGATGTAAAGCAACTATTTTATGACAAGTATTAGTTGATATTAGATGAAAAGCAACAATTTTATGACAAGTATTCGTTGATATTGGATATAAAGCAACTATTTTATGAAAAGTATTCGTTGATATTGGATGTAAAGCAACTATTTTATGACAAGTATTCGTTGATATTGGATGTAAAGTCAACTTATTTATGACAAGTATTCGCTGATATTGGATGTAAAAGCAACTATTTTATGACAAGTATTCGTTGATATTGGATGTAAAGGCAACTATTTTATGACAAGTATTCGTTGATATCGGATGTAAAGCAACTATTTTATGACAAGTATTAGTTGATATTGGATGTAAAGAAACTATTATATGACAAGTATTCGTTGATATTGGATGTAAAGGCAACTATTTTATGACAAGTATTCGTTGATATCGGATGTAAAGCAACTATTTTATGACAAGTATTAGTTGATATTGGATGTAAAGAAACTATTATATGACAAGTATTCGTTGATATTGGATGTAAAGGCAACTATTTTATGACAAGTATTCGTTAATATTGGATGTAAAGTAACTATTTTATGACAAGTATTAATTGATATTGGATGTAAAGCAACTATTTTATGACAAGTATTCGTTGATAATGGATGTAAAGACACTATATTATGACATGTATTCGTTGATATTGGATGTAAAGCAACAATTTTATGACAAGTATTCGTTGATATTGGGTGTAAAGCAACTATTTTATGACAAGTATTCGTTGATAATGGATGTGAAGACACTATATTATGACATGTATTCGTTGATATTGGATGTAAAGCAACAATTTTATGACAAGTATTCGTTGATATTGGGTGTAAAGCAACTATTTTATGACAAGTTTCGTTGATATTGGATGTAAAGCAACTATTTTATGACAAGTATTCGTTGATATTGGATGTAAAGCAACTATTTTCTGACAAGTATTCGTTGATATTGGATGTAAAGCAACAATTTTATGACAAGTATTCGTTGATATTGGGTGTAAAGCAACTATTTTATGACAAGTATTCGTTGATAATGGATGTGAAGACACTATATTATGACATGTATTCGTTGATATTGGATGTAAAGCAACAATTTTATGACAAGTATTCGTTGATATTGGGTGTAAAGCAACTATTTTATGACAAGTATTCGTTGATATTGGATGTAAAGCAACTATTTTATGACAAGTATTCGTTGATATTGGATGTAAAGCAACAATTTTATGACAAGTATTCGTTGATATTGGGTGTAAAGCAACTATTTTATGACAAGTATTCGTTGATAATGGATGTAAAGCAACAATTTTATGACAAGTATTCGTTGATATTGGGTGTAAAGCAACTATTTTATGACAAGTATTCGTTGATAATGGATGTGAAGACACTATATTATGACATGTATTCGTTGATATTGGATGTAAAGCAACAATTTTATGACAAGTATTCGTTGATATTGGGTGTAAAGCAACTATTTTATGACAAGTATTCGTTGATATTGGATGTAAAGCAACTATTTTCTGACAAGTATTCGTTGATATTGGATGTAAAGCAACAATTTTATGAAAAGTATTCGTTGATATTGGATGTAAAGCAACAATTTTATGACAAGTTTCGTTGATATTGGATGTAACGGCAACTATTTTATGACAAGTATTTGTTGATATTGGATGTAAAGCAACTATTTTATGACAAGTATTCGTTGATATTGGATGTAAAGCAACAATTTTATGAAAAGTATTCGTTGATATTGGATGTAAAGCAACAATTTTATGAAAAGTATTCGTTGATATTGGATGTAAAGCAACAATTTTATGACAAGTATTCGTTGATATTGGGTGTAAAGCAACTATTTTATGACAAGTATTCGTTGATATTGGATGTAAAGCAACTATTTTCTGACAAGTATTCGTTGATATTGGATGTAAAGCAACTATTTTATGAAAAGTATTCGTTGATATTGGATGTAAAGCAACAATTTTATGACAAGTTTCGTTGATATTGGATGTAACGGCAACTATTTTATGACAAGTATTTGTTGATATTGGATGTAAAGCAACTATTTTATGACAAGTATTCGTTGATATTGGATGTAAAGCAACAATTTTATGAAAAGTATTCGTTGATATTGGATGTAAAGCAACAATTTTATGACAAGTATTCGTTGATATTGGATGTAAAGCAACAATTTTATGAAAAGTATTCGTTGATATTGGATGTAAAGCAACAATTTTATGAAAAGTATTCGTTGATATTGGATGTAAAGCAACTATTTTATGACAAGTATTCGTTGATATTGGGTGTAAAGCAACTATTTTATGACAAGTATTCGTTGATATTGGATGTAAAGCAACAATTTTATGAAAAGTATTCGTTGATATTGGATGTAAAGCAACAATTTTATGACAAGTATTCGTTGATATTGGATGTAAAGCAACAATTTTATGAAAAGTATTCGTTGATATTGGATGTAAAGCAACAATTTTATGAAAAGTATTCGTTGATATTGGATGTAAAGCAACTATTTTATGACAAGTATTCGTTGATATTGGGTGTAAAGCAACTATTTTATGACAAGTATTCGTTGATATTGGATGTAAAGCAACAATTTTATGAAAAGTATTCGTTGATATTGGATGTAAAGCAACAATTTTATGACAAGTATTCGTTGATATTGGATGTAAAGCAACAATTTTATGAAAAGTATTCGTTGATATTGGATGTAAAGCAACAATTTTATGACAAGTATTCGTTGATATTGGGTGTAAAGCAACTATTTTATGACAAGTATTCGTTGATATTGGATGTAAAGCAACTATTTTCTGACAAGTATTCGTTGATATTGGATGTAAAGCAACTATTTTATGAAAAGTATTCGTTGATATTGGATGTAAAGCAACAATTTTATGACAAGTTTCGTTGATATTGGATGTAACGGCAACTATTTTATGACAAGTATTTGTTGCTATTGGATGTAAAGCAACTATTTTATGACAAGTATTCGTTGATATTGGATGTAAAGCAACAATTTTATGAAAAGTATTCGTTGATATTGGATGTAAAGCAACAATTTTATGACAAGTATTCGTTGATATTGGATGTAAAGGCAACTTATTTATGACAAGTATTCGTTGATATTGGATGTAAAGGCAATTTTTTTTGACAAGTATTCGTTGATATTAGATGTAAATCAACTATTTTATAATATTAGCTTAACATTGATTTCACGCTGACAATAACGATTGGACTTCTCTGGGATTTGAGTGACAATAAGTCTTCCTAAGGTTACAGTACTCTTCGCACCCTTCCGGTGGAGGTCTGGTTAATTATTTCTTTCCTGGTCTGTTCATCTTCCTTGACCCTTCATCTCTATTTTCATAGTATCAGCCGAAGTTGATACCACCACATTGTACTTGTTTTTTTAGGAGGAAACTTTATTATTATTATATTATAATTATTATCATTAGTAGTAGTAGCAGTAGTAGTAGTTGTAAAAGTAGTAATAGTATTATTCATTTTTTAAAATTATTAATAGTAGTAGTAGTAGTATTATTTACGGAAATTGCGTTTTCAGAACACATTGTACTGTCGCTTGACACTACTTTTCTCCAAACCAATATGGCGACACAAGTTTCCATTTCAGTAAATAGATCCTAGCATGTGGCTGTTGCTTTCAAACGTAATAAATCTAATAACCCCTCATTAATATTAAATGTCGTGTTCAACTCCGCTTATAAAGACAACACAATAAGCATTACGCGTAATATATTCATATCCATCATATGTAAAGAAACGCGTTAGAAATTTTGCGCAATTCTAGCGAATTGCTCGTTGAATGAGTTAGCCGACTGGCAACATTATTAAGTAAGAAGCTGATACTCTCAGATATGTTTCCTTTTATCGGCTCAGGTAATTTCACTAGCCTTTAAATGGCTGTATTTTATCAAATTGCTTTCCGTGAAGGATCGTGGCAGTTTTCCAATTATTCCTTGACAGCATTTCCACTTGATTTGTCGAAACAGGAAATAAAAGATTGTTGATTAGAATTTTCTTTCTGTTTGAAACATCTGGTTTTAATCCTATTAGACTAACCTGCATGCTGAATTTCTACATGTGAATATAAATCTTTATAATCTTAGTGTTGTGAAGTTGCTCCACAGTAAATAATACATAAGGAAGTCAAGTCGAGGGTTGGTTTAACAAGTGTATTAACAAAGTAAGAAAGTGACTAGCTCTTGCCTAGACAGTTACAAGACTGTGCTTTTTCTTCCGTGTCTCTGGTGACTCGCACTATTTATAGTGACAACCGGTGTAGTTTCTCCTGTGTAAGAACGGCCGGTGTAACATTAGGAAAATCCAAATAAACGTATCATTTGTCAAAATGTTTCATTTCTGGCTCGAGTAGCCTAAAAACACTTTTTTTAAAACCCTTAAATGTTTTTTGTTTCAAATATGACACATTTTAACAAAACGCCAATTAAATATAATATTAAACAGAAATATGTCAAACTGCAACTTGTTTCATATTTGCAACGAGACATTTGGCAAGTGTAAGTATCTTCTTCTATATATTAATACGATAGCGTGTGTGTTCGTATGTCACGCTTACATCAAAAGCTTTTCGCATGCGCACCGCACCTAGATTTGAAAAAGCATTCAAGTAACCTAATTTTCGTAATAATCTTTGTTATTTCTCTTTGGCGCAACGGTTAGCAATGTATCATTTTGACGTCGGTTTTTGACGTCGGCCCCACTGGTTTATAGTTCGATTCCAACTAACCTCTGAGTTATTTTTCTACATCGAAGGAGGGAGGTAGGGAGGAGACGTCTGGGAAGACACATAATAATTTTATAAAATAAATATACAAGTCAAGTATTATCATATTTTATTCAAACAGGTAAATGTTAGGTACAAGATAATTAGTATTAAAAAACACCATTTCGTGTAATTTACACGGGTCTCGATAGTTAGTATGATGTTGCATCAGCACACTCGCTAAATAGGTAATCAGTATCTTCGATGTCACGGGCAAGTGTCATCGGTGTATCATCTGCCTAATTCAGGAGCCTAAAATGGTCATTATAATAGTTAGTAAAATGTATTTTATGATTCTCTGGTGAATTATGATTATCTAGCTTCATATATTGTAGTGTTTTGTTATGTAAAATATTATGACATTTGTTGCACATTTGCAACTCCATTTATTTTTGTTCAATAATTTTTTTTTTCTAAAAATACTTTTTACTACTTTATATTACTCCTATGAAACATTTTTCACTTTTTTAACACCAATATAAAACATAAAACACCAATTGTTTAGTAACAAAGTAAAATGCAAAACAGACATTCATACGAATTAAATTGTTTCTTATTTTTGTAATAAGTTTGTTTATTCTTATACACAATGAACTAATAACATTACAAGTACTTCCACGCAATCTGGTTCGATTAACTTAATGCACTTGTACCCTCCCAAAGAAAATACCCTTGACCCATCAAACTAGCAGCAAAATCCTATTGTTTCTTTCTTTGCTTACTCTTTCCCCGACCGTACTAACATGTAGTAAAAGTAAATGTGTGTGAATCAACAACGTACAACTTTGTTGACCGGCTTTATTCTGGTGGTGGCATTCTTGCAGGAATGACCACGTAATGGTTGCCAAAATCTCTAAGTGAAAGTGATATTATGGAACTGACTGGATTCGAACTTGGTACACACAGGTCGTCATTCCGTTTCTTTATCCACTTGACCACCATGCAGTAATTTAAATATATTGTAGAGCTCCCTGAAAAATATAGGAGGACTGGAAACGGAAGTCGGATGATGTCACTTCCAGTTTGGAAAATATTCGATCAATTTTTTGTTGCAAACACTAAAACAAGTGAAACTACCCGACGGAGGGGGCGGGGCCTAGGCGAAGTGGCCTTAATGGGCCTGACTAAGATCTCGTTACCCAAGTAAATGGTTCTCTCTCTCTCTCGCACACACGCATACATGAGTCCTGTTGCCGTTCTGTGCGTGTCTAAATAAACACTTTTAAAGCACAAACTCAGCGTCCATGTGTTTTTTTGCTGGCTCGTGCTTTAATCGACAGACCAACCACAATGGACGTGAAGCGGCCGAATCAACAACCGACGGACGTCCCGAGTGCCTACGGGAAATGTTAAGCAGGTATGTTACACAACAAATACATTTTTATCGTCGAACTAAGGGGCCTGTATAAATGTGGAAGTTAACCTTGGGTTGCTTTGTTTTAATTCATATTAATGTTATTAAATACTGAACTCACTCATGTTGCCAACCGTTTTTATGCTCTAATTATGCTCGGGAATTTGCATGGAATTTTGAAGTAAATCCTTTATTAATCAATGGGTGTAGCGTACAAGTTCTCGACTTCGACCGAATGACCCCCAAGTTCAACACCACGCATGTGATGATTGTCAGAGGTTATATAGAGCGAAAAATTGTGATAAGGACTTGTAAGATAAGAACTGTAGTCTGAATAATTTAAATATTCTGAATTATTAATCTTCATCTCGAACATTCCGAAACATATATATATGTTTTATTATCATTTATTAATTTAGTACTTTCTTACATTAAGACTCGCACTAACTTTGACCATAAACCCACATTCTAAACCCTAACTCTAACACTAATCCTAACACAAACCCAAACCCTAACGCAACCCCTACCCTAACCTCAAACTTTAACCCTAACAATAACCCTTATCCAAACGCTAACCCTTATCCTAACTCTAATCCTAACCCTAACGCTAACCCTAACCCTAACCCTAAACCATAACCTTAAACTCTAACCCTAAAACCTAACCCTAACCATTTACCCTAACCCCCACTTTGACCCTGTCTCTAACCCTTACACTGTCTTTAACAATAACGATGGTGTCAAAGTAAGCTTATGTCCTAATTTAACAATACACCATTTATCTGTTTCAAATTTAACATATTATTTTGTATGTTTTCATATTTTAATTATTAATTAATAAATATTTCAATTATTATTTTGTATGTTTTAATATTAATATTATTAATTAATTAATATTATATTATTTTTTTGTATGTTTTTATATTCTAATAATTAATTAATATATATTTTAATCATTATTTTGTATGTTTTCATATTATGATTATTAATTAATAAATATTTCAATTATTATTTTGTATGTTTTCATATAATGATTATTAATTAATTAATATTATATTATTATTTTGTATGTTTTTATATTCTAATAATTAATTAATAAATATTTCAATTATTATTTTGTATGTTTTCATATAATGATTATTAATTAATTAATATTCTATTATTATTTTGTATGTTTTTATATTGTAATAATTAATTAATATATATTTTAATCATTATTTTGTATGTTTTCATATTATGATTATTAATTAATAAATATTTCAATTATTATTTAGTATGTTTTCATATTATATTTATTAATTAATAAATATTTCAATTATTATTTTGTTTGTTTTCATATTATGATTATTAATTAATAAATATTTCAATTATTATTTTGTATGTTTTCTTATTATGATTATTAATTAATACATATTTCAATTATTATTTTGTATGTTTTCATATTATGATTATTGATTACTAAATATTTCAATCATTATTTTTTATGTTTTCATATTATGATTATTAATTAATAAATATTATATTATTATTTTGTATGTTTTTATATTCTAATAATTAATTAATAAATATTTCAATTATTATTTTGTATGTTTTACTATTATGATTATTAAATAATAAATATTTCAATTATTATTTTGTATGTTTTCATATAATGATTATAAATTAATTCATATTCTATTATTACTTTGTATGTGTTTATATTCTAATAATTAATTAATATATATTTCAATCATTATTTTGTATGTATTCATATTATGATTATTAATCAATATATATTTCAATCATTATTTTGTATGTTTTCATATTATGATTATTAATTAATAAATATTTCAATTATTATTTAGTATGTTTTCATATTATGATTATTAATTAATAAATATTTCAATTATTATTTAGTATGTTTTCATATTATATTTATTAATTAATAAATATTTCAATTATTATTTTGTTTGTTTTCATATTATGATTATTAATTAATAAATATTTCAATTATTATTTTGTATGTTTTCTTATTATGATTATTAATTAATACATATTTCAATTATTATTTTGTATGTTTTCATATTATGATTATTGATTACTAAATATTTCAATCATTATTTTTTATGTTTTCATATTATGATTATTAATTAATAAATATTATATTATTATTTTGTATGTTTTTATATTCTAATAATTAATTAATAAATATTTCAATTATTATTTTGTATGTTTTACTATTATGATTATTAAATAATAAATATTTCAATTATTATTTTGTATGTTTTCATATAATGATTATAAATTAATTAATATTCTATTATTACTTTGTATGTTTTTATATTCTAATAATTAATTAATATATATTTCAATCATTATTTTGTATGTATTCATATTATGATTATTAATCAATATATATTTCAATCATTATTTTGTATGTTTTCATATAATGATTATGAATTAATTAATATTCTATTATTATTTTGTATGTTTTTATATTCTAATAATTAATTAATAAATATTTCAATTATTATTTTGTATGTTTTACTATTATGATTATTAAATAATAAATATTTCAATTATTATTTTGTATGTTTTCATATAATGATTATAAATTAATTAATATTCTATTATTACTTTGTATGTTTTTATATTCTAATAATTAATATATAAATATTTCAATTATTATTTTGTATGTTTTCATATTATGATTATTAATTAATAAATATTTCAATTATTATTTTGTATGTTTTCATATTATATTTATTAATTAATAAATATTTCGATTATTATTTTGTTTGTTTTCATATTATGATTATTAATTAATAAATATTTCAATTATTCTTTTGTATGTTTTACTATTATGATTATTAAATAATAAATATTTCAATTATTATTTTGTATGTGTTCATATAATGATTATAAATTAATTAATATTCTATTATTACTTTGTATGTTTTTATATTCTAATAATTAATTAATAAATATTTCAATAATTATTTTGTATGTTTTAATATTATGATTATTAATTAATAAATATTTCAATTATTATTTTGTATGTTTTCATATTATATTTATTAATTAATAAATATTTCAATTATTATTTTGTTTGTTTTCATATTATGATTATTAATTAATAACTATTTCTAATTATTACTTTTTGTGTTTTCATATTATGATTATTAATTAATAAATATTTCAATTATTACTTTGTATGTTTTAATATTATGATTATTAATTAATACATATTCTATTATTATTTTGTGTGTTTTTATATCCTAATAATTATTTAATATATATTCACTTATTATTTTTTCTTTTTACTTCAGGGTGTTGTTCATCGGAGAGTGTTAGACCACGAACTTGGATCAGAATGAAGAAAACTGTAACTCAAAACTCTCCAAATCTCATAAGCGACTAAAGTTTGAATTTCATGCACACCATTTATTTGTATTTATTTTTATTAATTTATTTTTTAAAACAATTTAAGAATTGAAAAGAGAAAACACGACGATGATTGATGGAATGAAAACAGTAGTAAACAAATATTTGCCTAACAAAACTGCGCAACCATAATAGACGAAATCGATTTCACCCTCAATAAATGTCTATATATTTAGTATTTACAGTGGACACACTTTCCGTTTATGTATCCCAGCTTCAAACATTGTATTTGAACACATCCGGTCACTTGATTAATGACTTGCTGTGAGATATTGTCAGTTGTTGAATAGTTGGCCGCCAAATTCGTAGTTTCATCATTGTTATTTTTTTATTATCAGAGACATTACAGTTCAATTCTATACAAAGTATTCTATTGTTGTCTGCAAATTCAATGTAGAATAAAGTCATTATTCTATTGGTCGTTCAGTTCTCGAGTTTACATCTACTAATCCTTACTCTAACTCTTAACCTTAACCCTAACCCTAACCCCATGCTTCTTCTGGCTCATTTCAAATAAATACACAAAACGGTTTAATTCAAAGTTTCTTATTTAGTCTCTGTTAACCTACCTATTATACACACACTTACACATACACACACACACACACACATATATATATATTTATATAAGGGAGTTTGAATTACCTACTAGGGAGTTTGAATTACCTACTGAGGAATTTATATTACCTACTAAACACCATCCGCGATTGTCTTCGGTACCTCTGTACAAAGGTTCGTCAGGACAACCTGACATTAGGATACTTCACCTTACAAGTTAACCCTGACCAAATATTCAAAATAACATAGTATTCGAAGCGCATTGACATATACGAGGAATAGGCACCTTTCTCTCAGTAATTTTACCACAGCACTTAGATGAAAACTCCACCAGACCAGATGAATTCTGGTCCTGGAATCCGATAGACCAAGGGACCTAAAGAAAGATATACAACAGCCAACTGGTAAATTGAGGAAAAGAAAATAAACGTTTTACTATCTCAACTTTTAAGACGTAAAAGTTAACTTTAATAACATATTCGAATATCTAATTATCTCAAACAGAGATACAGCGTTAGCCCCAGATAGAGGCTCCATGATTATTGAGCACTTCGACTGAAGCAAAATGAAACAAAAGAAATATATATATATATATATATATATATATATATATAATTAGTTATTTAATTTATACACGTATAATATTGTAAAGTGATATAATATTATAGATTTTCAATATTTTATTCAATAGTGTTCAATACGTACTTAGAGTTCAGTAATAAAAGATAGAAATATGTGTTGCAGATAGAAAAAGATAGAAATATGTGTTGCAACACAGAGGCGTGCGCATTTTATCCCTCAAAAGGGAATTGTCGGGATAAGCCTAACGATTCCCTGCGAGAACGAAACCTGAATGCCAATGCGTAGCTTAATTGACATACATATATTCCACACAATAATATATATATATATATATATATATATATATATATATATATATATATATATATATATATAGTAAGAGAGAGAGAGTGTAAGTGAGAGAGAAAGAGAGACAGAGAGAAAAAATAATCATAATGAGGTTATTTAAGTGTCTCTGTTGACCATCGTCTGTGTAAGTGTTCTGATGTGCTTATGTTCTGTTGTGTATTTATCATTCTTTATGCGTTTGTGCCCACGTGTGTGTATGTATGTTGTATTTCTTTTAAGTTTGCGTGTGCGCGCCTATCCTTCGGTGGTGTTCCTGTCTATGACCTTTTCTAACTCGATCATAGAGTGTTGATTAGTTTTAATGACTTGCTGGTATGAAATTATTCTCATTAGATTCAGCAGGTGTTCGGAGAGGTTTCAATGTATAAGACAAATTAAGGAGTAGGCAAACGATTAAAAAATGGCCGCACATTAGCGGAGAGTGACTAGCGTTCTGGCAGCCCCCAAACGTCTCGGAGTGCAACTGTGGTTGAGAGAGGGGTGTAAAAGAGATAATACAGAACACGACGGCGGAGATAAACACCATTCCAAAAGAAGACTTGCAGAGGTTTTTTCGGCAGTGGATGGATCGGTCGGCTAACACAAGGGGGCGGGCCTACTTTGAAGGGGATTAGTGTCCAAACCCCGTTACGTATTACAAATATTTTTCTGCCTTAAGGTCGGATACGTTTTAGACAGGCCTCGTACGTGTTCAAAAATACAATGCCTCTACAATACCATGTACATGTATGGGTAATAACTTGTTGTGAAGCAAATATCGACTACTACTTCTGGTGGGATATGTTTCGTAAAGTAGTATAGGGAACCGAAGACGAGCGGAAGATTCAGAAGAGATATCGTGATTCGAATATTAATACGTAACTGGCAGAGTCAGTGCATGATTTCGTTGGATAACTTCTCGGCATTAATAACAATAAACATACAAGAATGTAATGAAACGACGTGTCATATGCTAAAGCTAAAGTTCTTGATCCTTATACGACACATGTCAGTTACTCGAGCAAACAGGAAATACAATAAGCGGCCTCCGGCAAGTATCTTATGTTCTGCTCTATTCATATGATCTTGTCATTCTTGTAAATGTTGAAATCTATTCAATCCTATTTCAATATTCTTACCGAATAGTCTATCTGATTTGCCGACCGACTTGTGTCACCTATGTGACGATACTGTTTGGTCAGACGGACTGAGGCGATCGATGTGGACGAGCTATGGACATTAATACACATAATCAAATAGGATGTACTAATACTAGTTAGACTACATGTCATACAGTAACTTTTTAATACTGACACCCAGCAACTCTTTGAGAAATGTTAGAAGGCATATGATAGAATCTTATAAGCAAGGGAAATATAAATATGTGTTCAAATCTGTTTGAATATACAACTTGAAGGCGTAGAATTATTAGTTTAACGTATTTTTAAATTGCTAAATAATTATGTCAAGAAATGTCACTGTACTGGCAGCAATCTCACCCACTCAACACTGGGTGTCTTCTTCGTGTAACATTATTATTATCATAAAATCTTAAAGTAAAAAATAAAATTGATCATATGCTGTTATGGGATGAGGGAAATTAGTGTTGTTAAAGAATTATTCCAAGAAATGTCACTGAACTGGCAGCAGTCTCACCCACTCAACACTGAGGGACTTCATCGTGTAACATCTTTAAATTAAGGATTATAAGATCTAAAAGTAAAAATAAAATTGATCATATGCTGTTATGGGATGACGGAAATTAGTGTTGTTAAAGGATTATTCCAAGACATGTCATCGTACTGATACCCAGTTTCACCCACTCAACACTGGGTGGCTTCTTACGTTAAAATCCAAAAATTAAAGAAAAATTGAAATGTAAAAATACGACTATAAATGATAATTCGAAGAATTATGTGATTATATGGGAACTGTCAGATATCTGCATGCTTCAAATACACGCTAAAAACATAAATACGTCGTCGCCCAGAATAGTTATCACACATGTTAATCAAATAATTTTTTCCAGCTATAATATCTAACAATATAATTGCATTTTAGTAAGATGTTTGTATCTTATTGATGTCTTTTTTGTTTCCATTATTTGTTATATATATCTTGGTACTATTATAGAGAACGACCCGCATTTCCGTGACTTCGCATCGTCAACGTTCGTGCAGGTCTCGGAAGCGCCCGAGAGTTGACGAAACTATTAACCAATAAGGTTGCAACAAGCAGACGATAACTTTTGGAAGAAATTAATTTCTACAATCTGCAGCACGTTAAAAAAAATGAATTTCTACGATCTGTGTCAGCGCGTTGAATCTACCAAAGGACTCATTCAGTTCTGTCAACAACGGTCACTTCTAGTCAAAGACTAACCTTAACCCCTAACTATAATCCAGAAAATATTAAAAAGAAAAAAAACATTGAAAAAAAAACGAAAAAAAACCAACAAAAATTGCTTAAAAACAGTTGGGAATTTGCGCTTAAATATGCTAAAATAAAGAATATGTGGGGTAAAATGTTCAAAATAGTACGAGACTGAGAATGTGTTGAATTATGTTTACAAAAAAGTATCCGTATTTACTTAACTTAGTTGAAATTTAAAGTAAACGACACCCCCCAAACATATTCTTGATGCGAATAACGAAACTTATATAGTACCATCGACATAAGTAAATTACCAATAATGCAATTTAGTACAGGTTTTCTGGATACTGTTTCGGTATTTTACCAGTAATTCATTTCAATTTATATTTTATTTTGGTTCTTCTTTTACAAATAAACGAAATGTGGGTATTTATATGCGATCATATACTAGAGAGAAACCACATACTTGTGAAGTGTGTGGCGCTTCTTTTACACGGAAAAAACATATGTTGCAACATACGTAAATTATACTGCAGCACTTGGTAACACACACTGGATATAAACCATTTTATTGTGAAGTATGTGGCTCTTCTTTTATATATAAATTATGCGCATATTTAGACAAGAAGCTATTATTGTAAGATAATGAAGAGTGGCAAGAATGAATCGTCGACGAGTATATTGTGGGTGGGACGTCGAGAAAGAAAGCGACTAGATAACTGTAAAAAAGGAGCAGGTTCCGCAGTGCAAGCGAGACTTGAAAGGTGGTGGTTTCAGAAAAGCGAAGAGTCGGAGCGCTTGGTGATCGGAGTATCGAAGTACCGGAAGAATGAGAGTTTACCGAGGTTCATGGCATCGATAAAGCTTTATTGGCTATGGATTTTCTGTCTTCATATATGTGATATTTTTCTAGTTCTTTCACGCTAGGTATTTGCTGTTTACTTCCCATCGTTTTCTTTTCATTCTAGCATTTTCCCAGTTCTCATTCTCCGTCATTTATTCAGTTTTATACCATTTTATTTCTCGTATTTTCCTTTTACAGCCTGATTTCGTTTTTTTTTTAATTTATTTCTATAGAAGTCGCTCCAGACAGAGCATAGAGCCACCTGATGTAAAAAACTAAAAAAAACTACTGCAACGTAAAAAAATAGCGAACGAATAGTGTAAAATAGACAGATTCTGATACAGTGAAAACGAACTGATATATGTATTATTATATAACTGATTTTAATTTTGATTAATTATGGAGCTGATTTTATTAAAATGCACGCCAATTAAATAATGTATCGATTTCGAAGTAGTAAACATATACACGGAAACTGAATCAATTATTTCAATCTGATGTTAATCTATTAACAAGTGGACATTTTTATTGACATGTTAACAGACTGGTTCATGTCAGATGACCGAAATTAAGCAAAGTTGAATGTGGTCAGTAATAAGATGGGTGGCAATTTGGGAATACCAGATGTGTATGTTCTAAAATGAATGTCGTTGCATCTTTTCTATTACCGTTATACAAGTTATGAATCAGTATTTTTTTCGTCCATTGTTAAAATACTAGAATAGACTAGAATCAAAAGCCTTATTAGAGCTACAAGTCTAGGAAAATACTTCTCCGCTTATACCAACATTCCTTCCTATCAGTCTACTTTCTACTCTGTTATTTTAATTTTTCTATCTTTTTGCTTTTAGTGCATTTATTTCCTTCCCAGATTTCCCTTTTATTTTTTTCTTCTGTTGTGACCCTGTTTAGGGGCCGAAATGAAGACACGGAACACGGGGTTAGGTGAACAATATATATTGAAGAAAGGATATGTACAGAGAACAAGAGAAGTGGTATATCAGTCCTGACTGCCAGGGTAGGCTGGAGTTCAATCCTATAACTACGAAAAGCCTAAATGCTTCCAGTCTTTTATTAGGAATGGACGTGTCCACCGTTCGTCATATAGCTACGCTATCATAACACTTTAATTGCCTATTTCTTCGATATCTATAGCTTTTATTTTTTATTAACAATTATCCTATTTTCGGTCTTTTCTTCCGGTTTTTTTTTGTAAACCTTTATTATGCTATTTCTTTGTTTATTTATAACCGTTTTCCCTATCTAGTATTTATTTTCTTCTTTTCCTCAAGTATTTAATTCTTTTTAACTGTTTTCTCTCATTTTCATTCCCATCAAGATGGTTACCATATTTCTCCTCCCGTATCAAACACTTCTTTATTTTCAAACCCTAACACTAACCCTAACCCTAACTCTAACCCTAACACTAACCCTAACTCTAACACTAACACTAACACTAACACTAACACTAACACTAACCATAACCCTAACGCTTTTCATTTCCATCAAGAATGTTACCATTGTTCTCCTCCCGTATCAAAAACTTCTTTTATCTCAAACCCTAACACTAACCCTAATCCTAACCCTAACCCTAACACTAACCCTAACCCTAACTCTAACACTAACACTAACCCTAACACTAACCCTAACCCTAACGCTTTTTATTTCCATCATGAATGTTACTATATTTCTCCTCCCGTATCAAAAACTTCTTTATCTTGAAACCCTAACCATAACACTAACTCTAACCCTAACACTAACCCTAACCCTAACCCTAACTCCATATCTCTCTATATACCTCCTTTAATCTATTTTCTTTCCACTTATAATCCTTTCTTCACATTCATTCATTTATTTATTCTCTCATCTCTTTAAATTGTTACGTTACTTTATATTTATTTTGTATTTTATTATCTTCTCGTTCCGCTCTATTTTTTCGCTTTTTTTATCTGTTTCTTCAACATATTCTTCATTAACTTCAACAGAGCTTTTCAAAAAAAAGTCTCCATTCCGTGGAATACCGATGAAACGTCTCCATGGGAACTGCCTCCGGCTTCTCATGAATATTAAAAGAAAACAAAAAAACAAAGTCGAACGCTGAAGAACACAAAAATGAAATGTATTTTAATTGGCGCACTTCTTCGACTCCAATCGATAACCAATCAGACGAGAGAAAAGCACGCAAGGGAGATCAGTAAAAATACGACAAAACAAAACATTAATAATTCAGAAGTAAAACTCCAATGACAACAAATACAATAAAGAAATAGAAGAAAATAAAGATATAGAAAGGGGAGGTAACTGTTTATTCTTCAAGAGAGACCAAACAGGAAAAAGCTATACTTTTCGTGTGATCACGTGATTGGCGAATACTAAACATGAAATTAGCACAAGAAATGAAGAAAGTCTTAAAAAAAAAACGTTACTACATTTGACGAAATGCAATCAAGTATCCTTCAAAATGGATGATTACTCATTGAAAATATTTGCACAAATTTTGACATTTAAGTTGATTCATATAACTATAATAGATATGTGGTGTTTGTCAGAAGATCAAAAACGTTATGAAGAACTCTCCTTTTGGCCGAGATCAAAGTGTAGTATCTGTTCCGATGGATACTACACCCTATAGACCGGTATCGTCTTGGCCTTCGAATCTTGATTCCGCCGGTCTGTGGGGTTGTCCTCTGCAGTACTAGGAGGTCCACTTTCCCAGGCTTTGCCTCCCCTCTTTGGGGTGGAGTAAGTTTATCGCTTACCGCCTGAGGTGCCCCTATCGGGGAATGCCGACGGGGCTGCCCAAGTATTTATCGTAGGCGAGTATGCTTATCTTTCCGGCGCTTACTTTTCAAATACCACTTTCCCTGTCTTGTGTCACATCTTATCGCTGTGGGAGGAAGATAAATCTCCCCCACCAAAACCCTTTGTGATATTTGATCCACGATTATTAACACGAATTCGCACGTGTAAGTCACATATCAAAAATTATTTCGTGCACTACCTGTATCTTGATATAACTGATGTTGTGTGTTTGTTATGAAGGAAGCTCAGAATGAACATGTTTGAATAAAACCACAACGTTTGACGGATTTTATAATGAACATATCTGTGTCAATGGTCCAATAAATGTGTGTTTGGACTAAACGAAGGTACTGAACTTATCTATGCACTTGTAACTTTGAAAAAGGTATTAACAGAGAATAACTTCAACATTTAGGTTAAATAACTACAGTTAAATATAAGACTGGGTATGTTTAATCATGAAAATATTAGCGAGATTATATTAGGGATTATATAGGTAATGCTTGCACACAGAGTTCAGAAGAGATTAAGCACTTTCCCACGGAAGATCACGAAGTGTACTTAAATCCTCATTAGGCTTGTTACCAAAATTTAAAAAGAAAACAAAGTACGTTACGAACGATTATTAATTAAGTAAACCATTCACAATTATAAATAGGCTTATAAATATTATTAATAAAGTACAACATTTAAAATTATTAATAGGCTTATTAATATTATTATTAAAGTAAAACATTCATAATTACCAATAGGCTAGACATGCATTGACAATAAATATTTAAATAAACTAAATCTAACTTTTCTTCAAAACGTCATCATCTATTAAAAATGTATATATATATATATATATATATATATATATATATATATATATATATATATATATATATATATAAGTATATTTCTAATTTGTAGAATTTGGTATATTCGGACTACTGTTCTCATCTTGGGTGTTTTTATCACAACGTTTCGGCCGATGTGACCTCCGACCTTCTTCAGGTGGACCTTGTTGAACTCGAGAATCTTTCTGTCGAACTCGGGAATCTGGACGGAATTTCGAACGGAACCCTTTATTAAATCCACGGGGGTAGCAGGTCTCGTTCTATCTGCCATGCTTCCGTTCAAAATTCCGTCCAGATTCCCGAATTCGACAGAAATACTCCAGAGTTCGACAATGTACACCTGAAGAAGGTCGGAGAGAATATCCGCCGAAACGTTGTGAAATAAACACCCAAGATGAAGACAGTAGTCCGAATATACCAAATTCTACAAATTATCAACCCTCATCTAAAAAATCCGAAACATAATATATTTCTAATAATTACAAAAAAACTTATTAAAAACAAGGAATAGATCTTAAAAATGTACGTCATTCCACCGACACTTCTGTATACGAACACAAATAATTTCAACATATGTTTCAGTTTTTAATGGAGTTATTTCCAAATTTCTATCTTAAATAAATTACTTTCATCTGTCAATTGTTTGCGTTTTTTTTTTCTTTTACAAACTTTATTTTGTGAGAATGTTAAAATAAATCACTTTATTATCATAATAACTATTCTGACACATTCATGTGTTATACACATCCAGATGTGGTAAATCTAAATCAGGATGGCGTAGTACATGATGACGTACAATAAGATGGAGTATAAGAAGATGGGGGTAACACAAATTATACAATAATACATTAAACTAGGGGTGGGACGTAATGGGTGAAAATTAGGGGTGGGACGTAATGGGTGAAAATTAGGGGTGGGACGTAATGGGTGAAAATTAGGGGTGGGACGTAATGGGTGAAAATTAGGGGTGGGACGTAATGGGTGAAAATTAGGGATGGGACGTAATGGGTGAAAATTAGGGGTGGGACGTAATGGGTGAAAATTAGGGGTGGAACGTAATGGGTGAAAATTAGGGGTGGGACGTAATGGGTGAAAATTAGGGGTGGAACGTAATGGGTGAAAATGTTAGATTCATGCGAGTAGTATTTTTTGTGTTCATTTATACATAAATAACACTAAACAATGAAACATTTTGAAAATTTTGCAAAATTCAGAAGGTGCAGGCCAAAAAATAGCCGTTAGGGCTCCACAGGACTCAAACTCCATCATTTTTCGGTGAAAAAGTGGTTTCATGCGACATTGCAGGTCCTAAAACATCCTCAAAAGCTATGAATGGATATAATCTGATATAGTACTTTAATTTAGGACCATTTTCAGGTTGTGAAAGGGTTTTCATGAATGTAAATTAGCCAAACACTAGTGACCTGCACTTTCTGAATTTTGCAAAATTTTCAAAATGTCTGATTGTTTAGTGTTATTTATGTATAAATGAACACAAAAAATACTACTGCATGAATTTGAAATTTTCATCCATTACGTCCCACCCCTAATTAAACCAATCTTTTTAATTTTTATTTTATTTTTTTTAGTACATAAATTGTGTAATTTAAAATATATAGTGATGATATTATTCAAATTTTAAAATAGATGATGTCTGTCTGAAGAACCTGGATAATACGAGTATAGGTTTTTCTTAATAAAGTCGTATTTGATTGAAATTTATCAAAATACATTACGTTTTAAATAAACTCAATGTATTCTGCAATATTTACGAGTAAATTTTTCGCGTCTATCCGATAAAATAATTGAGATTATTTCCTAAATATATTTGTATAATATTTTCTGTCAGATTTTAAAAAATTGTAGTAAAGTTTAAATGCTATTCTTGATAAAATTAAGAGATGGCCAACTAAGCATACAATTAAAAAAGTTTAACGAAAAGTGAAATTGTTTTCTGTATCTGATAAGTTATTTCTTAGTAGTCAAATTCGGACACATCCTTAACTGTAGAATCGCTTATACCGGTAATCCGGGCGACATTAATTTTGCTTCAGAAGTATTCCGGGCTCTTATATATTATTTGTTTATGTAAATCTGTCCTCACTTACGTGACAGGCCACCATTTTGATGAGACCTTTTAGGTCGGGAGTTCAAGGGAGTCAGGCTGTGATGAATGCACCTGCGCATGGGGTGTCTGTGACGTAACGGTATTTTGTGTAGGAAGTTTTGCTAGTCTGGGTTTTGGAAGCAAGCCGAACGGACGTGTTTTAACTATGTAGTCTTCAACATGATTAAGGGATTTAAATTCCCTAAGAGAATACAGGCAGAGATTTCCTCTCCCCCCTCCTCGAATGGCTAAGGACTTAATTAAAAGCAGTAATTTGGTATCTTCCTCGACGTTAGTGAATATCTCCAAGCCGACGGAAAGCTAACGCCTGAAATAAAAAGAATCAAAAGGGTTTAAAGGTTGTTTGTCTCCTGAGTCGGTCATGAAGCTTTTTGTTGTAGCGGCGATGTTTATGGCAGAGAGAAAGAAAGAAAGAATCCAACCACTGGACGACATCGGAACGGCGCCCCCACGCGACAAAGAAGAGGAAAGAGAAAAGAAACGAGAAATAAAAGGTATGCAACATATACATTTTGGTGTTTAAAATGACCAGTTGTTTTAGTGAGAACTGCCACGGCACACATCGGGAGGCTATGTCACACATTTATAAATATATATACACATTGTAGCCTGAATATTCCCCCGAGGATGAAACACGGGAGCCTCTGTGTAGCTTAATTGGCATAACAATATTTTCATAGCTTACTACTTAGCCCTACTTACGTATCGAGCACTGTTGAAGTAAATACTTAAAATTGATACATAAAAAATATATCTCCTTATAAAATTTCATGTGGATACATGAAATAGTAATATATATATATATATATATATATATATATATATATATATATATATCATAATATAAAATGAAATAATAAAATAATGTGCCAATCAAATCTAATTAGAATTCGAAGTTCAAGCAAAGTATCTTAACGTCCTAAACTCATGTGTTTTCAAAGATAATTCTTCTCCTCAGAGGACCATTACCGCAGTGACATTACTGCATGTACTAAAATTACACTTTGAAAATATATAAAAATATATACGAAAATACATAAATGTATATAACATCAAATATATCAACCCCAAAAACCTACTGTTTTGTTAAATCTATACAATCCATCCAAGTCATACAATTTAAAAACATATTGAGGAAAGATATCCATTATAAGATATTAGTTGACCATTATATCTCTTGTTGGATTACTTTATATATATATATATATATATATATATATATATATATATATATAACCAATTTCTCAAAATTTCAAAGAAAATCCATTACAGTAAATAGAATAATAGACACAATTGACGCAGATGTTTGGGGTTTAAAATTCGTCTTTGCCGTTAAAAAGACTTCTTACAAAAAAATGAATATGTTATGTTTTAAGATATTTACTCTTTAAACATAACATATAAAAAGATGGGGAATGTAGGGATTAAATTCATTTTTAAATGTTAAATAACAACTATGGAAAATAAGTCCAAAAAAGAAGAGAAAAAAATTCCGAGAATATTTGGGAACATTAATGCATACAACAATGTCAGATCAGTAGTTTCAAGGACAGAGAGACAAGTATAAATGAGAAAATGACGCAAGTGGGTAAAACATGAGGTTTTTTACCGGAATTATGATAAACAAAGTTTAAATATAGCCATGCGAAATAATGTCCTGAGAAAGACAGTTAACATCTATTACACATACTCTTATGACCTTATTAGTAACTATTTTTATTATATTATTGCAAATATTTTTTATTATACTATTGCAAATATGTTTATCATGCTATTGCAAATATTTTTATCATACTATTGCAAATATTTTTATTATACTATTGAAAATATTTTTATTATACTATTGAAAATATTTTTATTATACTATTGAAAATATTTTTATTATACTACTGCACATATTTTTAATTATACTATTGCAATAATTTTTTATTATACTACTGCAAATATTTTTTATTATACTATTCAAAATATTTTTATTATACTATTGCCAATATTTTTATTATACCATTGCAAATATTTTTTATTATACTATTGCAAATATTTTTATGACACTATTCAAAATATTTTTATCATACTATTCAAAATATGTTTATCATACTATTGCAAATATTTCTATTATACTATTGCAAATATTTTTTATTATACTATTGTAAATATTTTTATTATACTATTGAAAATATTTTTATTATACTATTGAAAATATTTTTATTATACTACTGCAAATATTTTTTATTATACTATTGCAATAATTTTTTATTATACTACTGCAAATATTTTTTATTAAACTATTCAAAATATTTTTATTATACTATTGCCAATATTTTTATTATACCATTGCAAATATTTCTATTATACTATTGCAAATATTTTCATTATACTATTGCAAATATTTTTATTATACTATTGAACATATTCTTATTACACTATTGAAAATATTTTTATCATACTATTCAAAATATTTTTATCATACTATTGCAAATATTTCTATTATACTATTGCAAATATTTTTATTATACTATTGAAAATATTTTTATTATACTATTGAAAATATTTTTATTATACTATTGCCAATATTTTATCATACTATTGCAAATATTTTTTTTATTATACTATTGCAAATATTTGTATTATACTATTGAAAATATTTTTATCATACTACTGCAAATATTTTTAATGAGATAATAAAAAGGGAAAGTAAGGAAAAATAATCTATAATGATAATTAAAACAAACATGTGACCTGTTTAATTTACCTGACAAAAGAATTAAATCACCGTGTTCATACCTTGACCCTACCATTAATGAATAACGTTTAGATAATCTCAAAGAGCAGACCGATGTAAAGCCTCTATTGTGTCATACTGTCTTATGGCTAAACTGCTATTGACTCTGGTGATTAGAAAGTAGACTTTGGATACACTTTTGACAGCCTTGTAAATCTCACGTTCTTGTAATATGTCCTAAAAACATAAAGATTCATCATATTTCACGACCAATACATTCTCTAACTCGTGAGAAAACACAGACACACGATTTGCATCTTCTTATAGTTACGTAATGCACTCGATAATTTTCGTTCGACAAGGATTTTTGCATATACACTATTCCTAAATAAATGCTAGTCGTAATTACGCAACAAGACGTACACTCACAGTTTGAATGGGGATGAGAAGAAAAGAATACTTCGATTGGTAGAAATATAGAAATAAATATACTAGAATTCGTCCATGCCGCTGGCTTGGTAGTATTAAATGCGGTAACTTCAAAGAAGTTCCGTTAAATACTTATCTCTAGATTTGTCAGCACATATCGTGATTCAACAGCGGTGAGAGATTTTCACTCGTACCCTGAATACTTCAATTCGGAACATAACGTCCATTTCCGTCTTTTCACATACGCAGAGGGAACACGAGTGTTTCTTTTCTTTTTTTTTTAATTTGCAAATCACGACATACACGATAAAAGGGTTTCAAAGATATTTGTACGTAACAGTTACTGGAGTCAGGATAAGCCTATGAGATATACAATACGAATCGAACTGATTAGTTCCTATTTCTTTTATGCAATGGCGCGCTTTATGTGTGTCCCTTTTCATATATTCCGTTCTTTGTTTAATATGTTTACTTCCGTTTTTCTTCCTTGCATGCACCCAGCCCTTTTCGTTCCGTTCTTTTTATCTTTAATACATGTGACGTAATGACGTAAAGCGAATCCCTATTACAGTGATCCATTCAATTTATTTGTTTCGTATTAGCAAAAAATAAAACTAGCTGAGGTATCTCGCCACGCGGGTAATAGCATTAGTAAATACATGTGTGTAATTTGGATTATTCGAATTACTGTTCTCATCTTAAGTTTGATTCTCACAGGGTTTCGGCCGCTGTAACAATCCTGTCTACATCAGATGTATCTTTTCGAACTCGGTGTGGGCGATACAATAAATTGCGAATTGCTGAAAACTAATTCGGCTCATAGCTGACAAACGAGAGCATGCTAACCCCGTCGCTTAAATAAAGGGTTCCGTTCAATATTCCGTCCAAATTCCCGAGTTCGACAGAAATATTCCCGAGTTTGAAAAGATACACCCGAAGAAGGCCGGAGGTTACAGAGGCCAAAACGTATTGAGAACAATACTCAAGATGAGAACAGTAATCCAAATAATCCAAATTACACAAGTCATCTAACCCTATCTAAAAAACTCAGAAACATAATATGAAACGTCCATTGTGAGCGAATATTGGACGTGAATAATGCAAACAAATTCGATTCAATATGTATAAAAATGGCAAATAAGTCTATGTTAATTTATTCATCAACGAAAAAATAAATATAAAGTGACATGTGGTATAATTATAAGCG
Organism: Sepiola atlantica; assembly: GCA_963556195.1. Taxonomy (NCBI): domain Eukaryota; kingdom Metazoa; phylum Mollusca; class Cephalopoda; order Sepiida; family Sepiolidae; genus Sepiola; species Sepiola atlantica. Next base: position 13,975,247 of record OY744541.1, on the reverse strand, counting down.
CCTTATTAGCGGGAGCTGGAGTTCCCCACATTTAGAAGCTTTGTACTTGACTTTCTCTGTCCTCGTAGGGAGACAACACAACTCAACAATTGTGTTGTCACCTCTATACGTCACTACAGTAGCCAGTACATATATTGTGTCGTCAATCAGATATGATCCTATATTAGTTTAACGCGTGTTTAATCAATCGGGGGCTACAAAATTACTTTCGAAACGTAAAAAAACTGAACCAAATTAACTTGTCCACTGTGACTTATGAATGTAGAACACCAGTGACTGCAGACATGCTCTCTGCCCCTTTATTGTATATATATATATATATATATATATATATATATATATATAGTCATATTTATTTATTTCTCCTTATAGACTACAATCCCTCTCTCTCTCGTTTTTATAAACAGGAGAGAGAATTCAGTTGGAATTTCGACTTTGTGCGTGACGATCGTGCGAAGACTAGCTCAGTCGACTCTTCAGTTTTAGTTTTTTTTCAGAAGCTGAAATGATTAAATAGATTATATTTTTTATGTTTGAAAATATACAAGCGGTCAAATATCAGCAAGACGACGGACCCTTCAGCCTAGATAATTAATTTTCTGGAGAAAATTAATGACGCATAAAACATTTATATATATATATATATATATAAAACATTTATATATATTTTTTCTTCTTGTTCTTTTTACATTTAATTTTTTTTCATTTCTAAATTTTTTTATTCATTTTTTTTTTTTAAACATTCTTGGGGAGAGAAGAGGGAGCTGATGGTGTATCTTATACTTTCTGTTCTTTGTGTCATTTTTGTCTGGTTATGTTTCTTGCAGTTTCTGTTCCTTTATTCGTGTTGTGGTGTTCTTCGTGTGGTTTTGTTTTTTCCCTGTTGTAAATTCCTTGTGACTGGTTACCCTTTGTAGCTTATTATTATTATTATTATTATTATTATTATTATTATTATTATTATTATTATTATTATTATTATTATTATTATTATTATTAAACTACTTCTTGTATCTTCGTGTTTTTTTACTTAACTTACTCTTTTCTCTGTTATCTGAGTTCCGGTTTCATAATCTTTCTTTGTTGTTCACTCTCTTCTATTTTTACTTATTCATCTCTCC
>OY744541.1:13904126-13971626 GCA_963556195.1 Sepiola atlantica | reverse complement strand
TCCCAATTAACTGCTGCCCGGGCGGGTTGGTTTTTCTAGTATATAGTATATATATAGTATATATAAGAAATGTTACAAAAGAAGAAGAAGAAGAAGAAGAAGAAAGAGAAATAATGAACAGGTAGCGTATGAACGCCGATTGGAAACGCTGTGAGTGAAAGAAAAATCGGCAATTGGCTTGTGAACGCCGATTGGAAACACTGTGAGTGGACAAGGAAGATTAGTATTTATTTGAGGTTGATGACAACGGGGAGATGGACAACAAAGGAGGAGGAGGAGGGGGAGGAGGAGGTACTAAGAGTATATATATGTATATATATATATATTTTTAATTTTTTATATTTTGATATGTCGATATTTTTTATATTTTTAATATAAAACTAAAAATAAGAATACATTAATCACCTAAATAATAGTGCAATGGATTCGTCCAAACACTTTAAAATGCAACAACATTTTTGTAAGTAACGGATACATTTTATTAGACAGACGAACAACACAGGTAAGGAAGACCTTTTTTATTTATTTATTTATTTAAATAACTAATATAAGTTAGCAAAACATTTATATGGAACAAAACTTATATTTAGTATACGGAACGTTTATGTTTTTGTCTTTTAAGGGAAGTGGGGTCTGATCAACTCTGCTGGGAAGCCATGAAATTAAATACTGTCTTGTTTTTAAATTCCCGAAACTGTTTTTCACGATAAACAACTGATGATCCCTTAAATAATGTTAGAAGCAAACTAATAAAATAACTGTAAAAAAATAAATTGACTTACATGAGTGATTTTCCACTGTACGACTTGGGACTAAAAGTTATATTTTATATAGTTTTAATGGTTGAGAAACTTCCGAGACTATATATATATATATATATATATATATATATATATATATATATATATATATATATATATATATATTTGTAAGCGGTAGCCTTTGTGTAGCTTAATTGCCATAAATATATTTTCATAGCTAACTATATAGCTCTACTTACGTATCGAGCACTGTTGAAGTAAATACTGAAAATTGATACATAAAAAATTATATCCTCTTATAAACTTTTATGTGAATACATGAAATACTAATATATATATATATATATATATATATATATATATATATATATATAAGAAGGGTAGAAAGTGAAACAGAAAATGAGATATAAATAATGTATTATCATTTTTCATTCGAATTCTAATATATAAGTTAATAGTGGTTCCAAGGAAATGGTTTGGTTTGGTAGTTTTGTTTTACGGCATATCAACCCTTTTTGGGTTATTTAATGCCGAATCTGGTCATTATAGTAAAAGTTTTTATGCTTCAAGTTCTTTATATCTTCAAATGTTTAATCATCGTTTTTGGTTTGGTAGTTTTGTTTTACGGCATATCAACCCTTTTTGGGTTATTCAATGTCGAATCTGGTCATTATAGTAAAAGTTTTTATGCTTCAAGTTCTAAAAATAAAATAAAAAAGGGGAGGGAGAAAGGGAGAGGGGCTGTTGTTTTTGTTTTTGGTTTTGTAGAACATAATTAAGTTTTACAAAAAAACAAAAAAAAAACAAAAAACGTCAATGTAGGTGAATTTCGTCTCAGGGAGCCACAGGGCAGCCTGATCTGGTATCACCAGCCAAGGAAATGGAAAGTTCATCTGGTAGTATATGTAAATGGTATATTGTAAGATTATGTATAGCACTAGTAAAAATGGGAAGAAGAATAAGAAGACACGGAAAAAGGAATAGAGATAAGCCAACAGAAAAGTTGGGACAAAGAAAAACATATAATCTATTTCTACTTATTCTAGCTGTAGAATATGTCCTGAGACTAACGTAAAAAGCCAATGATTCTATTCCCTCCAACATATGAAAATAAACACACATCCACACGTTCCTTTATGAAAGCTAATCAGTTATTAAAGAATTTAACTCATTTCACTTAGTTTTAATAAGAGATCTTATTTATCTTCCTCCTACAAGGTAAGATGTGACACAAGGTCGGGAAAGTGAGAATTGAAAAACCAGCGCCCGAGAAATTGAGCGCTCTGGCCATTAAAAATTCCCTGGGCAGCCTCGTCGGCATTCCCCGGTAGGGTCGCCTCAGGCGATTAGCAATAAACTAACATCTTCTGAAATGGTGAGAAGGCAAAGCCTGGGAGGGTGCACCTCCTAGAACTGCACAGGACAGACGACCAATAGACCGGCGGAATCAAGACCCGAAGGCCAAGACGATACCGGTCTATAAGGTGTATATCCATCGGAACAGATACTACACTTTGATCAATAAACTTTATTTTGTTGTGCCTGTCTATCGTTGTGAAAACGAAAACCTATCCTGTGACCAAGCAACACTTTCAGGAGTAAAATTTTACGAAGTCTCCGATCGTAATATTAATTAATTAATTAAGTATTTATGGATTTTACAAGAAGACAATACTCGCCATGCGATAAATGTACATCAAATTCGTTACACTAATTAACATAACAATAGTAAATTCGTATTGTATGAGTAAACGTACGAGGAGTAAGGGTTAGTCTTGAATCTGAACGCTGTATTTTGGAGAATTTGCGATCAAAGTTATTACAATAGTGTGTTTCAATTTGAGCGTTGACCACAATAGAGAGAGAATATGTTTAACTTTTGTGCTTCTACCCATTCAGAATAATACATATATTTGGTTCGTTTTCTAACAGATAAAGCTTCTTTGATTTTTCCGTGCGACACCAGTTGAGCCTAATACCACCTTATAATAATGATATATTGTCAGATCAACTCCAGTATGATTACTCTTCCGTTCATTGTGATTCACTTACTTAAATATCATATCATAAACTTTGCAACAAAGCATCTCAAACTTTGTTATAGATGGCATTTGTTTTTTAACCTTGGGCTATTCTCTGCATTTTGCGTAACACATGCTTTCCAGAAATCTGCATCAATTGGCCTAGAAGATCATTTTTTGATCTTTTCTTCTGCTAAAACATGTCACGAACTTCGTCATTTTTGGTTCTCATGCTTGTCTCGCACTAAATAAAATAAACGACAGTTTCACGTTAATAGCATAAACGATTCTTGAAGACTTAATTTCTTTATTTTTGTTTTTGTCAGATTCTTTTATCCAAACAATAATTTCAAATACGCGCCTTTAAGCATTTCACGTGTATTATTTTAAATTGTAATCAAAATAATTTTAATTCGAACAGTCTAAATTCTTAACGAATATGATCCCGAAATCAATTACGAAATTAATGATATCGTTTTTGGTAATTCAGATATACTACACCCTTCAAAATAGCTTGCATCTCTGGTGCGATTCATATGTATATGTTTGTAACGTTACTCATATTAAAGATGATAATTGATTATAAAACATCAGCGGCAGATGATCCGAAGCCTTATATATAACATGAGAATCAAGTTTTGTATTTTGCTATGAAGTACCAATAAATGTCTAATAAATGAAGTACCAATAAATGAAGTACCAATAAATGAAGTACCAATAAATGAAGTACCAATAAATGAAGTACCAATAAATGAAGTACTAATAAATGAAGTACAAATAAATAAAGTACCAATAAATAGAGTACTAATAGATGAAGTACCAATAAATGAAGTACCAATAAATGCCCAATGGTGAGTATAACTCTATATGAAGTGATAAAAAAACAAGCACCAACTTTTTCCAACTAACTTTATCTAGAAGAATATGAATCACAATGAATCACAATGAATCACAATGACAATAAAAACATAAAACGAAAAACCCAGATACCCGTCTTAAATATTTAAATCGCCTCTTTTCTGGAGAATTTCGGTCACAGATATCTGTGAGTTAAGAACTTACATCGATGATGTAAAATCCTTTATCCTTGTAAACCACATATATATCCTAGCACGAATCAAACCAAATCTACACACGTAAATACTCTCTAATAGTTTTTATCCATAACAGGATACCTCTCACTGTGATCTAAAACCTCAGGATATATATATCCGTAACACCCTACCCTTGACTAGAGAACTTAGTCTAGAATAAGATTATTTAGCGTATATGTGAATAGATTAAGACTACACCACAGTATATTACTGGAGGCGTATTATATATAATCAGGTTATATTAGATGCTCAAACACTTTAAATACATCACGGTAATTCGGGTGTCTCACAGGGATCGATTTTCAGACCATTAATATTCCTGATTTTATAAAGAGCCCTCCTTATCCAATAGCGTTTGAGATGGGTATGTGTCCTGATGATCTCAGCATATAAGGCATATCGAAGAGACGTATACCTAAATCAAGGGTTGAATCCTTAGAAAATGACCTGCCATGTGTTCTTGGCCAAACCTTCCCCGACTTCGCATGCAAAGGTTGATCCTTGCTGTTATCAGTGTCGGGGGTAAACTCCTGCAATTTTTCAGATCAATGAACAACTGTAACTAACTAAAAGGACTTCATGCTGTTTCGTCCAACTCAGACATGACCATTGTTTTGTTTTTTTTCTAATATTTGACGCACTTTGTCTGTTTAATATTCCTGATTTTATAAAGAGCCCTCCTTATCCAATAGCGTTTGAGATGGGTATGTGTCCTGATGACACCACTCTATTCTCAGCATATAAGGCACATCGAAGAGACGTATATCTAAATCAAGGGTTGAATCCTTAGAAAATGACCTCCAGTATGTCGTGGACTTGTTCCATACATCGTTGATTACATTTAATACTTCCAAATCAGTGCTCGTTTTCTTTCAACAATTATATGTAACCGAATTCCATGGTTAGTTGAATACTTCTTGAGAGATTAAAATTCGAACTCATTGGTCTAAAACCCACATATTTCCCATTTAACCCACTTATTTTCCTTGTGAAATAACCCTTTTGGACTCTTGTAAAATAGCCATTCTTATGCCCCTTGTAAAATAGCCCTCTAATTCTCCTTGTAAAATAGCCCTCTTATTCTGTTTGTAAAATAGCCTCTTTATTATCTTTGTAAAAGAACCCTATTATTCTCTTTGTAAAATAACCCTCTTATTCTTCTTGTAAAATAGCTCTTTTCCCTTGTAAAATAGCCCTCTTATCTACCTTAGTAAAATAACCCTCGTATTCCCCTTGTAAAATAGTCCTCATATTCCCTTTATAAAATAACCTACTTATTTCCTTTCTAAAATAGCTTTCCTATTCTCCTTGTAAAATAGCCCTTCTAATGCCCCTTTGTAAAATAGCCGTCTTATCCACCTTTGTAAAATAATCATCTTATTCCCCTTGTAAAATATACCCTTCTTATTATCCTTGTAAAATAACCCTCTTATTCGCCTTGTAAAATAGCCCTCATATTCCCCTTGTAAAATAGCATTCTTATCCACCTTTGTAAAATAACCCTTTTATCCCCCTTGTAAAATATATCCTCTCATTATATTTGTAAAATGCACCCTCTTATTATACTTGTAAAATAGCCATCTTATTCTCCTTTGTAAAACCGCCCACTTATTCCCCTATTAAAATAATCCTCTTATTTCCTTTGTAAAATAGCCCTCTTATTCTTCTTTGTAAAATAACTCTCTTATTCCCCTTTGTAAAATATCCCTTTTATTCCCCTTATAAAATAGCCATCTTATTTCCCTTGTAAAATAGCAATGTTATTCCCCTTGTAAAATTGCCATCTTATGCTTCTTGTAAAATAGCTTTCTTTTTCCCTTTGTAATATAGCCTTCTTTTGTATAATAAATGTAAATAATTTAAACGCTAATTATATTTCATATGGAGCTTTGACCAATATTATATTTTCTATCAGGTTCATAGCTTATATTGCCATTGTATCGCTGATTAAAAATGTATTTAGACACATGAAAGGGGCATGTGATAAAGTAAAATAGTAAAAGATAGAGAATGGAAAGGAAAACAGAAAAAAGTATAATATACACAGATTGTTACATTGGCAAACTATATGTGGATTTACATAGACACGTAAATACGCAACCTTGTGTGACTACGTCTGTATTTTTAACGGAGAGAGATTTTGGGGAATAAATTAATTGATTATGCTTTTTTATCAAATCGCAAGCCAATGATCGATTGGATATAAATAATAGTTTATTCCAATTTTTATTTTATTCCATTAATTATAGCATGGCTTTAACATAAATGAAGAAAGAAGCGAGAGCAAATGTAATTTTAAGATTACATTGTAATTAGGGCTAGGGTTGTAATTAGGGTTAGGGTTGTAATTAGGGTTAGGGTTAGGGTAAGGGTTAGGGTTGTAGTTATGGTTAGATGCAATAAAAGTAAGTCTACTAAAGATTAAGATAAAACTTATTTCAAACGAGTCTTCAAATTAGATAAACAAAGATCATTGTTTAATGAAGAATTTATTGCTAATAAAATGTATCCGAATAAATGCATAAATAAAATAGAAAAATATCTAAACAGCGTGCAGACGCAATATGATATATATATATATATATATATATATATATATATATATATATATATATATATAAGAGAGAGATAGTAAGATAATAATGTAAAGATATAAATAATATCTTAAACATGTAGACTATCAGGATTAAAACAAAGCTCAATATAGTGTATATAGCAATAATATTAATTGAATGATGTAATAAATTGAGAAATTAATGAGATTTTATTAAAGTTCAAAGAAAAAGAGTGATATTGCGTCTTTATCTCATGAGTTTTCAAAGAAACTCTTCTCCTTAGAGGACCATTACCGCAATGACATTACTGCGGGTAATACAAATTAAACTTTAAAAATATATAAAAATATATAAAAAACATACATACCAATATATTAAACATAAAATATATTGGCCCTAAACACACTTTTTTGTTAAACATGTACAGTTCATCCAAGTCATAAAGTTTCAAACAATTTCAAGAAAGATGTCAAAGAAGTCGAAAACACATGAGTTAAGGACGCAATATCACTCCTTGTTTTTTAACTCTAATAAAATCTGAATAATTTCTCATTTTATCATGTCATTCAATTATATATATATATATATATATATATATATATATATATATATATAAATATAGAGGCTAACATATATATAAGCCTAATAAATATTACATATGTAAAGCAAGTAAAAAACAAAAGCTTATACATGTAAAAGACTATCTAGTTAGTACTTAGACATAACTCACCCTAAAAGTGCCCATAACTGGAAAAGGCGAAAGAGAGATGACGAGACAAGTGGATAGAAAGAGAAGGTGGGACAAGGGGTTCAGCTGAAAACAATTACTAAATAAGGTTTCTGATGACAGTCATGCATTACGCCGCAGAGTTTTGGTATGTGTGTAATATGTCCTTCACGTTATGTCACATTATATTGTATACAATGTTACATAACAAGGACCGTGTTTGTGTGGAAAGGTTTAAGTGAAACCAATGGGGGCAGCGCGCAGATTGTGGCTAGGTGTATCTGCCTGTCTTTAGTTTATTCTCTCTCTGTCTGTCTGTCTCTCACACCCACAAACACACGTGACCTGTAGCCCTGATGAGACAATATGCATGTTAGTAAAATACTTAATATCAAGTTTTTTTAAAATCTTGTTTTACATACCATTAATGTGTTTATAATGCGCACCATACTTTAAGACTATAGGATCATTAGATAGACACATCTATTTGCTACAGAAACCAAATTAAACCTCACGATGGATTTGAAGTTCATTTGATATTTTTTTTTATATATCTATATTTATTTGTGCTTCGAGGATTTGATCATATTTTTGCGTATATTTACAATTATCTTATATTCTTTATTTGGTTGAAAGCTTGAAGAATGACAAAAAGACAGACATAATTACTTTTGGAAAATTTGTATATACTTAACACCTTAAGTGATTTTGTCAGACTATTAAAAAGAACAAATCGACAAAGCTATTAATGTTTATACTTTTGACAAGACAAGGTTAGTAAAAAAAAACATTAAAACTAAAATGAAACAAGTATTTCCTTCTTATGTAAATTACATTTAAACATAATAGGGTTGTATTTAATGAATCTCAAAAGTTGAGAAAATATCAAGTTATTTTCAATCATATAAAGAACGGTTAACACTATAAACTAAACATTTGCTACACCCATAACTTCAGTTGTATCAGGTGTATTTTCAGAATTTGTCTTTGGAATGTTGTTTTATATTGCTTGAAAATATGTGCAGACCACGCAAAGAATTGATTAATAATTTTTCATTTTGTGAATTCAAAATTATTTTTTAGCTTTGATATAAGTGTTTTTGACAGATGGTCTAAATATCATTCAACTGCGGGTAGATTAATCCAACATAGTTATGCATCAAGCCATGCAATATTTTCGACAGTCACGGCACATTGATATGGACAAAGGTGTGTTAAAATAGGAAATTCACATTTTGATCAAATGAGCGATATATGCAGTTTTGATTTATGGGCCCGTGGTGGATACATGTGCTACCAATATAAAATCGTAAGTCTTTTTAATAAACATCCACACAGAAAAAAGTTGCAATGTATCTCAAGTGTATTTATGAAATATAATATGATTTAACGCACACCTATTTCTTCTCTACAAATTTATAGATTTTACAAAGTTTACATATAATATCGGCAATAATGTTATTTAATCTAAATTAATTCATCAATAGTTTCCTAATTCTAAAGATATACACAGATTATGAACGCTGACTTTTAAAAAATAATTAAATAGTAATTACCAGCCCCCATCCTCTTACCTTCACAAAAATCCTCGCCGACGGACAGACAGACAGACAGACAGAAAGAGAACCTGCTCGTTATATTATAAGTTAATTAAATAGTAATTACCAGCCCCCATCATCTTACCTTTACAAAAATTCTCGTCGACGGACAGACAGACAGACAGACAGAAAGAGAACCTGCTCGTTATATTATAAGTTAATTAAATAGTAATTACCAGCCCCCATCATCTTACCTTTACAAAAATTCTCGCCGACGAACAGACAGACAGACAGAAAGAAAGACAGGCAGACACACAGACAGACATACATATAAAGTGCTCGTTATATCATAATTATTAATAACGAACGCGTGTTAAAATAGGAAATTAAAATTTTGATCAAATTAGCGATATATGCAGTTTTATTTATGGACCCGTTGCGCATGGTCCTGCTATAAATATAAAATGGTAAGTCTTTTTAATAAACATCCACACAGAAAAAAGTTGCAATGTATGTGAGTGTATTTATCTATATATTAATACGATAGCGTGTGTGTTCGTGTGTCACGCTTTCTGCGCATGCGTGCCGCACCTAGATTTTGAAAAACATTCAACTCGCTTAATTTTCGAAACATTTTTAAGTATTTCCCTTTGGCGCAACGGTTAGAGACGTAGTAATTTTGACTTCGGCCCAACTGGTTTATAGTTCGATCCCAACCAATCTCTCAGATTTTTTTCTACATTTCGAGGAGAAGGGGAAGAGAGGTAGGAAGGGGACGACCGGGGAGACACATATTAATACAATAGCGTGTGTGATTTGGTGTGTCATGCTTACATCAAAAGCAACGACCTTCCGAATCTTTGTATGCTACTTATGAATTGGCTTGGCCTTTTGGCTAAGATCAAAGTGTAGTATCTGTTCCGATGGATACTGCACCCCATAGACTGGTATTGTCTTGGTCTTTGAGGCTTGATTTACGCGTGTCTATGGGTCTGTCCTATGCAGTTCTAGGAGGTCCACCCTCCCAGGCTTCGCCTCCCCTCTTTGGGGAGGAGTAAGTTTATTGCTTACTGCCCGTGGCGCCCCTACTGAGGAATGCCAATGGGGCTACCCAGGCAATTTTTAATGGCCAGAGTGCTCACCTTCTCGATCTCTGGCTTTTAAAACACCACTTTCCCGACTCGACCTTGGGTCACATCTTACTTGTGGGAGTAAGATAAATCTGGCCTTGTGCCTAACTCCTGGAGAGGAGTAAATAAATATTCATGAATTGGAGCCAAATTTAATTTAATCGAAAACATTTACAAAGTAAGGTTTAGTCGTCGAAATATTACCTTCACTAGAAATATTGTATATAAAGAAGTTTTGTAAATTGTTTCATGTATTGTTCATTCTTAAAAATAAATATACAAGTCCACATCTTATCAAATTTTATTCAAACATGTATAGGTTAGGAACAAGATAATTAGTATTAAAAACATCATTTCGTGTAATTTACACGGGTCCCGCTAGTAAAATATAATATCATTAAACCACATCTATTGCTTCTCGTTAAAGTTATACATTTTATAAAGGTAACATATAATATCGGCTATAAGAATTGGATCAATTGGATAATTAATGCATCAAAATGAAGGTCACAGTATGGGACTAGAGGTTATATCTAATATAATAACACATAATCTTTTTTTATAGCAAACAACACGACTTAAATAGACGTAAAGTTCAGCTGATCAATGAAAAAGCTGACAAATTATTTCTTGTTATATACGTAACCTTTAATACCCTAATGTGGATGAAAGAATACGTCTCCCTAAAGGCAATCTAAAGAGAGAAGAAATAAAGTAAATATCTGAAGCCAGTAATAATTACAAAAGGGTAAACACACAGAATTATGTGTCGTATGAAATATAAAGAAAACAATGTCTTTTCTTCAATATAGTTTATGAAAGAGATAATTAACATGTAAAAATACGCATACAAATATCAACTGCAACTGCAATAGCGGCATATCTATTAAAAATGGAGTTTATGTATCTGTCTGTGTTTCTGTCTGTCTGTCTGTCTGTCTGTCTGTCTGAAGTCGACACTCCATCAGAGTAGTATGACTATTTGCAAAGTCTGCCAGCTTCTTTACATACTACTACAAAAACCGCCGTAAACACTATGCGCATTTCTCAATTCACATAATCAATTGCTTTTGAACTTCTAATAAATTAGTATTCGCAAATACACACTCATGATTGTTTTCTTAAGATTTCCACAGGTATTTACGCTATTTTGCTCGGTAATAATCTTACTTATAAATTATAATTATTTCTTTTATTATTTAACATATACATATATATATGTATATATATGTATATATATATATATATATATATAAAATAATTTACGTAGTTATTCTATCTACGTCCAACTGATTAAACAGCGAACATTAATCCATTAGAACGATTACCTCCCTCCGTCAAATCAGTATGGACATAGATAAATAAGTTGGCAGTGGAAAAGCCAAAATTAAAAATTAAAAAAAATATTAAGTAATGGATAGTGAGAAATATATATATATATATATATATATATATATATATATATATATATATATATAAAGTATTTTAAGGTTCATATTTTTTAAGAAGCATCTATTGTTAAATTTAATAAGGAATAAGTGAAATAAATACCTTTTGAAGCATTAAACATGCGCTATCAATTTTTAAAAAAAAAGTAAAATAAATCGAAACCGATTTTTTTTCTTTTTTTTATTATAAACTTCCATTTTTATAATAAAAAAAAAGAAAAAAAAATTGGTTTCGATTTATTTTTATTTAAAAAAAAAATTGATAGCGCATCTTTAATGCTTCAAAATGTATTTATTTTACCTATTACTTATATATATATATATATATATATATATATATATATATATATATATATATATATATATATATATATATATATATGCACTTATATATATGTACTTATATTTATATTTAAAGTTTCATATATCTAAATATAAATTTTATAACATGAATCAATTGTAACAACGCAATAGTTTGAGGCTGGAGCTATGTTATCAAATATGTTTATTTACTTATAAACCATGTTAAATATTAAGAAATACATATTCACATCATTTCACAAAAACTGTTCTTATTTTCAGCACAAAAATGCTTACCACCAAGATACATGTTAAATGATCCTATTTCCTATGTATTTATATCCTGGTATAGCTATCCTCAGTGCTCATATATAAAACAAACAAAACAGAGAAAAATAATCCTTACTCATTACTATCATCATTACGTTTTTATGATAAAATACACGGTATATGATTTTATAAAAGTCTTGGAGACAGAATATATGGAAGACAGAAAAGATAAAAAACAATTAACATAGGAATTAATGGATACTGTTTCTTCTTGAGTTTAGTTATTTTTTCGTATATGTCTTTCATATATATATATATATATATATATATATATAAGCATAATAATTCAGTAGTATACAAAATTGATGACATATTTAATATTTTGTAAACATCATGCCGTGTAAAATGCAACACTTACAATATTTATTCTTGCGTACATACATTTTCTCGAATTTCAATTCATTAGAATACAAAATTGATGACATATTTAATATTTTGTAAACATCATGCCGTGTAAAATGCAACACTTACAATATTTATTCTTGCGTACATACATTTTCTCGAATTTCAATTTTATTATCGGATCCATAGCAATGGATGTAATAATCTATATATTAATACGATAGCGTGTGTGTTCGTGGGTCACGCTCCTAAAGAAATGCAATAAATAAACAACAGATACATTGGATGAAGAGACTTGGAATCGAAACCGTAACATCTAGCTGAAAAGCGGCGACTTTACTATTGACCTAACTAAATGGAGTTGTTAAATAGATCAAAATTTACTTAGTTAAACTATTAACTGACCCTGCTCTGTCGCTTCAGCGTGGAAGGAGGAGGGCATTATAGAAGGCGGAAGAGACGTGGAAACGCTTACCAAATGGGCCGGTTTCAGGCTTACGATATTTATTCATTTATTTTTTTTTAATTTAAAATTTCTTCTTCTTCTTATTATTATTATTATTAGCATTATTATTATTTATATATTAATACGATAGAGTGTGTGTTATTTATTTTGTGTGTCACGATCTGACACTCCTATTTAAGATTAGAGGGGGTAGAGAGAGGGGAGAGAGGGTGCGAGTTAGAGGGGAGTCGCGACCGATGGTGACTTCTGAAGAGACAGATTTTGCCCCGGCAACCGAGTAATATAAAAAAAATATATATACTTCCATCCCGTCTCGCAGAATATTGGTGAGCAAAATATGAGCATATTTCTTGACACCGGATAATATTATTAACAGTAAATTATACAGATTGATGTAGAAAACACTGTGGAATTTCCACAGGGTCCCGCAAGTAGATATAAATGTCATAATTTTAATTAATCTGTAATGATATGTTTTGATTTATATTCCCATCTGATATTAATAAGGAGTTTTGTTAGTTCACATATTGTGCTTTAGTGAATTAGGTTCAAGATTTTAGGGGGTCTTAAGTAGAAAGTTGTGCAGCGTGATGCTTGTTCAAATAAGATTTACATTTCTGCGTGTTGATACAGTTCGGAAAGAGTGAACAGCGATCGAATTCTAAAGGCTAGAAGTTCGGGGAAAATTTATTAGATCAGAAAGCTTTCTGACTTGGAACCTCTGCTGTAAATATGTGTTATTTTGTTGTTGTCGGGTTTGTTCTGGCTATTTACCTAGAAGTGGTTACCTGCAGCAAGGTAGGCGGATCATATTCCGTTTTAGTACTTGTCAGACAAACACGAGGATGTAACATTGCGGCGATGGGTTAGGAGCCGGAGTCTGGTAGACTAGTAGTACTATGAGATAACTGACTGGCAATAAGCCCATCGAATCAATAGTTTTACAAAAAATGGATCAATGTTGTCAAGGTAGTTTGTGTATATTTTTCTAAATGACACACCACGCAGAAGAAAACTTGTGAAATTACAAAATAAACCAAAGAAGTTTGTGACACAATTTGATATAAACCTCATGCTGAGTTTTAATGGGATATCTCATGCCTTTCCCAATCTTTTTTACTAGAAAAATAAGAGATATCTCGGGAAGATCCGGAAGGAAACAAGGAACAAATAGGCTATTTTGTAAACCCATTATTCGTTTACTATTGTAAATTATAATACTTAAAAATACACCACCGTAGACACAAATATAAGATATTTTTATGATGTAAGAACTTTTTAAGACAGGAAAATATAACCTTACTACATTAATCGTAAATACAACAATAAGAAAATATTTTAGTTTAACTTATTCAAATCTGTGAAGAAACATGACTTTTTATACAGGGTGGGCAAAAGTAAGGGTCCTATTTTTTAAAATTCATAACTTTTTTATTTATTGATTTTAAAAAATTTTTTTTTTACAATAAGTAAAGGACCCCTTCCGAAGCAAGCATGAGCCGTATTAGCCCTAAGGAACGTACCCTCATTTAGAAAACATTGTTTTTGCTTAAAAAACTCAAAACAGTGTAAAAAACAATACTTTAGTTTTTGCAAGTTTTAAGAAGTGTTTTTCGGCTAGAATTTGTTTTGTTTATTTCAAAAAATCTCGGAAGGGTCAGTCTACACACACATAAAGTTTGGTGAGTTTAACTTTTATTTTGTGGAAGTTATTCAAATTCAAGTTATTCAAATTTAAAGATAGGACCCTTATTTTGGCCCACCCTGTACTTAAATCTTTTCCCATTGGCACCAAAAGAAATCTAATTCCATCAGGGAACTAAATATATTGTAAATATGTAATACAGTTTGTAAATAATATATAAAATTAAATTAAATAGATATTTATAATTATCCTATGTAATAATTACATCACAACATTTCCTAAAAATGAAATATAAAAACACATCTTTCCTAATAACAGCTTCTGAACAAACAAATTTGTGAAATTATTGAGATTTACAGACAGCAATTCAATATGCTATTTAATTAATTGTATAATTGACGTATGCATTTCGTTATTAAAAAATCGAATTGTATAATTAATTTTCTTTTGTAATTTACAAAATATAATAAAATTGCAAATTAGAAATTGCATTTCTTTAATAAGTGAATCGTATCTTCAAGTTGATGATTATTTCTCTTTATACATTATCTATTGGACATACATATATATATATATATATATATATATATATATATGTGTGTGTGTGTGTGGGTGTGTGTGTGTGTGTGTTTGAAAAAAGACAAACGGAAAACAGGTTAGAATGCAGGAGAAAAACAAAAAACAAGATATTTGACCGGTTTCGTTCGTATAATCGGACGTCTTCAGATGACGTTCGATATTATATAAGTGTTTCCTTCAAAACTAGACATAATATCGTAGCCTACATACACCATGGCAACCACCACCTGGGAATTCCCCCTCCGTTTAGTCTTCTTATCAAATTCGAAGCCGGTGTAACCTGTATTCAGGTCTGACACTTTTGAACTTGAACCACAGCGCCACATAGAAACTTTTTTATCGCTATCAGAGAACATAAAATAGCCCGTGAATATGTGTCATCCACTAGGATACTTTCTCCCCAGTAAAAGCAAAGAGAAAAAATTGAAAAAAGCGAGAAGCATTCACATATATTGTTACAATATACTACTATGATATGTTTTATTAATATTATAAGATCTGCGTGGGTAAAATTTTATTTCTTTTCATGGAAATCGCTCTAGACAAGGTATGAAGCCACTTGATGGTAGAAGCCAAAATACCGCTTCACGGTCAAAAACTAGCAAACAACAACTGTGAGGTTGAAAGATTTCGGCCCAACAAACAGCAAGTCTTCCCCCTTTGTCAGAAACATCACTCATGGAATGTGATGACTAACGGTCCAAATAAGGGAGGCGAGATTAACGAGGCTGCCGAAAGTAAACCCAAGGTCTAATGTCTCCTCTTCTTACTCATCAATGTATCTGTCGAACTATCAGAAATATTAGCATATAAACAATTACATGTCGAAACCTTATCCTACTGATCAATCTGTCGAAAGATATATTCAAGATATTCAGCTCATGTTTCGTGCGTTATTCAAGTACATATCTATAACATTCAAAATTGTTTTGCTTTTAACTCTTGGAATTGATGAGACATATACTTAAGCAATATAATACAATAATAATTCTTATTGGGTAAAATGAAGTCGACTTCAATATTCTATAGGATGACTTGTTAATATTTTTCCAAATTTACCTCGTTATAAACACCTACAATAAGTAAAATAAATATATAAGTTATCTGCCTTCATACAATTGCGAAGCACGTGTTTTATGATTTAATTTAACAAGAACATAATATGGGGTGGTATTTAGATTATATGTATTTCACATTACTTATTATTATTATTATTATTATTATTATTATTATTATTATTATTGTTATTATTGTTGTTGGTGGTGGTGGTAGTGTTGGTGTTGGTGTTATTATTATTATTAATAATATTATTATTATTATTGTTATTATTGTTGTTGTTGTTGTTGGTGGTGGTGTTGGTGTTGGTGTTATTATTATTATTATTATTATTATTATTATTATTATTATTATTATTATTATTATTATTATTATTTTTTAATTTATTTTTTTATGTGCACGGATCGACTAATGTGATTCTTTCCAGGATTCAAATCAGAAAAACCTACACAATTTAAGTAAAAATAGAAAATAAAAAAGACAAAACACTCTTTCGTAATCATTAACGAGCCACTTACGAATACATTTACGACATTTTGTACATAAAAAAAATAGAGAACACATTTCTTACTAATTTCCTTTAGTTTATTATCGCCGTTTTTAACAAGTCAATGTAATATTACAGTTATTGTGTAATGTTATTTAAATCCTGCCTTGTATAGAATTCGTCTTTTTACTTTAAATTGTCTAGAATGTAAAGTGAGTTACACCAATAATTTCAACAAGACACGTATATAACGTAAACTACAACATTAAATAGACATATAAGAAGTAAACCTTAATTTCGAACAGAATAGGAGTGCGTATTATATAACATGAAACAGAAAGATAAGAACATTCAAAGAAAAGGGAGAAACCCCTAATCACAATTGACAATGTGCTTGAGTGATGATAATTACTGATTTGGGGTAAGTAAAAGTAAAACAAAAACGATTCCATATTAGGCGATGACATCCATTTCGTCTATTAACCACTCCGGGAACTAACGATATCTTTATAACACAGTGAAGGGAGTATTGACAATAAAGTCGTGAGTATCAACACAAATCCGACAGCACAATATACATATATGTACTTAAGTGTGTTTGTATATACGTACGGACCTTTACGCTGCATTGTGTTATCAACTAGGTGTGTCTCATCCGTATTTATTCCAATGAATTTTCATGGAAGAAAAATGTCGCCCATAATAATTTCAACTGGAATTAAAAAGAGGAGGGTAGAGTCTCATTGACAGCTGATTCATTTGATTCCTTTTTTTGTCTTCGGAAAATGTTCGCATACACTTAGATTCTCAACAATACCAGAAATCATCCGCTTTTCCGTATCCTACCTACGTAATCATTCGTGCATTTAAAAGATCGCTTCGTAATTATACTGTTTTCGTGGATAACCTTGAAATGCCCGTAATTTACTAATACAAGTGCTACGTAATTTCGGACGAGATTTATTTAATTAATCAAGATGATGACTTTATATGACGAGGAACAGCATGTCGAAGATTAATACATAAATAAATAATAAAAGAGTTTACTAAACTGTTATATTGTACTGAAGATTTACAGTATGATCGACGATTCTGAACACGATATTACAGATGATCGCAGGTGTTTTTGACTGCCATTGTTTTTAAACATGAACAATACATGAAACAATTTACAAAACTTTTTTATATACAATATTTCTAGTGAAGGTAATATTTCGACGACTAAACCTTACTTTGTAAATGTTTTCGATTAAATTAAATTGGGCTCCAATTCATGAATATTTATTTACTCCTCTCCAGGAGTTAGGCACAATGCCAGTTTTATATTACTCCCACAAGTAAGATGTGACCCAAGATCGGGTCGAGAAAGTGGGGTTTGAAAAGCCAGCGCTCGAGAGGTGAGCACTCTGGCCATTTGAAAATTGCCTGGGCAGCCCCGTCGGCATTCCCCGGTAGGGGCGCCTCAGACAGTAAGCAATAAACTTACTCCTCCCCAAAGAGGGGAGGCAAAGCCTGGGAGGGTGGACCTCCTAGACTGCACAGGACAGGCGTGCAGTATCCATCGGAACAGATACTACACTTTGATCTTAGCCAAAAGGCCAAGAAGCCCAATTTATTTAAATCTAAAATGGTACTAGATAAATAAACAGCATTTATACACGTGACTATGTTTATTCTACGTTCTGTTGTAAGTAATTTTGCAAGAGGCGAATCAATTATTAATATTCCTGTCACTTTACATGTACACTATCGCAGCAACATCGCTACTCTAAAGATTATGGTTAGTATTTTCATCCATACATTACTTCTCTGGAAATGTGTCTATTATGAAATTTAGGCGGCTCCATTCAACCTAACTATAAGTTAGTTGAATGAAAGTAAAAACAATAAATACAGGAATGAATATTAAAGTAAATGGACATTTATTGTTAATTATGAACTATGAAATGTATGCCCCTATATACAATATACCAACACCTTGAACAGTTTAGTAGTTTGATAAAATAAAGTTTTACCGAGTGAAAAGATGGTGAAAATACGATTTCCATGATTGGCTGGGTCGATCACGTGATACATTAAAGAATTCTATTTTTATATAATGTTTTTTTTTTTCAGACACAGCATATGGTATAAACGGCCAACGCTAGACCTACGCCCCTCATGTCCATTAATAAAATATTATTCTAGTTAAACATGTTAGGAAAATATAAATCTGTCCGATACTTGTCACGTCCGATACTTGTCATACGTGTATAAATCTTTTATACACCCTTGTCTTCTTTGTGAACCCAGATGAGTGAGCACCTGTCGATAAAACACACAGACGCGGAGATAAGTTTATAAGAAATGCTTATTTAAAAAGAGAGACAGTCACATAACTAATAAAAGTGGCAGTCCAATTGTGCACGAGTTAGATAGATAGAGGGATAGATGGCTTCTCTCGTTACGGCAGACAATATTTTACGCGACCGTCGCCCAACCGGTGCTCCACGGGGAATAGACAGATTTTGATCTGCTTGCTTTAGTTGTTAACTAAAAATAGGCAGAACACAACCCTGTCCGAAAATCACGAAGTATCATCAACTTCCGCTTCGAGTTTACGTCTGAACTTTATGGTGTCACTCAAATCCTTTCATTCAAACACCCCTTTGTTATCGAAAAAAGCGTTAAAAAGATTTAACCAAAACTGAAATAAAATGAGCGTCGTAGTATTCTCTTATTTGTTCAGATAAATGTTATTGTTGTTTATGTGTGTTCAAATGGAAACGTGCACGTTTATTTTAAAGACGTGTTTCTGTTCAAGTCACGTCGCATTGTTCAAAGCATATAAATGCGTTTCAACCGGTAAACAATTTGAAAAGTCAATGACTGAGGCAAACAGTTGAAAATTTCTATTTCTTTATTGGGGTCATTTGTGTATCTATAAATATTCGGTGTGCTTGTATAATAAAAAGCCGACAAAAAAGTGTTATTTATCGTTTAGTGTTGGAGAGGTAAATAAGGGGCAGGTAACTCGTACAACGCATTTTAAGCAACATTTTCCAGTAATCAAAACTAATGGCTTTGATTGGCGTTGCACATGTGGCTACTGTACAAGGAGAACGTCGATTAGACATAAAAGGGTTAGGGTTAGGGTTAGGGTTAGTGTTAGGGTTAGGGTTAGGGTTAAGGTTTAGGTTTAGGGTTAGGGTTAGGTTAGGGTTTAGGGTTAGGGTTTAGGGTTAAGGTTAGGGTTAGGGTTTAGGGTTAGGGTTAGAAAAATATTGTTCGAAAGCTAGAGCTTTTGTTAAGAGTTACCTGCCCCTTATTTACCTCTCCAACACTAAAAGACAAAACACACTTTTTTTCGGCTTTTTATTATACAAGCACCAGATTCGTAGTTACCGTGATGTTATGTATGTCTTTTTCATTAGTTAACTTGAAATTAAAAAATTAACGGACACGATTAATAAATCATAGTCTTTTGTTGAATGCATGAACTACATTTATTGACTTGTTCTAAGTTTCTGTAATTATAAATTTACAATCTAGAACCTGTTTGCCTCTTTCTGTTTAGATATTACTCAAAGTTCGATTTTATTCTCCGCGTTATAAGAAATAGTTGAATCAAATGAATACTATGTAATTCATATTATTTGTGATTGATCTAACGTGTCTTTTGTTATATTTGAACTTCCGTTTTTACTTTACTTGAAAATTAAAACGAACGCTTTATTCCGCTAAGGTGTATGACGTCACATCCGTCTGACGGTGAATAAAGTTCGTTAATATAAAAGCGTGATGAAGACTGAATATTCATCTTATTTTATAGAGCAAGCTGATCCTTGTGCGTTTGATCTTACGTTATCCTTTCTTGATACTTGCTTATATTTTTGAATAAAAAAATCGGTAATCTTTCCTTGGCCACGACCTAATAAATATAGGTCAAATTAAGAACTACCTTCCCAATGCTTCGTTCAAATAATTCTTATGCCATTTCGCGTTGTATTTTAGAGCGTATCCATCTACTCAACAAACTGGAAATTATGTGCAGCTTCAGACGCAGAATGATCAAATTGAAACAGAGTTAGAACCAATCTCAATTACCTGTGAAACGTCCGCGTAGGTTGGCTTCGACGAAAAGTGCTTTCGACTTTGCTAATAATCCGATGAGTAAATCTACATCTCGGCAAAAGCTGATTAATACTTTGTCACCTTCTTCGTGAAGAAACTAATAAAAGTTAACTTGTTATCGGTGAGAAATGTCGAGTGTAAATCTATTTTCGTGATTTCCTGAACGTTTCTTCTGATTTCTTCTGATTCTCTGAACAACTTTGAAGCCGACTCCTCTTACAAATTTTACCCATGCTATCTATGATTTTAGAAGTAAAGTATAACTGTTATAAATACATCTTTCCAGATTGAGCTGATCATTCTGTAGGCTTGTTTAATGCACGTAAAGTAGTTCGATAATGTAACTGGGAAAGACGCGGGTGTTTAACTCGTGTCATTTGCAGATGTATTTGATATCAGCAAATAATCATTTGCTCTTTTATTATTTATAAACGGGAAAATTATTATTATTATGTATTTGATATCAACAAATAATTATTTGCTCTTTTATTATTTATGAAAGAGAAAATAATTATTATTATGTGTTTGATATCAGAAAATAATTATTTGCTCTTTTATTATTCATAAAATAACAAATAATTATTATTATGTATTTGATATCAGCAAATAATTATTTGCTCTTTTATTATTTATGAAAGAAAAAATAATTATTATTATGTGTTTGATATACAAAAATAATTTGCTCTTTTATTATTTATAAAATAACAATTATTTTTCAAAGACATTAACAAAGTGACAAAGCGAAACTATTCCTTGCCAATGACGTCATACGTCGAAAACACGACAAACAAAAAGATCATATTGTACGAGAAGGCTGTGTTCGTAAATGGGGTCGCAGCGATTTTCCTCATTTCTGATGTCGAACGACGTATACCCATACTATTTTAACATGTTTAATTTTGGTGCTTGAAGAGAAAGAATCTCTGATAGACATACACACGTGTGTAGCAAGAGAGATTCGTCTGTTCAAGTGTAAATGAATTTAACTAGGAAATAAAATGCATTCATTATATAACAACAAAACTGTACTTTTAATTCTATACTTAGGGAAGTAACTCTTGTGTTGACAAGTTGTGTTGCACCTTTTTCACTCAACCGATGTATGAAACAGTTAACACGTGTTATTTGGATAGTAGTACTACAGTTTTAGTAATAAATAGATGATCAGAAGAATGAGTATATATTTGTAAACATATACAAAAATCCGGATGAGTAACATACGAGGATGCATAAAACTCCAACTAACCATAGGTATATATTGTCAACCAAAATCGGGGATGTAGTCTAAATGTCAGAAAACGGCATGGCATGAAACCCGACAAGACTGATTCCGTTCACAAGACCTTTGAAACTAATCTCATCCTTACTTGCTTCAAATGTTTTTAAACTAAATACATGCTACTCAGAAATCGGTAACGATTTTCTTGTGAAATTTAATTCATGTGCGTCCATGAAGATTTAATCAAGAAATACATCTTTTTATGGAGTTGTGATGTGATCATGTCTTCAATAACCACCTAAATAATAGATAATATCGAAAAAAAGATGTAAGTATAGCCTCAAGCACTAGTTGAAGATATATTGTTATCCAATCATACCGAGCACATCGCGGAGAAATATTACTCGATTAGTTCAATATAAAATTATTAGATGAAATAATTTGAGGCACGCTAATTAGGTATGGATCTGCCCTTTGGGGAGAGTCAAACAATAGCTTTAAATCGTTAAGGGATATACACCGAGAAAAATAATTTCTATGGAAACAAGAAAAATAAACATATTTTGTTTTTATGTTATTTGGGGCAAGGAAATAACTATCAAGGAAAATACAATGTTGATTAAATACTTGGATGTCTAAAACTAAGTGATCAAGTACACAGCCTTAGAACTTTAGAATGAAAATATGAATTAATTTACTGAACTTGCAATAAAATTGAAGCAATTAAAGAGAGTATGACGTGATGTTAATAAATACTTTACACACAATATAAGTTTAGATATTAACGCTTGTACACTTTTCTGTAAATTACCTTCACCACTGTAAATATAATTATATACTGTTGAATACATTCAAAGTCCTCGGCCTAACCTTCACAGGTAACATGAATTGGAACAATTACATTGAAGACATTGCCAAGGCTGCGGCAAAAAAGGTGGCCTCCCTCTATCGTGCTAGTAAACTCCTCACACCTGACATTATCCTGTAACTCTACAAAGCCACCAGTCGCCCATGCATGGAGTATTGTTGCCACATCTGGGCTGGTGTATCATCTACTAGTATCTCCTTCCTTGACAAAGTCCACAAAAGAGTCGCCAACTTAATAGGTCTCTCACTGTCAACCAAACTCTAGCCTATGCCCCATCGCCGCAATGTAGCATCCTTGTGTTTGTTTTACAAATACTTTAATGGATTGTGCTCCGATGAACTGGCTATGTTGGTGCCACCTCGGCGTAAATTCACCAGACCAAATCGACAATCAGCTATATCCCATCCATTCACTGTGAAGGTCCCCAGATGCCGGAGTGCCTTCTACTCCAAAATCTTCTTTCCTCGTGCTGCTGGCCTCTTGAACTCCCTTCCTGCTCTCTGTTTTCCCGACAGTACCGACATGCAAAGGTTTAAAACTAATGTAAACGGACATCTCGCTCTAATACTCTCAACTTGGGGTGACACCAAACACCAAGACCCACATTCTCAGTAACTCTTTACGTAAACAGTAATCCATCTATGTAATTCCTCTGATGATAATATTTTAATCTTTGAAAAGCCTTGGCTTAAGGAAATAATAATAAACATGTTTTTACCGAGTACATCTTGCATTGAACAATCGAAGTTGAAATAGATTTGTCATTCGTACATGTTTATCCCTCTATCTCGTTGAACCATTTCACTATAGGTTCTATCTACTAAAAGTGTACTTTTAGTTTCATATTTTATTTTACATTTCATACATATATATATATATATATATATATATATATATATATATATATATATATATATATGTGTGTGTGTGTGTGTGTGCGTGTGTGTGTGCTGATCTTTTGTTATTATTTTTATTGGCAATAGTCGATCGGTGTTTACCGGTGCGTTTTTATTATGTATCGCCACCCTTCATTTTTAAGAGGAGTGCATTTTAATTCGCCCTTTTGTATACTTTTCATAATTAATAGGTTCTTCTATGTATATTATTCCATTATAAGAATATTAAAACAAAAATAAAATGAATACGAATGAATATATCATTTACAGATTAATAGAATATATAGCAGTATATCTACTTGTTATCAACCTGTATAAATAATCTATCACCTGCTAATCATGTATTATCCTGTTTTTATTTCATATATATTTTTGTTTCTATTAGAGTATGCATATTTCGCTATGTGGTAGCAAGTTTGGTGTGCCATTTTCTCTGATTAATAGCGAAACACATTTTCCTGGGGATCCATTAGCACTCTGTCCTTTCTCTTTTTACATATTTATTTTCATCTCTCTCTCTATTTCTCTTTCTCTTTCTCTCTTTCTTTTTCTCTTTCTCTTTCTCTCTTTCTCTCTCTCTCTCTTTCTCTCTCTCTCTTTTTCTCTCTCTTTCTCTCTCTCTCTCTCTTTCTCTCTTTCTCTCTCTCTCTCTTTCTCTCTCTCTCTTTCTCTCTCTCTCTCTTTCTCTCTTTCTCTCTCTCTCTCTTTCTCTATTTCTCTCTCTCTTACTCTCTCTTTCTCTCTCTCTCCTTTTCTCTCTCTTTCTCTCTCTCTCTCTTTCTCTCTCTCTCTTTCTCTCTCTCTCTTTCTCTCTCTCTCTTTCTCTCTCTCTTTCTCTCTTTCTCTCTCTCTTTCTCTCTCTTTCTCTCTCTTTCTCTCTCTCTTTCTCTCTCTCTTTCTCTCTCTCTCTTTCTCTCTCTCTCTTTCTCACTCTCTCTCTTTCTCTCTCTCTCTTTCTCTCTTTCTCTCTCTCTTTCTTTCTCTTTCTCTCTCTGCTTCTCCCTCTCTATATCTGCCAAATAGAAGTTTGGCGAATAAGATCATGCAGAAAGCCGATTGTTTCTAGGTCGAGAGATACTGAAATATCAACTGAAACTAGTCCAAAAATGTATATTGCCCTCTGTTGTGTATTTTAATTTTAACCCCCATCCACGAAAACTTGTTCATGAATAGTCCGATAACGATGCTGGTGTTATACATGTAGGCAAACATGTAATACAGAAAAAGTTTTCCATTTCGAATCAGGTTGATGTTACCATACGCAGTACATTTATCAGTACCTGAATATTGCAAATTTGTGGCTAATCCTATTAACTTTATGTGATTCCTTAGAATTTACGAATATATACACGAACCATAAAAGAGCTACAGTTACTATGGAATCGTTATATAAACGATAGCACGATTTTTATATAACGGTAAACGTAGGAAAACACAATGCACATAAATCGATCGATCAATTAAGTTTACAAATCGAACATCATGTATCGATCGCAATAACAATCGAGATGATTAGTTCAGAACACGGTGTGTAATTAATTCTGAAGAATTCAGTCCGATTTGCATTATATACAGAATAAGTATTGCGCAAACGTATAGCTAACAACGAACAAAAAAGAGTTATCTCAGCAAAGTTAGGTCGAGGTTTATGTAAAAGCAAGAATATATTGAAGCAACTGATCAACGTTATAAAATCGATCAAGATAATTCGGAACAATCCAGTGCACGATACGAACTAGAAAATATGGGGTTCGTAAATTCTTCTGAATAGGAATAATATTTGTGTGGCATTATACGCATTTTCTAAGAATCGGTATATCAATATAAGTTCATTTGAGTAGAGGAAGAAATTAATTTTGAAAGTAATCGATGATCTTGTTGTAACAACCATATCAAATCTTTCTACCATATATATGTGAAGAGTTCGAATGCAAAATGCGATGAATCCAATTTCTTTAAAACTCGAAATAAAACCATGAGATATAAAATGTAGACTGATAAAATGTTATTTTTTTTTATTGGAATATTAACATTTATACAGATATTGAACCCTGTAGAACATGATTGGGGGCTGACTTCAAATACGTGACGGGGTTGGGACTCTAACTTCCTTCAATGTAGGCCTCTTGTGCTTGCACATACTTAGCTAGCCGATCCATCCACTGCCGGAAACATCTCCGGAACTCTTCTTTTGAAATGCTGTTCATCTCCGCTGTTGCGTTCCGCATTATCTCTTTTTTCGCACCTTCTCAACCACAGCTGCCAGAACGCAGGTCGCTCTTCGCTTACGTGCAACCATTTTGAATCGGATGAACCACTCCTTAATTTGTGTTACAGTAATCGCATCATTTCCAAACACCTGCTGAATGTAACGCTACGACGGAGATGAACACTATTCCCCCCCCAAAAAAATAGTTCCAGAAGTGTTTCCGACAGTTGATGTATCGGTGGGCTAAGTGTGTGCAAGCACAAAGAGCCTCATTTGAAAGAGACTAGGATCCCGACCCCGTCACGTATTTCAAATATTTTTTCTAGCCTAAGGTCGGATACCTTTTAGACAGGCCTCGTATATACTTCAACAAATTACTGATTAATATGATAATTTCGGTAACATCTATCTACGAGGGAGAGAGAGAGAGATAAATGTGACCAAAATAGATTATATTGTTATCTATTGAAAATATACATACGTCGATATTATGACCGAATATGATAGCTAACCGAAAAAAAATCAGTAAATATTATTTGAAAGAAAATAAATTATATTTTTGTCAGCTTCACATATGGCACGTTTACAGATGATTTATTTTTCTTGGATTGTCACGTACTTTAGAAATGTGTGGATAGATTTATTTTGGGAAATGTCAAGTGAGTAGTATTAATAATTCACTCAGAATTTATAAATTCCATGAAATAAAACATAGAATAAAACATATTATATAAAATAATAACTATGTATTTGAATCCAACTTTGCCAGAATTGTACTAAACGAACTGTTTCAAGAATCTTCAAATCGAGCTTTAGATTATATTTCGTTCACATAACACATATTAAACAATTAAATAAAGCTTCATCTGTTTCGACCAGATTTCAATTCCTTGCTAAACGCCTACACACGTGTTTTCTACGTCACGTTTATTAACCAATCGAAATTTGACAAGTTCGAAATGCATTGTCGTCTGCGTCTCGGTTGGAAGCTATTTCAGCTCAGTCTTTCTCTGTTTCTTATTTAAACTAGTTTTCCTCGACACAGTCTTTTTAATTTTCACTGTTTTGTTTGTTTCATCCAATACTTTCGAAACACTTTCGCGATTGTTACCTAGCCCCGGTGGCTGATTTGACGCAAGCAGAATAAACCCTCGAGCAAAAATGTCCGCTATCTTTCCTGAACTCGAATTTGTCATTGTTTTCAATTTTGTAACTTATTTACGTTTATCTTATTATTATTCTTACTGTGTTTCGCTTTTTATTGCTTTTTATTATGATGTGCATCCTGTCTTTTTTCTTCCTCTTCTTCTTTATCTAACTCTGTTTCCCCACTCCTATTTTCTACCCCTTACCTCTCTGTGTTAGTTTCCACATATTCATTCCATCACTACTTTATTACCATTCTCCTTCCCCACCTGTTCAACTTTCTTCTTCTTTTTCCTCTTCTCTTCGTTCTTGTTCCTCTACTTTTAACTCATCATCACCGCTACATCCTCATCTTAACTTAATGTATGCCTCTTTCGCTAATAGTTTATCTAGCTTGTCTTCCTTAGCTTGTTTTGCTGTTTGCTATATAATAATCATCATAATAATTCTCATCAACTTGTATAGATCTTTTTCCTTCTTTATATTCTTATAAACGACGAATGATATTTAATTATCACTATCATCATTATCTTTATTATCAGTATCGTATTCTGCTCATTGTGAGATAAAACAAAAGTTACGTATATTACCAATCATCATAGTCTTAATTGATTTCTTGTCTCCCCTTTTTTCTGAGGTACCGATTAATTCTTCCTCCTTATCATCATTAGCAAAAATAGAAATATTCTCAAAATGATTAGATCATTCTACGGCTCCAGAAAGTATCCTACGTCTGACGCAATTTTATTTTGCTACCTCCCACAACCGTAAGATGTGACACACGGTCGGGAAAGTGGGATTTGAAAAGCCAACGCTCGATAAGGTGAGCACTCTGGCCTACAAAAATGCCTTGTACATTTAGTGTATATGAATTTTCATCTTAACCCTATCAAGGGTATTTGATTTCAGTATACTGGCATTTATCATGGAATAAATCTTAACTCGAGAATGCGTTTTTTTATGATTTCTCAAGTTGAACGTGTGTTTCGTTTTAATTAAAAATATAATGGAGTGTTTATAGAAAAATGAGTCTATGCCTAATTTTACCCTCGAAAGAATGTAAGTAGACATTGAGAACGAGTTATGTAATTATTACATATATGGTGTGGACCGATGTAGCGCCGAACGTTGTTACAATAGTAATACCAGATGTATCATTTCGTTGGAACAGCATTTTACATTTTAGTTGGTGGAAATAAAATTAGTCTACAGACTATTATGCTACACAAGTAATTTTAATGAATAAATAATTAAATATATGTTTTAAAAACATATCATTTATTATTCTGATACTATTAGCGGATAGAGCAATGTTGATTTATTTTTTTTATCAATTTTTGATATTATTTGCCTAGTTAGATCAATAGGAACACATGTCTTAATGTTTAAAATATTCCTAGTCCTAAAATATATTGATAAACACTTAATACAAATATATCTTATTATCGTAAAACAACATGTTACACGACTCTGAAAGAAAAATTAATTGACAGTTTGTCAAATTAAAACTTATCGATGCAAAATCACTGGAAATAGACCAGTTCACATTGTTACACATTATATATATATATTTTTCAAATATTTGAACTTTGGTTTTTTCGAAAGCCAACTTATCCATCTGTATTTCTCCTCTGATGATAAGATTTCGATCTTTGAAAAGCCTTGGCTTAAGGAAAGCATAATAAACACTAGTTTATTACTGAATACACCTTGCATTGAACACTTGAAATTTGAAATAAATTTGGACAATCGACGCATATTTATCACTCTTATTTCTTCTGTCTCCCTCTCTCTCTCTCTCTCTCTCTATATATATATATATATATATATATATATATGTATATATATATATATGATATATATATGATATATATATATATATATATATATATATATATATATATATATATATATGATATGGAATAACAAAATTCGCATACAAATTGTAACTGTCGGCATTATTATTCATTTCGACCTACTGGCCTCTTCATAATGCTAACGGAGCAGATACATATTGCAAATATATTTCAATATTTAGCTGCCCCGTTAGCATTCTGAAGAGGCCATGAGGTCGAAATAAATTATAATCCCGACAGTTACAATGTGTATGTGATTTTTTGTTCTATATTCTATTGCTCTGTTTTCTACGTCGAGCTCTCTTACTCGGATTTCTTACCAAAATCATTCACTTTAACTATTTATATATATATATATATATATATATATATATATATATATATATATATATATATATATATATATATATATATATATATACTATATTAACTGATGTAGGGATGCTTAATTTTATCATTTTAATAGATTATTTGTCATCCTGTGGTTAGACTTTTTCATTTATTATTCATTTGTTTACTTACTTTTTGTATTTATTTACCTGCGTTCGGTTTTTCCATTCACTGTTTTCCTGTTTATTCAATGTTTTAAATTTTGTGTGAACTTGTTCATTGGGTATCATACATTTCACCATTAATGTTTGTATCTCTCTTCTCTATTAACCTAATCTTCTTTAGCAAATATATTTTCCTTCTTTTTACTTTTTAATCTCGTTTTGTTTCATGTCTTACATTTATTTCCTGTATTTTAATTAATTCTTTAATTTACAAATTTTTTTTTATCGATTTCTACATCATTTTACATATCTATCTTTTTTTATTTTATGTTCCGGTCATAGGTTTTAAGTTTTTAGTTTTTGTTCGCATATTTTAAATTTATCTCTTGCGCATCATATTCCTTTCCGTCTTTATCGTTTTACAATCATCCATTTCTACATTTTAGTTTAATTTTACTTCTTTTCTCTCATAATATTATTTATTTGCACTTTTGCTAGATTAGCTGTACTTAGCGAACCTTTTAACTGTCGGTATTTCAACGTTTTTCATTTTAATTGATTTTCCAAAACCTTTCCAATACTGACAACGAGGAATATGACATCTCACCCTTTAAATATGGAATTTTGTTTACGAATATAATTTTTCTCTGGACGTTTTGTAATTGCATTTTGTTTTGAATTTTTATTTGTTTGCACATTTTAAAAATATTGTACAAGTGAGGGAGGCAACTCTTTTGATATTCTACAAATAAAAGTGAGTTATTTACTTCGCTGATTTTGATTTTAGGGCATAATTCAAAAATGTTTCTATATTACCAGTTGTGTTGGCAGAATTAAGTAATTTTTATATAAACTGGTACAGGAATAACAAATGAAAATTGGCTAGTCAATGTTAGATAATGCCCTGTGAAAGTTGGACTTATCTATTCAAAACGGGGTTGACTTACGCGATTTGTAGCGGAGTCATCCCGTGCAGGTTCGATTCGATGTGTTTTCCCACGGCTCACGGTGACAACTGATTTTACCTTAAGGTTACGGGAGGTCAAAGAGTTGACATCACACCTGCGTGTTGCTCGCGAGATTTGGTAGCGAGAGTTTCGCGTGGGAGAATCAAATCGAGATTGAATCAGTTATTGGCTTGGGAGCAAAGGGTCAACAACGCCAAGTATGTAGCGGTTACGAGAAAGATTCTGAATGACGGAAATCTAAGAGCCAATTAGTAGATCATCCATATTCTTCCCCTTCAAGTAATTAAGAATATTAACTAGTGAATTTAGTTAGCGTAACCTCTCTCTCGATCACAACGAACTCGTTCAAGTCAGCTAATTAAAATAGTCAAATAAAAGCGGCTCTTTCAAACAGAAAAATACTTTGTCGTACTGTTACGCAGTTGATTTCAGAGCGAAAGCCAACAGCTCGAAAAGAATGATGACAGCGGCGTCAGCGGCGACGGTGATGACAAGACACCTATAGCAGTCGCGAAAACTGGTTGCAGGCGAAAAGAAAGGCGGTACGAATAGTATCACACGACAGCGACAAGCGTGCGTCAAATGGCTGCCGGCAGCCGACGAGAAAAGAGAGAGAGAAGAAACAAGGTTAGTGCAAACAGTACGAATAGTTCCGGGCAGTTGAGGTTAGCGGAACCTAGCTATGATAGATCGACCCCATTGAATCAACAGCGAAGTTCACCAATTGGTGAGGCCAATAACCAGCAATACAACAGTCATAATCAAATTTGTATATCCGTTTAAATGCTACTTAGGTTCAACTTTTTAAATTTTGCCAGATAACTTTATATGTTATTGTTACATAACCCTTCAAAGGGGCGTGGCCCCAAAAAGGGATTTGTTACATAGTCACTACTCCTGCCTGGACCGCGGCAGTTCTCTTAAATCAATCAAACAACTGGTTACGGTCCAAAAAGGCATTTGTTACATAACGCTTGTGAATTAAATATTCTCCGAACCGAAAACGATACGAAAGTTTATGAGAAGATTATTAAGCGTTTCAATATTTTTAAACACTTTCCGTGAGGCACTTTCAAGCGATATTTTCCTAGGGCGATTTTAAGCCTTTAAACTGTCAACCTATTACACATTAATTCTCGTTAAACACTGTTCATTCAACATTTCAAATTACGCATTTTAAACACAGTTCCTCTTCAAATTCTTACTCATTAAACATTGTTCATTAACATTGTTCGTTAGGCATATCTTTCGATTTTTACTTCTTTCCATTTTACAGATTAGGACCCAAATGTTATGCACAAAGAAAGTTACTTTACAGATTTCTGCCTCCGATGGTCGTGGGGTTGCTGGCACACTCATCTCCGTCGCTGGCTCGTGATCGCAGTGGTGTACCTGTTTTGTGAGCAAATTCTGTTTTCATGCACGGAGACGAAAACATTCGAAGACGAGACTTTTGAGAGAGGTTTTTATTGGTTTATTTGACACTTCAGTCGGAGAGGTTTCCATTCGTCAGTGTCTTCATTCAAACTCTGTCTTTCTCTCATACTGTTTTGTGGAAACGTGACGGATGCAATCGGCTATATTCTTTTACATCTTAGCCCATATCTGGCGATGTCACCCAGACTACGCATTACAGAGCTCAGTTTATGGACGTCGGTCCATGACGCGCTTCCATGTTGAACTGTCTCGAAAGCTAATTTCTCATCAGGAATCTGTGACGTCAGAGCCCTTTGACCTTTCAACGAATGTCATAACAGAACTCAATAACGCTTTTGTGTCTAACCTTTTAACTAAAGTCTCATCACCCGTCACTGCGACCGTGAGAAACAACATTGCACTAAAATTGCACGAGATGACTCGTTACAAATCCCGCAAGTCAAGCGATCTCTCTGTACGTTCATCCACACATGCGTCCCAAATTATCAATGCACCTAAATTGCACTTAATCCTATTTCTATCACCCAGTTCATAATTCATACTAGCTACTTTACCCGTTTTCAAAAATACATTATCAGATATATAACATGTATTTCTCGGATAAAAATTATAAATTTTTCATGTGGTTACATTTACATTGCAGCAACGTTTTCACGTTCTAAATCCATGTTATTTTTATTGTTTCGTGTTGTTACTTATGGTTTTAATTACTTATTTATTTCTGTTTGAATATATTTACATATGAAAAATTACATGTATTTAGTTATTAAGTAGCTACAACTACTTAATAACTTGTAAAAATGAGGCAAATACGACTGCATTCAGTTTTCTTGTAATTATTTTGTAAATAACAAGTAAAAATGTAACAATAGCTACACTATTTTGTGATTAAACTGTATTTGATAATTTATTAGTACTATTTATCTTCCTCCCACAAAGTAAGATGTGACACAAGGTCGGGAAAGTGGGAAAGAACCAGCGCTGAGAATTTGAGCATTCTGGTTGTTTAAAAATTGTCTGGACAGCCCCGTCAGCATTCCTCGGTCGGGGCGTATCAGGCAGTAAGCAATACACTTACAAAGAGGGGAGGCAAATTCTGGGAGGGTGGATCTCCTAGAACTGCACAGGACCGACAACCAATAGACCGGCGTAAATCCAGACCCGAAGGCCTGGACGATACCGGTTTATGAGGCGGGGTAAAACAACCCTGGATGACCACGTAAAAAGGAAAAAAATGTTAGTGTATTTTATTTTTGATATTTGTAAATACTTTTATTCTTAATAACAAGTGAAATGTGAAAAATCAACTGTGTTTATTTTCTTCGTATTTGTAAGTACACTCATTTAAATAATAAGTAAAATATAATAGACACACATCATAGTTATTAAATTGCTGTCAATCGTTGTATTCTAAACATCAAGTAAAATGTATAAATGAATATTTATCTAGTTATTTTTTGTTTTAAATAGTCTAATTGTAAATAACTAGTATACATGTCAAACCTGTAACTGTATTTATTTATTTATTTAGTAGTTGTCAATATTACTATTTTAAGTAGCTACTAAAATATAGCACCTACACTTGAATTTAGTTATTTCATATCTGTCAATACTCTTAATGTAAATAACGAGCAAAAATGTGCGAACATGCAACTGTATTTATGTATTTAGTCGCTATCAATACAATCATTGTACATAAAACGTTTAAATGTTAAAAAGATCAGAACTGTAGCAGTTACCTCCTCCTTTCAAAAAATAACTGCACCGGTTGGCCGTTAGGTGTCGCTTTTTCACCGACAGGTGGCGCTGTAAAGCGACCCCAGAGTTATCTGCCCTTCGGACTACAAAACCAGGTGCAAACGGAAATTCTCTCTCTTCTTCACCGACCAGCCTCGGCAGAACAACGCTGGCACCAGCGCTTCGTTTCACTCGCTTTTTCCTACTCAATTGGCCTCGACATGAACGACGCTGACATTAGCGTTCCGTTTCACTCTTCTCTTCTGGTCAATTGGCCTCGACAGAACGACGAATACACTAGCGCTTCGTCTCACGCTTTTCTCTCCAACTGGTCTTGGCATAACAACTACCAACACACGTTTCTTCCGTCAACACGTGGTCAAACAACGGTAAGAGTTCTCAACTCATTTTCTTTTGTGTACGGCTTTCAAAGACTTTTCCTACGCCGGATTCATTTCTTCTTATACCTTTTCAAGAACTGTTTTTCCATCGACACACATGCATACATCACACACTTCATCATTCCACGTACACACGCGTTCAATAAACCTTATTTGAACTACCTCATCTTGTTTATTAATTATTACTCTGTCTTTGCATGCACCATTGCTTGATTTAACGAACACGTTTATAATCGGGGGAACATGACCCTCGATCCTAACAGAACTGTGTGTTGTATATATTAGGTGTCAACACTCTTATTGTAAATAACAAGTACAAATGTAAAAACACACAACTGTATTTAATAATTTTAGCAGTTGTCTGTGTTCATTTTGAAAATAACTAATATAAAAGCAAAATTAAATCTTTAATAGGACAATACTTTAATACTATTAACTACACGTACGAAAAAGTTATTCAGTAAAGATGCACTTCGTTGCCGTTAATATTAATATATTTAATTCCATATGAAGTGTATATTCTTTCAACAGGAGGTGGCTACTCTCCACACTTAAAATAACTTAGTGGTGATTTCGTTATGAAGCGGTTATCCTTTCAGCCGGTCCTTGTTTGGTCTGCACCGGTAATAATCTTCAAAACTAAACGATCATTAATATATCAAAACAAATCTTCTTTACCTGAAGATTTAAAGTTTTTCTCATGAAAATAATGTGTGGAATAAACAAAATTGTATGGCTTGTGAGGACAGTTAATGAGAAGCAATATTGGTGAAAGTTGGTAGTCTTTTCCATCTCATAAAAAGTTTAACTCCATGGGGCGTCTTCGATGTGATCTCTGATGGATTATCAATCTGCTTGTTTGAAGTATCTTGTCATTTTTAGTAACGGCTGTTCGACTTGAGGTCGAGACTTTAGGGTGATATCAATCATTATCACTTGGGGGCTATGAACCCCCGTAATACAAACCTCGGGCAATGTGGTCAATAATAAGTCGAAAGGTGAGGCTTGCTGATCCGGACGATCTGAGAAGTGGTTAGGAAAGTGACAGTCTGTGAAAGAAAGTGTGCAATGGAGAAACTTTGCGTACTCTTACCAGCTGTGTGGTGGACATTAAAATCCCCAAATACATGTATTTGGGTGTTCGGGTCTTGTATCCGTTTAACGAATAGCTTAAGATAATGTTTAATGTGTCTTACTGTTTCGTCAAGTTCCAAATTGTTTATTAAGTTTAGTAAATCATTTTGAATCCCTTTAACTAGTTCTATATTAGCGGTAGTGTTGAAGCTCTAACATCACATGTTCCCTTAGCACTGTTGCCGTTCCTGTTGGGAAGAAAATAGTGAGCCTTCCATTTTAACAGAACATTTTAAGTTGTTATAATTTTTTACTTTTTTATTTAATGTATTTAATGTACAGATTTCAGAAAACAGTTAACATTCAATTTCCTTATTTTTGTTATTAAGTGCCTCCTCTGGAGAAATTCTGATTGCATGTTTTTTGATAGTCTGCTTACTATTGGGTTGGTGCAAAAACAAAATGGCGTTTTTGACATTCAACTTCAAAAGACCACAACTTCTGCATACTGACTGCCAACTATGACATTTCCTTGTCTTATTAATTTTTGTAAACTGAACTTGAAGATAAGCGTTGTTTTAAGATGAACTATATCTATAAATCTTATGACCGCTGAAAGATGAATCACATTAATTTAATAATGTATTATTTTTATGTAAATATGGATGGAATCATCTGATCCAGAGATATTTCTATTGATTTTCTTTAAAAATGGTCAGCATTTGCTCTAATTGCGTCTGGCGTCTTCAGTCTGATCAGATGAGCCATTAAATAATGAGTGTTTACATTTATTTCATATCAAAATAATAACTTGAATTTCAATTTCACTCTCAAAAAAGTAAAAATATTGTTGTAGATGACAAAACAATTTGCCTAAAACTAGATTAATACCTTTTGTTTCCTAGAAATACAAATCCGCATCATATGAATATTTAACCGTCAATAGGACGTTTAAAATATATTAAACTTATGTTTAAAGAATTCTTAGATAATGGTGGACGCTGACAGAACGAGAGCAAGCTTCCCAAGTAAACATGATAAAGGCTTCGTTCATAAATCCGTGCAGATTCCAGTGTTCGAGACGATCGTTAAAAAAACGTTTCTATTGTTACATCGATTGAGACGTTGTGACGATAAAATCAAAGCAGAGTACCGCAATTTGAATACTCAAAATAATGTTTGACGTCAGAATAAACCATTTAGCGTTTTTAGCTATCGACTCAATGCAATTTTAATTGGAACATTATATTTGTTATATTTGTTTATTTCATTGAATTTTGATAAATCCTAATTAACAAAAATATAATTTAAGCCAGACGAAACGATTTTTACAAGTCAATTAATATATATATATATATATATATATATATATATATATATATATATATATATATATGTATATGTGTGTCTGTGTCTATGTGTGTGTTTAAAAAGTATCGATCTATATATCTAAATATAGTCATTTTTCTTGTTTTTTACAATATTGAACATTGAACGTATTTAAATATCTTCTTTACGGCAAGACATTTTCTAAATGCTAAGAGAAAAAAATTATTCACTTTCACAAATGCGATGCCACTATATGTAGAGCGTATATTTTTATAATTAAAAACACATGATTTAATTTGATATTAACATAGGTTATGTACACACACACACACACACATATATATATATATATATATATATATATATAACCTGTGTTCGCACACTATATTGCTTAGTATTTGTTTTCACATACCTCGACTAATAATATCGTTATTTTGCGAGTTCTTGAATAATGTATATATTTTATAAGTACGCAATAAAATAATCAAATATGATGTTCAAATAAAAATTACATTGAATCAACAACTACAAACGCCAAATCGTTTGTTTTCATGTCAAATTTTATTCTGAGTATTCAAATTCCTTTTGGATTTTATCCTCACAACGTTTCAGTCGATGTAACCTGAAACCGTTTTGGGCGATCTTGTCGAACACTCGAACCTGTACGGAATTATGAACGAAACTATTATATCTACTTGGGTAACTAACTCCTTTCTTGGCCTTTTGTATCTGTTCCGATTGATACTGCACTTCATAGATCGGTATTGTCTTGACGTTCGGTGCTTAATTTCCGCCGGTCTATGGGTCTGATCTGTCCTGTGCAGTTCTAGGAGGTCCACCCTCCCAGGCTTTACCTCCCCTCTTTGGGGAGGAGTAAGTTAATTGCTTACTGTCTGAGGCGCCCCTACCGGGGAATGCCGACGGGGCTGCCCAGGCAATTTTTAATGGCCAGAGTGCTCACCTTCTCGAGCACTGGCTTTTCAAATCCCACTTTCCGAACTTGTGTCACATATTTCTATTGTGGGTAGGGGTTAAATAACGCCTTTTAGCTAAGATCAAAGTGTAGTATCTGTTCCGATGGATACTGCACTTCATAGATCGGTATTGTCTTGGCCTTTGGGGCTTGATTTACGCCGGTCTATGGGTCTGATCTGTCCTGTGCAGTTCTAGGAGGTTCACCCTCCCAGGCTTTACCTCCCCTCTTTGGGGAGGAGTAAGTTAATTGCTTACTGTCTGAGGCGCCCCTACTGGAGAATGCCGACGGGGCTGCCCAGGCAATTTTTAATGGCCAGAGTGCTCATCTTCTCAGGTGCTGGCTTTTCAAATTCCACTTTCCGAACTTGTGTCACATATTCCTATTGTGGGTAGGGGTTAAATAACGCCTTTTGGCTAAGATCAAAGTGTAGTATCTGTTCCGATTGATACTGCACTTCATAGATCGGTATTGTCTTGGCCTTCGGGTTTAATTTCCGCCGGTCTATGGGTCTGATCTGTCCTGTGCAGTTCTAGGAGGTCCACCCTCACAGGCTTTACCTCCCCTCTTTGGGGAGGAGTAAATTAATTTCTTACTTCCTGAGGCGCCCCTACCAGGGAATGCCGACGGGGCTGCCGAGGCAGTTTTTATTGGCCTGAGTGCTCACCTTCTCGAGCGCTGGCTTTTCAAATCCCACTTTCCGACCTTGTGTCACATATTCCTATTGTGGGTAGAGGTTAAATAACGCCTTTTGGCTAAGATCAAAGTGTAGTATCTGTTCCGATGGATACTGCACTTCATAGATCGGTATTGTCTTGGCCTTTGGGGCTTGATTTACGCCGGTCTATGGGTCTGATCTGTCCTGTGCAGTTCTAGGAGGTTCACCCTCCCAGGCTTTACCTCCCCTCTTTGGGGAGGAGTAAGTTAATTGCTTACTGTCTGAGGCGCCCCTACTGGAGAATGCCGACGGGGCTGCCCAGGCAATTTTTAATGGCCAGAGTGCTCATCTTCTCAGGTGCTGGCTTTTCAAATCCCACTTTCCGACCTTGTGTCACATATTCCTATTGTGGGTAGAGGTTAAATAACGCCTTTTGGCTAAGATCAAAGTGTAGTATCTGTTCCGATGGATACTGCACTTCATAGATCGGTATTGTCTTGGCCTTTGGGGCTTGATTTACGCCGGTCTATGGGTCTGATCTGTCCTGTGCAGTTCTAGGAGGTTCACCCTCCCAGGCTTTACCTCCCCTCTTTGGGGAGGAGTAAGTTAATTGCTTACTGTCTGAGGCGCCCCTACTGGAGAATGCCGACGGGGCTGCCCAGGCAATTTTTAATGGCCAGAGTGCTCATCTTCTCAGGTGCTGGCTTTTCAAATTCCACTTTCCGAACTTGTGTCACATATTCCTATTGTGGGTAGGGGTTAAATAACGCCTTTTGGCTAAGATCAAAGTGTAGTATCTGTTCCGATTGATACTGCACTTCATAGATCGGTATTGTCTTGGCCTTCGGGTTTAATTTCCGCCGGTCTATGGGTCTGATCTGTCCTGTGCAGTTCTAGGAGGTCCACCCTCACAGGCTTTACCTCCCCTCTTTGGGGAGGAGTAAATTAATTTCTTACTTCCTGAGGCGCCCCTACCAGGGAATGCCGACGGGGCTGCCGAGGCGATTTTTAATGGCCTGAGTGCTCACCTTCTCGAGCGCTGGCTTTTCAAATCCCACTTTCCGACCTTGTGTCAAATATTCCTATTGTGGGTAGGGGTTAAATAACGCCTTTTGGCTAAGATCAAAGTGTAGTGTATGTTCCGATGGATACTGCACCCCATACTGGTATTGTCTTGGCCTTCGGGGCTTGATTTACGCCGGTCTATGGGTCTGATCTGTCCTGTGCAGTTCTAGGAGGTCCACCCTCACAGGCTTCTCCTCCCCTCTTTGGGGAGGAGTAAGTTTATGGCTTACTGTCTGAGGCGCCCCTACCGGGGAATGCCGACGGGGCTGCCAGGCAATTTTTAAAAAGCCAGAGTGCTCACCTCTCGAGTGCTGGCTTATCTAATCCCACTTTCCCGACCTTGTGTCACATCTTACCTTGTGGGAGGTAGATAAATAACTTGGCGTTTAGGCTAAGATCAAAGTGTAGTATCTGTTCCGATGGATACTACACCCCATAAACTGGTATTGTCTTGGCCTTCGGGGCTTGATTTACGCCGGTCTATGGGTCTGTCCTGTGCAGTTCTAGGAAGTCCACCCTCCCAGGCTTCTCCTCCCCTCTTTGGGGAGGAGTAAGTTTATGGCTTACTGTCTGAGGCGCCCCTACCGGGGAATGCCGACGGGGCTGCCAGGCAATTTTTAAAAAGCCAGAGTGCTCACCTCTCGAGTGCTGGCTTATCTAATCCCACTTTCCCGACCTTGTGTCACATCTTACCTTGTGGGAGGTAGATAAATAACTTGGCGTTTAGGCTAAGATCAAAGTGTAGTATCTGTTCCGATGGATACTACACCCCATAAACTGGTATTGTCTTGGCCTTCGGGGCTTGATTTACGCCGGTCTATGGGTCTGTCCTGTGCAGTTCTAGGAAGTCCACCCTCCCAGGCTTCTCCTCCCCTCTTTGGGGAGGAGTAAGTTTATGGCTTACTGTCTGAGGCGCCCCTACCGGGGAATGCCGACGGGGCTGCCAGGCAATTTTTAAAAAGCCAGAGTGCTCACCTCTCGAGTGCTGGCTTATCTAATCCCACTTTCCCGACCTTGTGTCACATCTTACCTTGTGGGAGGTAGATAAATAACTTGGCGTTTAGGCTAAGATCAAAGTGTAGTATCTGTTCCGATGGATACTACACCCCATAAACTGGTATTGTCTTGGCCTTCGGGGCTTGATTTACGCCGGTCTATGGGTCTGTCCTGTGCAGTTCTAGGAAGTCCACCCTCCCAGGCTTCTCCTCCCCTCTTTGGGGAGGAGTAAGTTTATGGCTTACTGTCTGAGGCGCCCCTACCGGGGAATGCCGACGGGGCTGCCAGGCAATTTTTAAAAAGCCAGAGTGCTCACCTCTCGAGTGCTGGCTTATCTAATCCCACTTTCCCGACCTTGTGTCACATCTTACCTTGTGGGAGGTAGATAAATAACTTGGCGTTTAGGCTAAGATCAAAGTGTAGTATCTGTTCCGATGGATACTACACCCCATAAACTGGTATTGTCTTGGCCTTCGGGGCTTGATTTACGCCGGTCTATGGGTCTGTCCTGTGCAGTTCTAGGAAGTCCACCCTCCCAGGCTTCTCCTCCCCTCTTTGGGGAGGAGTAAGTTTATGGCTTACTGTCTGAGGCGCCCCTACCGGGGAATGCCGACGGGGCTGCCAGGCAATTTTTAAAAAGCCAGAGTGCTCACCTCTCGAGTGCTGGCTTATCTAATCCCACTTTCCCGACCTTGTGTCACATCTTACCTTGTGGGAGGTAGATAAATAACTTGGCGTTTAGGCTAAGATCAAAGTGTAGTATCTGTTCCGATGGATACTACACCCCATAAACTGGTATTGTCTTGGCCTTCGGGGCTTGATTTACGCCGGTCTATGGGTCTGTCCTGTGCAGTTCTAGGAAGTCCACCCTCCCAGGCTTCTCCTCCCCTCTTTGGGGAGGAGTAAGTTTATGGCTTACTGTCTGAGGCGCCCCTACCGGGGAATGCCGCCGGGGCTGCCAGGCAATTTTTAAAAAGCCAGAGTGCTCACCTCTCGAGTGCTGGCTTATCTAATCCCACTTTCCCGACCTTGTGTCACATCTTACCTTGTGGGAGGTAGATAAATAACTTGGCGTTTAGGCTAAGATCAAAGTGTAGTATCTGTTCCGATGGATACTACACCCCATAAACTGGTATTGTCTTGGCCTTCGGGGCTTGATTTACGCCGGTCTATGGGTCTGTCCTGTGCAGTTCTAGGAAGTCCACCCTCCCAGGCTTCTCCTCCCCTCTTTGGGGAGGAGTAAGTTTATGGCTTACTGTCTGAGGCGCCCCTACCGGGGAATGCCGACGGGGCTGCCAGGCAATTTTTAAAAAGCCAGAGTGCTCACCTCTCGAGTGCTGGCTTATCTAATCCCACTTTCCCGACCTTGTGTCACATCTTACCTTGTGGGAGGTAGATAAATAACTTGGCGTTTAGGCTAAGATCAAAGTGTAGTATCTGTTCCGATGGATACTACACCCCATAAACTGGTATTGTCTTGGCCTTCGGGGCTTGATTTACGCCGGTCTATGGGTCTGTCCTGTGCAGTTCTAGGAAGTCCACCCTCCCAGGCTTCTCCTCCCCTCTTTGGGGAGGAGTAAGTTTATGGCTTACTGTCTGAGGCGCCCCTACCGGGGAATGCCGCCGGGGCTGCCAGGCAATTTTTAAAAAGCCAGAGTGCTCACCTCTCGAGTGCTGGCTTATCTAATCCCACTTTCCCGACCTTGTGTCACATCTTACCTTGTGGGAGGTAGATAAATAACTTGGCGTTTAGGCTAAGATCAAAGTGTAGTATCTGTTCCGATGGATACTACACCCCATAAACTGGTATTGTCTTGGCCTTCGGGGCTTGATTTACGCCGGTCTATGGGTCTGTCCTGTGCAGTTCTAGGAAGTCCACCCTCCCAGGCTTCTCCTCCCCTCTTTGGGGAGGA
Source organism: Sepiola atlantica (assembly GCA_963556195.1). Taxonomy (NCBI): domain Eukaryota; kingdom Metazoa; phylum Mollusca; class Cephalopoda; order Sepiida; family Sepiolidae; genus Sepiola; species Sepiola atlantica. Next base: position 13,929,795 of record OY744541.1, on the reverse strand, counting down.
GTAAGTTTATGGCTTACTGTCTGAGGCGCCCCTACCGGGGAATGCCGACGGGGCTGCCAGGCAATTTTTAAAAAGCCAGAGTGCTCACCTCTCGAGTGCTGGCTTATCTAATCCCACTTTCCCGACCTTGTGTCACATCTTACCTTGTGGGAGGTAGATAAATAACTTGGCGTTTAGGCTAAGATCAAAGTGTAGTATCTGTTCCGATGGATACTACACCCCATAAACTGGTATTGTCTTGGCCTTCGGGGCTTGATTTACGCCGGTCTATGGGTCTGTCCTGTGCAGTTCTAGGAAGTCCACCCTCACAGGCTTCTCCTCCCCTCTTTGGGGAGGAGTAAGTTTATGGCTTACTGTCTGAGGCGCCCCTACCGGGGAATGCCGACGGGGCTGCCAGGCAATTTTTAAAAAGCCAGAGTGCTCACCTCTCGAGTGCTGGCTTATCTAATCCCACTTTCCCGACCTTGTGTCACATCTTACCTTGTGGGAGGTAGATAAATAACTTGGCGTTTAGGCTAAGATCAAAGTGTAGTATCTGTTCCGATGGATACTACACCCCATAAACTGGTATTGTCTTGGCCTTCGGGGCTTGATTTACGCCGGTCTATGGGTCTGTCCTGTGCAGTTCTAGGAAGTCCACCCTCCCAGGCTTCTCCTCCCCTCTTTGGGGAGGAGTAAGTTTATGGCTTACTGTCTGAGGCGCCCCTACCGGGGAATGCCGACGGGGCTGCCAGGCAATTTTTAAAAAGCCAGAGTGCTCACCTCTCGAGTGCTGGCTTATCTAATCCCACTTTCCCGACCTTGTGTCACATCTTACCTTGTGGGAGGTAGATAAATAACTTGGCGTTTAGGCTAAGATCAAAGTGTAGTATCTGTTCCGATGGATACTACACCCCATAAACTGGTATTGTCTTGGCCTTCGGGGCTTGATTTACGCCGGTCTATGGGTCTGTCCTGTGCAGTTCTAGGAAGTCCACCCTCCCAGGCTTCTCCTCCCCTCTTTGGGGAGGAGTAAGTTTATGGCTTACTGTCTGAGGCGCCCCTACCGGGGAATGCCGACGGGGCTGCCAGGCAATTTTTAAAAAGCCAGAGTGCTCACCTCTCGAGTGCTGGCTTATCTAATCCCACTTTCCCGACCTTGTGTCACATCTTACCTTGTGGGAGGTAGATAAATAACTTGGCGTTTAGGCTAAGATCAAAGTGTAGTATCTGTTCCGATGGATACTACACCCCATAAACTGGTATTGTCTTGGCCTTCGGGGCTTGATTTACGCCGGTCTATGGGTCTGTCCTGTGCAGTTCTAGGAAGTCCACCCTCCCAGGCTTCTCCTCCCCTCTTTGGGGAGGAGTAAGTTTATGGCTTACTGTCTGAGGCGCCCCTACCGGGGAATGCCGACGGGGCTGCCAGGCAATTTTTAAAAAGCCAGAGTGCTCACCTCTCGAGTGCTGGCTTATCTAATCCCACTTTCCCGACCTTGTGTCACATCTTACCTTGTGGGAGGTAGATAAATAACTTGGCGTTTAGGCTAAGATCAAAGTGTAGTATCTGTTCCGATGGATACTACACCCCATAAACTGGTATTGTCTTGGCCTTCGGGGCTTGATTTACCCCGGTCTATGGGTCGATCGTGTACAGTTCTAGGAGGTTCCCCCTCCCAGGCTTTACCTCCCCTCTTTGGGGAGGAGTAAGTTTATTTCTTACGGCCTGAGGCGCCCCTATCGTGGAATACCGATGGGGCTGCCCAGGCAATTTTTATTGGCCAGAGTGCTCATCTCTCGGGCGCTGGCTTTTCAAACCCCACTTTCCCGACCCGACCTTAGGCCACATCTTACTTCTGGGAGTAAGATAACATTGACCTTGTGCCTAACTCCTGGAGAGGAGTAAATAGATACTTGGGTAACTAACTCTCGTTCGGTCAGCGTCAATCCTTATCTAAAGTATATATAAACATAAGTTTCATATAATTGCTTATAAAATATAAGCACTGATTATTTCATTACTGATCTGATCATTCTGACTGTATGACAATGCAAGATGCGATTAGAACAAATACGGAACCTTTTAAAGAAAACCAACTATCTGTTATCATATTATTTAATCTATATTTACATACAAAAAGAATACAATATTTAATTAATCTCAGTCATCCTTTTGCAGTAGTATTAAAGCATTATAAAAAGTCATAACTTTTATGTATCCAGTTCACCTTAAAACAATGTGTACCAAAAGCACTTATTTTACAAGGTTATATTTCCAGTAAGATATACCTCATGTAGTATTAAATATATAAATATAGCGGCCAACGAAGTGCAGAATATCTGCTAATTACTTAATACCTTTTATCGTACGTATGGTAACTAGTATTGAAGTATACTCCTATGAAAAATTCTCTAACAATCTAAGGGCCAATCTTACGTCATAACCTGTTGTAGGTAAAAGATATATGTATTTTATTTTTAGAAGAAAATACTGCCAAATAATAATTTAAAATAAGGATTCGTATTTAAAAAATACCGTTTTTAACTTGATGTGCTATTAACATTGAGTCTGAGATGGGTTTATTTGCCGACGACACCACGCTTCACTCTCATCATGTGGGCAACACAGACGCGATCATATTCGAGTCAATGGCTGAATACTTAGAAAATGACATCCAGGCTGTAATGGATTGAGGTCATAAATGGTTGTTTACTTTTAATTCCGCAACGACAAAGCTCCTTTCCCTCAATAACTACAAGAAACCTCCTTAATCGCCGATTGCTATGGCAAATTACACCCTACCTGACAGTTCAACATTCAAACTCGCTGTCCTAACCTTCACATGTAACAAGAATTGGAACAAATACATTGAAGACATTGCCAAGGCTGCAGCAAAGAAGGTGGGCATCCTCTACCGTGCTAGTAAACTCATCACACCTGACATTATCCGGTATCTCTACAAAGCCACCATCTGCCCATGCATGGAGTATTGTTGCCACATCTGGGCTGGTACATCATCTACTAGTCTCTCCCTCCTTGACAAGGTCCAAAAAAAGAGTCGCCAACCTAATAGGTCCCTCACTGTCAACCATGCTCCACCTCCTGTCCCATCGCCGCAATGTAGCATTCTAGTGCTTGTTTTACAAATACTTCTGTATATTGTGCTCTCATAAACTGACTACTCTGGTGCCTTCTCGATGTAAATTCACTAGACAAACTCGGCAATCAGTTAAAATCCCATCGATTCACTGTGGAGGTTCCCAGATGCAGGAGAGCCTTCTACTCCAATAGCTTCTTCTCATCGTGCTGCTAGCCCCTGGAACTCCCAGCCTGCTCCCTGTTTTCCCGACAGTACCGACATGCAGAGGTTTAAAACTAATGTAAATGAAATCTCGCTACACTGCTTCAAACTTGGGGTGTCACCCAAAACCCACAACCAAATTCTCAGAAACCCTGTTCGTCTACAGTGGCGGCCTCTCTTGTTTGCGATGAAATATGTTTAAAAAAACTAAAAAAAACTCAAATGTCTGGAACCTTAAGTAACCCTTTGCCTTTCATTGTTCTTCAGTCGTAAATATTGCGTAACTTAAACACAGCAGAAAACAAGACAAGAATGAACATGTCTTCTAATATCATTTGGGTGGGAAATATTTTCACTCATACTAAAGCTTTTATAACAGGCATCTTGAATACACATTGCTTTCATGTAAACAGACTACCTAACTCTGATGAATGATTTAAAGATCTCTTGACTGATATTAATCAAATGATCTTCAGTTTTTATTAGGAAATATGACTGAGATCGTCCGATCACACACAATTGATTTTCTCAACATTCTATTTTTCGCTGTAATTGCATCTTTACTCGTCACAAATTCGGAATGTACAGATAAACGATTAAATAATCATTGTTTTATATTCGATTATTGATACCAAAATAATTATTGGCATTTTACGTCATCTTACTTCAATTTAAAGCGAATCAGAAAACCTGAAAATGAAAACAAGAAAAAAAGAAATTAAACTAATTGTGAAACAATTTAATTAATTACTGTGATTTACATGTATACATATATATTCACTATATTATTGAAAGATTGAATACATATACGTACATATATACATGCGTACACACATATATATATATATGTATATATACATATTTATACATATATACATATATAGATAGATAGATACATATATATATATATATATACATATATATATATATATACATATATATCAGTTTTTCTGAAGACGTTCGATAATACGAACGAAATCGGTCAAATCTCTTGTTTTGTGTTTTTCTCCTAGATTCCAACCTGTTTTCCGTTTGTCTTTTTTTTAACATATATATATATATATATATATATATATATATATATATATACATATACACATATATATACACACACATATATATATATGTATATATACATATATACATGCATATATAGCACTAGATAAAGTGAAAGAATAAAATAAGGTGCGACTCAAATTTTATTTGCATTCAATGTTAAAGCAAAGTCCTTTAACGTCCTTAACTCATGAGTTTTCAAAGAAAATCTTCTCCTCAGAGGACCATTACCGCAATGACATTACTATTAAGTATATTGAGCTTCAATTTTATCCGAATGCTCACTAACTAAAGATATTAGGTGCCTCTTATATCTTTTGTTGTATTCACTTTATACATATATATATATATATATATATACGTATATATATATAATATATATATATATATACACACATATATGTATACATATGTATTATGTATGATTCATATATTTATGTGTATATATATATGTATATATATATGTATATATACATATATATATATATATATATATATACATATATACACAAATATGTATATACATATTTATTCATATATACATATATACATATATATATACATATATACATATATAATAAGTAAGTTCAGTTCGAGTAAAAAAGTACAACGCTTTCTGGCATCTGAGAACTTCTACTGTGAAGGGGTAGGATTTTGCTGATTGTCGTGTTCGTCGGTGGTATTTAGGTTAAAGGTCACAATTGCAACAAGTTCGTCGATAACATTCTTTTAAAACAAGAACAGAGAAGTTTTCTAGCCCGGTAAAGGGAGTACAATTTCTCTGCATCAGACTTGGCAGTATTTTCTGTGTGTCTGTTCCTATTCATGTTACCTGCGAATGTTCGGTCGCTAACTTTTAATGTTGAACTCTCAGATAGGCTACTATTACCCATGGCAATCGGTCCTAGGAAAGGTTTCTCATAATTGTTAAAGGAAATAGGTTTTTCTTTGTATAATTAAATGTATCCATATAGTTTGGTCCAATTTATCTATAGACTGGAGAACATTTTTAATCATTCTGCTATTGCATTTAACATGCGTCCGTTCGTTTTGCCCACATCTCGATAAAAAACGTAGTGTTATTAGTTTTTTCTGTTCAAATTACCGTGATCAAAATTTGACCTTTTCTAAATCATTAAATTTTAGAATCAACCTCATTCTTTTACATAGAGATGACCGTGTTTGAATCGCAAAAGCCTGAGTGATAACTTAATAGCTTAATAAATTTAAAATCACTTACCTAATCGATACATGGAAGCTGAAGATATATAAATATATATATATATATATATATATATATATATATATATATTAAGCATTTGTAAAATATATTTATACACACAAATACCTAAAAAAATGATTTAAAAGTAACATGGCCCTTCGATGAAATGAACATCATACCGGTTGTAGTGGGGGCAACTGGTCTAGTGAAAAAAAATCTAAGAAAATACTTAGAAACAATCCAGGGAAGACCAAACTGTAGGGAAGTACAGATAGCAGCCCTAAAAGGAACAACATCTATCCTTAAGAGAGCCCTCGGATATACATTTTACTCATAAAGAAATCAAGTGTTAGCATCAAGAGGGGGCCCCCTTGATCTCTTTAGATAAACTAAATTAAAATGATAAAAAGACATGTATAGATACATAGATCGTTATAGAAATATATATATATATATATAGATAGATAGATTGATAAATATATAGATAGATAGAGTGATAGATAGATAGTAAATAGATAGATAAATAGAGATTAATATATATATATATATATATATATATATATATATATATATATATATACAGATAGTTTATATACAGCGTAGAATATAAATAATGTATTTTTATGTCCACGTCAACAAACGAATACGACACGACATATTTCAGAGTGTATGGCCACATCAGAGAGTTGGCTTGCGTAGACACACGCGAAAACATAATTTGAAAATATCTTTTTAAGGTATAAAAGGAATAACATTAGCTAAAGAATGTTATGTGTTTATTATATAGTATGGGGAAGTTGATGAAATGATGGGTACTGCTTTCAATAAAACTAGTTGTAGTTAGACGAAATATCCGTCTATCTATCTATCTGCCTGTCTTCCTCTCTCTCTCCAACGCGTACAAAAGTAACCTGCATCTCTGATGTTTTCTCTGACTGTTCTTTTTTTAAATAATGCATTTATAAATTAATATCGGGGTTCAAGTGGTTTCGTATACGCAGACGAGGAATGGCCTTGGTTCGACGACGAGACGTGTATATTATAGTAGGAGTGGGACGTAATGAGTGAAAATTTCAGATTAATGCGAGTAGTTTTTTTTTGTGTTCATTTATACATAGATGACACTAAACAATCAAACATTTTGAAAATTTTGCAAAATTCAGAAGGTGCAGGCTAAAAATAGCTGTTAGGGCTCCACGGGACTCAACATCCATCATTTTACGGTGAAAAAGTGGCTTCATGCAGCATTGCAGGTCCTAAAACATCCTCAACAGCTATGAATTGATATATATGATTAAATCTGATATAGTACTTTAATTTAGGACCATTTTCAGGCCGTGAAAGGGTTTTCATGAATGTAAAATAGCCGAAAACTAGTGGCCTGCATCTTCTGAATTTTGAATGTTCAAAATGTTTGATTGTTTAGTGTTATTTATGTATAAATGAACACAAAAAAATACTACTCGCATGAATCTGAAATGTTCACCCATTACGTCCCACCCTTAATTATAGTTTATATATGCATGAGAAAGTTAACATTTTATTATCTGGCACAAGGCCATTTTATAGTTCAGCCAGAATGACAGTGGCAAAGTTATTTACCGGGTTGATTGCTAATAAAAGAAAAATTGTCACTTTCCCGGTAATGAAAAAGAAAATAACGTCTACAGAAAAGATAACAACACTGTTATATATTTCAAAAACAAAGACTCATCTTTTCTTCTTTTTTCTAATATATAAAGTAGAGGCGTTTTATTCCCTGTACCTTCTCGAAGTATAGGAAAATAACCACATGCATCACAGGCTACTAAACTATTAACTATACTACACTTATTCACTCGAGCGTGTTTTAGTAAAATTTCTTATTATTTTTTTCGACATAACACTAAATATTACATTTGGGCCGCCATCCACGTCTCTCCGAAAAACCAACTCTATATAGGTGGTAGCAAACACTTTTCTCCCTAACAATTATGTACTGTCACTACACTCATCGACACTGGGAACTAATAAGCACAGTTTAATTTTCACAAAACACCCAGTTCTTATTTATTATTTGCCTGGTATTAATTTACTACATAATATAAAGCAATACGCAAATACTTAATGACCGCTCCCCTCCACTCCGATGATTTTCCGCGAATATCAGATTACGTTATTACAATTTCTACCTATGACTTCTACATTTATATTATTCCGGAATTAAGTGAATGAAATTAACCAACACAGTTCCTGCAACATTTATTGATTCAACATGGCGGCTACAATTTCTTGATTGAATCGACTTCCTATTTAATTGAATAAGCACCAAGATACTGGTAGACCCCGATACACTTACATTTTCAAAATCATGCACCTTTAATACGCATATTATAGAAAACTTGCCCAAATACAGTCATTTTCATCATCTACAAATGACATAAACCGTGTTATTGCTGAATCTTAACATAACACGCATGCCCAATAATCAAGCTTAGCTTAACTGACATATTTTCACTTTTACCTTAACTCGAAACGGTTGCGCAGTGGTTAGGAAGGTAGGTTTAATGATCGCCAGTTTCAGCGTTCAATCCCATTTTACTATGCCACTTTTTTCTTTTTTTTTAATTTATAGCATTCGCAAACACGGTAGAGGGGTGGGGGAAGAAAAACAATAAGCCGTTTCTTTTTTATTCGACGTCATGCAATAGGTAGTACTTTCTCCCGTGCAACGCCGGGCGACGGTTCCGCTAGTTAAGAATAAAATGGTATTTCCTTTGATGATCAAAAAAAATCATCTTTCTGAATCAAATGAAGTGATTCCCTTAAAATTGGTCATTACACTTGGCAGAGGGAGAAAGCAACATCGGGTTTTTTAAGTAAAAACGAGCCACCGCAGAAGACGACAAACACTTGATCGACTGCATTAAAAAGCTCTACTACACATCCCGCTCGATATATACAGCCATATTTATTTCATACCATCTATCGAACGGTTTGATCACCTTTAATCACGTCGGGTTCATGCATTACCCCACTTTAATATTTAATTAATATTTATAGTACCGCACGTTTTTTTTTTAAATTTGAGACACCCAATATTTGACAAAGAGGTCTTCCTCGAAACATATTATGGAACACGGTCACACACACATTACATCGCAGTGTTGAAGTTTTACCTAATCAAGTAAGATTGGCTATATAGGAAAAGGTATTATTTAAAAAAAAATTGAAAAAATATATGAATTCAAATCACTTGTTTTTGCATTACTTCTCAACGCCAAGATATTTCCATTTCTTGCATTGTGATAGCCTTCCAATACTCCTCTATATACGTATTACACACAATTCTTCAAGCAAACTACTTTTCCTTATATATATATATATATATATATATATATATATATATATATATATATATAATATATATATATAGTATATATATATATACATATATATATATATAGTATATATATATATATATATAGTATATATATATGGTAGATATATATATATATATATATATATATATATATATATATATGTAATCTAAAACTGTGCGGCGTTCGTTTTTTTGTCATGCCGCGTTCGATGGCCCACGCTTAACGTTCTCTCGGGTTAGTAAATGTTATTGCCCAATAATCCTCAGTTTTCTTCATTTTTTGCTTCATAAACTACCAATCATCTATAAAATACTTCTCTAAGAGCATACGTGGAATAACAATCAAATTTATATATATATATATATATATATATATATATATATATATATATATATATATATGTATATATACATATATATATATGTATATGTATATATATATATATATATATATATATATATATATATATATATATATATATATGTATATATATAGAGAGAGAAAGATGAAAAAAATAAAAAATAAAAACAAATTAATAAATAAATTAATAAGTAAGTAAATAAAAGAATAAAGAAATATATATATATATATATATATATATATATGTATAAACACATATGCAAGTTAATAGACATAACCAAAAATACACCATAAATACGTCTCTTTACTAAACAATAACGAAAACCGAAAGCGCTAGAGAAATGGCCCAAGATACAACATTAAGCGCCATAATCCACCAATTGTTACCGGCAACCCGCTGAGTCGAGAAGTTAACCAGAAGGACCGCAAAAAAAAGAAAACTCCATGGTCTTCAACGACACATGTATGATAAACGACTTGCTGCCGAAATATATATATATATATATATATATATATATATATATATATATATATAGTATCATATATTATTTTATTGAGTACGTTCGTAGAATCTTTTAGATAGTCTGATTTTTTGAGCCCGCTGTATTTAGGCATAATATATCTTAATTTATTCCGCATCGCGTGATAATGTCATATGGTCACGAGAATAGAGCAAACGTTTTTGTTGACTCTGAACCATGTATACCCTCTGTGACAGTCTGAAATAATTGCTTCCTACAATGATAACTGCGTAGGGTTGTAACGCCGGCGTTGTTAAGTATGACTATTTAAATATTTCTTTGTAAATATTGTTATAACGCCCTATTTAAAGAGATTCAAGTTGAACACTGTTCGGAACTATTAAACATAGACTGTCACTTAGCTATATGCATGATCCATAATACGTTCGCAGAACACTTTTGATAGTCTGATGTTTACAGCCCGCTTGTTTTAGGCATAAATATAACTTAATTTCTCCCGTATCACGTGATAATGTCATATGGCTACGAAAATAGAGCGATAGCGTATTGATTCTTGGTTGACTCTGTGAACCTGATTCACGCCTTGTGACCGTTTAAAATTATCGCTTCCTGCACTGCCAAAAAAAAATTCTTTCACATGTAAATAGTTTTCCTACGAAAGACTTGCGACTAGAAGTGTTTTTTGCTACATAGTTTTAATGGTTGAAAAACTTATAAAACTATATATATATATATATATATATATATATATATATATATATATATATATATATATGCATCGTTCCTTTCATTAAGTAGAACGCTCTTATGACGTCAAGCCGCGGGATAAAGTGTTACAATTATCAATGTTAATTCGCTATTCAGCGTTGGCCGAGTGGTTCTAGTTGCAAAATACTCGGAATACGGTGTTTCAAATCGCATGACCAGTAGTGAATAGTTATATCTCTATGTTGATGAGTCCCGATTATAAAGGACGAAACGTATACGTACATAGATAATAAACAATACAATAGTTCCAAGAATTGGAACATCAAGTCTAGTATGGCGTACAGTCGTTTCAAAAACATTCTGGAAATACTTTATTTTATTTTTTTATTTTTTTAAATTAACAAAGCTACTAAAAAACGCACTTCATCAGCGCATTTAGCACCACGTCTTACAGAAATTTAAGGAAAAAATCACAAGCTCGTCGTAGAGGAACATTTATTGACAGGAGCAGCCACAGAGACAAATATTAGAAAAAGGAATAAGTTATATATATATATATATATATATATATATATATATATAAATAATCCAGGTAAAACATCCACAGGTTAGTAATTTAAAGAATTTCAACCGGGTTTATAAAAACTGCTCAATATCAAATAGAGTTTTTATGTATGATTATTTTTATTTACACTGACATGTAAAATCTGCGACACTGGCCTGTCGATGTTATCGATCAACAGCTATTATAAACTGAGATCTCACCACAGAGTTAGAATCCGATCTTAACCATATATCATATTTGAAAAGGTTATTTTCAAATATGATCTAAGGTTATGATCGGATTCTAACTCTGCCTGATATATCTCAGTTTATAATAGCTGTTGATCGATAATATCGACATGCCAGTGTCGTAGATTTTGTACATGGGCGTCCGTAATGGTTTAATTATGATACTAGTATATTACTAGTAATTCTCTAATATATGTTCATCCCTCTTTACTGTAATATATCTGATTATTTTCTCCCGGATGTTCTTCATGTAAGTAAATTCCAACAGATTATGATTAATTCTGAGCAAAACATGGATCAATGAATATTACTGAAGTCATGTTAATAGGCCACTGTCTATCGCAATGCAGGTAGGAACTGCTTGACTTACACTGAATTAATCGGTGAGCTGTAAAGGAAATTGCAAAAGATTACGCACGTTTGAAATTACACTTTTCCTCTCAGTTTTGGAAGCAAGTCAAAGAATTGATCTTACTTTAATTATATTCGAGTTTTTACTCTGATAACACCGTACGATCAATATCTCATTAAAAAGAAATCAAACTTATTGTTTTTTTTTTGAATGTTTGTTGTTGCTTTTTAATTGCTGTAACATAGCAAATAAAAACGACTGAGTACATTAGTAACGTGTAGCTTTGTGTGACCTTACATGACGTGTAGCTTTGTGTGACGACATGTTATGCTATTTGATGAAATTTGGTACCGTTCTAATACCAGAACATCAATTATGTTTTCGCTTGAAACAATTGTCAGAGAAAGAAAGAGAGAGTCGACAGATGACGATTAGAACGGAGGTGACGCCGCCGTTACTGACATAGCGTTACCACGAACGATAGCCAGGGAGATACGTTGGAACAACCAGGCTGAAATCCTCCGTCCAATGTCCTAGAAAAAAAATTACAGTCTCGGGGCCAAGTACATTAGTTGTATTTCCAATTCACATGCAACTCGTATACTACGTATCTTCAGGCAAAAATTATTAGAATAATATTCACTTATTCATAAAGTACTGGCCGGTACATTAAACACTAGGCTCACCTATTTCGTAAGCGTCCGAAAAAGAGTATCTAATCTGATACCTTCCATTCTGTCTAAAAAGCTGCAACTCGTGTCTGCTAATTTTATAAGCATTTCAATTGAATATGCTGCTACAGACCTGCTTTACTTTTGCCCTTCCAATGTAAATCCTCCGATGAACCACATAATCATCTAAATCCAACCACTTCCCTGTGAAGGTTCCCAGATGAAGGAACACTATCTTCTCTAATAGCTTATTTCCATCAAACCGCTTGCCTTCGGAGTTCCCTCCCTGCTCCTAATTTACTGACCTGTACACAAAAGCAAAAATGTAATTGTAATGTGAACATATAGCTTGCTACACAACTCCACACTGAAAATACCCCCATAAATCTTACCCTTAATTCACAGTATCCCCTCACGTCGTATTGACAAGGTGCTTCGTTTGAGGGTTCATATAAGTAAAACAATGAAAACGACGAATTATTTATACTACTAAAAAGACTGGACGATACAAATCGACACGGTACCCCTTGGGTAACTATTCGCATTATATAAAATTTGCTATTTATTTACGTGTTTGCAGAAGAAATGTTCGCTTTCATTATAGTAAATCTGTTATCAAGAAACTAACTGAAATTATCAACAATATAAAGATAGAACCCTACAGGAGCGACACATGCAAAGCTTCTACAGCTTTCTTCTTCTAAATTACCTCGTCTAATGAGGTATAAGGAAAGTATTCCCATAAAGATAATGAGATTAATATATCAAATATATACATTCCAAAGATACATCTGAACATGGCATTTTCTATGTTAAATATTCTTGACGAGTTTACACAATCCGTAAAAAAAACGGCAAAATATTGTCCGCCAGTGTTTAAGATATTAATATTGATTAATATATAACAATGCCCAGGTCGGTCAAATAACAAAGAAAACAGCAATAAAATAGAAAACCTTTCAAAGTATAAAATTTGAAAACATTTTTTTAAAAAATATTGAAAAACGTATAAATCAGTACAGAAAGCTAACATAAAAAGAAAGAAACCACCTGATTACGTAAATTGATTGAAGTTGGTGTTCCCGATTTCCCTTAATACCTAAAATTGATTCTTCCAGTAATTTGATACTCTTAAATCTGACGTTGACGATTCGAAGTCACGCACACATGGTGCGTAAGGTATCAGAGTACCGGCAGTTTTTTATTCGTTAACTTTAAAGGTGTCAGAAAAGAATAACTATATATATATATATATATATATATATATATATATATAAATCAGGTTCATATTATGAAATATACGTGCACAACTTGTACGTAGACGTATAGAAAATTCACAAGACCGCTTATGATAACATATAATTGATAGAAGTTTTAGAACATGTTAGTATCTCTCTCTCTCTCTCTCTCTCTCTCTCTCTCTCTATATATATATATATATATATATATATATAGTAGTATATGTTAGTATATATATATATATATATATATATATATATCTGTCTCTCTCTCTCTTACTCTCTCTCTCTCTCTCTCTCTATATATATATATATATATATAGTAGTATATAACATAAAATATAATAACACGAAATCACATAATTGTCGATGCAATAATTTATTTCAACCGTGCGGTTTTTTCAAGCATCACTCAGACAATTACATTTTTGAGACTGATAGAAAATTGAATTTCCCTACGACAATTCAAACACACCCAGGGAGAGTGGTGGTAGCAACCAATTTGATACATCTTTTATAGAGAGGGGAAAATTTTAAACTTATATTTAACTATGGCGGTCGAAGGGGAGGGATCTTTAAGTTAATCAACTAAAAACTGCCGTGTCAAAATTATGACACATACGACTTGACGATATCATACATATAGACAACTTTACTCACGCGCATACACAAAACTAAATACGCACACCTCTTATGCGCACGCACACACGTAATCTCACTCACACATTACCATAACTAAGCATAATCACATACACAACTTTTATTCATACTTCTCCATCCGAGACAAAATGCGTCCAGCGAAACTCGTGTTCTCAAACTCGGTAGGAGAAAAGAAAGAAAGAAAGAAACAGCAGGTAACCTGGCGAAATAGCAAACTGTAAAGAGGAGAATAATTGCATGGTCAGTGTTGGTGGTCAGATGTCAGCGAGGTTCGATTGATTATTCAATAGGTGTACAATGGCCTGCTGATTATTAGTTAATAATCGTTACACATGAGTCATTACCAGTGATCGCACACGAGAAAAAAAAACAAGTGGTAATTTGGAATCTGATCAACAAAAAGTCTACCAATATTTTAACAATCCATGATTCTTTCAAAATTTGTTGCTGATAACTTTACCTTCTCGCCGAAGATTGTTGTCCTATATTTGGTAACGCCTTTTCGTCTATTTTCAATTTGTGTGATAATAGACTTCCTAAGTATTCTAGAAATTTCCCTGTCAAGATAATGCATCCTCATTCGTGTTTCGATAATTTTAAAAGTATAACGTTCATTTTCTGTGACACCAATCGCTTTTGATGTAATTGCCTTGTTTCCTGAGACGAGGAAGACCGTGTCACATTATAGGATATTCTAAAACCAAGTTAGATTCTCACACCGAGAATAGTACTTTTTATTATTACTAGCTTGCTTTGCGAGCGAGCTATCGCTACACAAATATAGCTTCTTGATAGACTGAGAACCAACATTTTAAATAATAAACATTTTCTTGATATGTTGGTTGGAAACACAAGACACAAACTTTCGCATTTATTCACATGCATATATTAATATGAACATTTAGGTAATTTTGTTGCAGATGTATTTATCTTTTAAATAAGATCGTAAATAAATCAAATAAAAGTAGAAAACAATTCTTCTGCGTGTGGAGTTCTTTTTATCTTACAATTTAGACAAAAATGGACATTTAAACGCATATGGATGTGTTTTTCCAGATAATCAAAACAAGTATTTCATTTGAAATCGATAAAAAATGAAAGGTTTTAGTAATTTATCTATTGTATTAAAGTATTTTAATCACTATAAAAATCGACTAAACCTTGCATATTTATAGGAAAATAGAACAAAAAAATTACAAAGGGATAATGCGTAACATTAATTTATCATACTTTGCTTAAAATAATTATGAAAATGAGGCACTAAAATAGATGTGATTACGAGTTTTCTCTGTACTATATGTCGTTGTATTATTGATTGAAATAACAGTTTAATGTTTTTATATAAAAAATCACATATATCCCTTTAGATTATCATCATCATCATTATTATTATTATTATTATTATTATTATTATTATTATTATTATTATTATTATTATTATTATTATTATTATTATTATTTCTATTATTATTATTACTATTATTATTATTTTTAATTTTTAATATGATTATTATTATCATTATTATTATTATATTTTTATTATTATTATTATTATTATTATTATTATTATTATTATTATTATTATTATTATTACTACTAGTATTATTATTACTAGTATTAGTAGTATTATTATTACTATTATTATTATTATTATTATTTTTTAATTTTTAATATCATTATTATTATTATTAATTTTATTTTTATCATTATTATTATTATTATTATTATTATTATTTGTATTACTCTTACTATTATTAGTAGTATTATTACTATTATTATTACTATAATTAATATTATTATTTTTATTATTATTATTCTCCAGGAGTTCTCACACAGGCCGTCATCAGTGATTACTCACTGATAATCACTAGTCGTGTTCCCTGGAGTCTGAGTGACAACAAGTCTCCCCAGATTTCCAGTTCTCTCTATCTCTTTCAATTACGACTGCAAATTAATTTGCATTATCACAACAGACGCTTACCATCGATTTCTCGTTGGCAACGACCATTGGTCTTCTCTCGAATTTGGATGGAAATAAGCCTCGCCAATGTTTCAGTACTTTCTGCTGTCTTCTATTGG
The DNA here is from genome assembly GCA_963556195.1 of Sepiola atlantica. Taxonomy (NCBI): domain Eukaryota; kingdom Metazoa; phylum Mollusca; class Cephalopoda; order Sepiida; family Sepiolidae; genus Sepiola; species Sepiola atlantica. The sequence continues at coordinate 13,913,532 of OY744541.1, read as the reverse complement.
AAGTCTGGTTAGTGCTATCCCTCCTCGGTCTTTCCATCCTCCTTGACCTTTCACGGCTGTTCTGTGTGGTATCAGCCGACGCTAGTGCCATCACTTAGTTGTAGGGAGTAGTTTATAGAATTTTATGCACTTTCTGTTCTTTGCGATCTTGTGGTATTCTTTTTGTGATTTTGTTGACTTTTTAGTACTCCTTGCATGTGATTGGTTAGTTTTCGTAACTTATGTGGAAAGGTTTCCGCATTCAAAGATTTTAGCTGTTTTTTATAATTGCGTCCGTTGTATGGTCTCAGTATTCCATATGATTCCAATTTCTGCCAGTCTTTTTTCCAAGTTCTTCGGAACTGTTCCTAGTTCTCCTACGATTATTGGTATTCTATTTACTTTCTTCATACTCCATATCCCTTTCAATTCTCTGGCGAGTTCAGTATATTTGCTTCGTTTTTTTTCTCTTTGGTCTTCACCCTGTGGTCGGCTGGGACGGACAAATCTACGATTTGGCGGGATTTTTCTTTCTTGTTGACTATTATGACATCAGGTATCCTTGCTTGTATGAGTTTATCTGTTCGCATATCCATATCCCAAAGGGTTTTCTGTTTTTGGTTTTCGAGTCTTGTCTCTGGTTTATGTGTGTACCATTTTCAGAGTGTTTGAAAGGCATTTGTTTGCATAGCTCCCAGTGTACTACTTTCCCCACGCAGTCATCCCTATTTTTGCATTTCACTTGGGCCAGTTTTGGGCATTCACTTATTATGTGATTTACTGTTTTGTTTCTTTGTCAGCACAATCTGCATTTACTGTTTTCCTGGGTCTTATCAATTTAATTCTATGCTGTTGGTCCTAATCGCATTGTTTTGTGCAGCCGTCAGTAAGGATTCCGTTTCACTTTTTAAGTGCCCTTTTCACAGCCATGCCAAACTATTTTCGTGTGCTCCTTCTCTTATCATCTTTATGAAACGCCCATGCAGTCGTTTTTCTTCCCATTTTTTTCTACTCTGTTTGTTTCTGGTTTGGTGTTTTCGTGAGTTGTTCATTGGGATGGTGTCTCTTGCTGCAGTGATCAGCATTTCTGTGTTCTGGTTTATGTATTTCTCTTGCTCTTTTTTAGTGTTGTCCACATAGTCTTCTATATTTACCAGTCCCTTCCCCCTCCGTAGTAGTGCGTTATTATTATTATTATTATTATTATTATTATTATTATTATTATTATTATTATTATTATTATTTAAAAAGCGTAATAGCATATATTTATCTTAGACATGCACGTTGTGCTTTATGTTAATGTATAATTGCGACATCCTGTTAAATACAGAGTATTTATTAACCATTATCTTACCAGGTATTCTTCGCTCTTTTTTTATAAATAATATATATGCGTGCGAAATATATGGCACTAAATATGTAAGTACGTACAACTAAATGTGTTAGATTACATTGTTTGGTTAAACTTTAGTCTACCGCTGTAAGTAAGTGAAGCGTACATAATTTAGATGATTGGAAGAAAGGACACCATTCAGAAAAGTTTCATTGATTTCTATCAAGTCGTTATGTTTGGAGATACATTTCGTTGCTGTCAAATGTTAACTATGCTTCATACGCAAAGATCAACTATGGTAACCGCTAAATACGCACGGACTGTAAATCGATCTTTGGAATTGGCGGTGCATGTGAATCAGACATTGTCGTCGAAAACCGAATAATTTGACCTCTTGCAAATATAACTATACGGTTACTTGTGAGAGAAAATTCGTTTCTCTCAGTCGGCTCGGACTATGAGGTATGCGCCTCTGTTAACCGGAAATCGTTGTTATTTTGTTCAATTGAGGCCGGTGGAAATAAGTCAGCAGAGGTTGAGGACCGAGAGCGTTGACGATAAGGGGTAATTCTACCGGACCACAATATGAGGTGATTAAGCGGCAATTTTAAGTAGTACCGTTTGTGGGGCGTGTTGTTCATATGAAGACTCGAGCGTGAAAGGGTTGTTACAATACGGGACGAAGAGTAAAACTCATACAGGTACACACAGGTTTACCGACACACTCGCTGACACACAGTCACCGGCACACATACCGATAATCGAACTGACACGCACACATTATCAACGAGACTTACTAGCATACATAGATACATTGATTCACACTTAGTTTGACACACACGTTCACGGTGATACTGACACAAGACTGACTCACTGACCTACACTCAATCAGACATAATAACATGTGCATTGCGGCACTTACAAACCATACACACTAACACACACTAAGTTACTCGTTAACTTACACATCCATTGACACACACTTACTGAGTTACACTGGCTGACCTACTCACTGATATACACTTACCGACACACTGGTATTTTCAGACACACATTAATACATATATATATATATATATATATATATATATATATATATATATATATATATATATATATATATATATGGGGAGGACTTGAATGCCTACTAGACACCACCCTCGGGTGTCTTCGGTCTCTCTGTACAAGGGTTTGCCAGAGACTCTGACATCAGGATACTTTTTACTTGAAGTAAACCCTGGCCAAATATTCAAAACAAATGGTGTGCTGTATCCTCAAGCCATCCAGTACGTCTCCCGAATTGCGGACGGGGGCACCCCCTCTACTCATAGAGGGCAGCTTCGACTAAACAATTAGAATCCGTTGGCAATGAGGAAATGTATAAAAAAAATTTGAATAAAAACAAAAATAAATACTGGCAGGCCGGCACCCAGGATAAAAAGGGCCCATCAACCCGTTCATACACCAGGCGGGAAGATAAAAGCAATAGTGTAAACCCTCCTGCTTCTGGAAATGGAGCTCCAGGGTCAGTCATCAGGCCTTGAGACAAAAGGTCCTGCGCCCTATCTCCATCAAATACAGCAACAAAAAAATAAACATAAGGGGCTTAAAAGCCCAACTATGGGCTGTTGCACAAAAGAAGGTGCTATTGTTTTGCTACCACTACTCAAAGTTTGAAAAGTGGAGCAAAACATCCAATGAGATTCTAGCTGATAAGATCTAAGAATCTACCCTCCCTGAAGAAAAAACATAAATGCCCACTGCTGTACATACACACAACTAGCATGGAAATGTCTGATATGATGAAAGATGATGATGGAATTGACAAAAGTGAAAAATGTTTACTCTTTGTTTACTGTTAATCAATTAACTCTGCATCCTTTTATTTATGTTCCACTGATATATTTTGTCTACGATTAGTATAACATATCATGTATAACGTTAAATGTTCCGTAATCCGCGTGGTTTAGTGTCTGTCACTTTACATTCTGATTACATATGTTGATTTTTATATAGACAACAATAATTTTTTACGTAATGTATTTTTAGAGACGACGGCGTGTGCGTATGCCTGCATTCTTCTAATATATAAAGTTAAGACGATTTTCCCCCGTACCTTCTCGAAAGAATAGGAAAACAACCACATGCATCACAGGCTACTAAACTCACCACTATATTACGCTTATTCACTCGAGCGTGTTTTTGTAAATGTGTTATTGTTTTTCTCCAGCTAACGCTAAATATTACTTTTGGGTAACCATCTTCGACTCTCCTCAAAACATACTCTATATAGGTGGTAGCAAAAACTTTTACTCTAAAATTTAAGTAATGGCACTTCCCTCATTGTCACCGGAAATTCATAAACAACGTCTTGGGAGTTTAAAACATGATTACATTTCAGACAAAAGAGAAGGTTTATTATATGGAAAAATTCATAATAACAACAGACGATTGAAAAGAAAAAGACAAACACAGATTACAGCTGTACTAAGTTAGGTGGTCGATTCAGGCGACCTGAATCTTCAAGTGTGAGTTAGCCCCTGTTACAGGGATAGTACATTATATATATATATATATATATATATATATATATATATATATATATATATAAGTATGTATATAAAAAAATAAAATTAAAAAAAGTTTATATTGTGTTATAACTTTTTATTATTTATTTTTCTATTTATTTATTTTGTGACGTGTAGGAATATAAGTTGTTCTGTAAAGAAAAATAGTTTTTTCTTGTTGATGGTATGGAGAACAAAATTTTCGACTGATCCTCCAGTCTTCATCGGTGTTTGGGGTTTGCGTGTGTACGGTGGGAGGTTTTCCCAGGCAATGAGGGGGAAAGAGTAGAAAAATCATAAATTAAATATGTGTATAAATGAGCACACGCACATACGCGTCCACACACACGTAATGGGACGTGTACATGTACATTGATACACACACACACACACACACACACATACACCGACACGTGCCTATGCGCGTATATATATATATATATGATGCATATTTGATTACACAACAGGGACAATTCCTGTTTTTTTATCCATCTTTTCATGTTCACGGACTAATGATGTAATGTTCTGTTCGAGAGTGAACAGGATACTCGTCAAAACTGCTAAGGAATGGGGAATCCCACCGGATGCCAGATATTCACCGGTTTTTACATTACAAAACATAATTGGTATTATTGGCAATAAAGTGTCACCATAAAATATACAGAGGCTATTTATAATACTATTATAACTATTACTAATTCATATAGTAATAATAATAACAAGCGCGACCCGTGGAAATTTGTAGAAGTATATTGGCATTTTGGACGTCTTGCACCCACCTCACGACATTATTGCGCCAATGTTCTTGAAACCGAAACGCATTTATCTAAGTGCTATGCTTAATGTTCTAGAATGTATCTAGCCATAGGGATATACCTCCGAACCCCTTTAAGAAGTTTGTGACATATATATATATATTCGATGGACGCCCGGCGCAAATGCAGACCCCACTATATTGTTGCCTATCTACATAAGGCCAATAACGTTTATTTTAGTTCAAGTTTCACGTTCGACACATAACGACATAAGATGACACTTTAGAAAATTACTTTGTCTACATTGAATCATCGGCGATCGGGCGATATTCTCTTTTGAAAAAAGGTTGAGAGTGATAACGTAGTACGGATATGACACTGGCTTATCTTATTATTGTAAAGATAATGTATGCATATTATTTCAGGATTGTTATGAATGTACATAAATAGCTAAGACAATTACACTTTTTAGACTTAATCAAGTTTTTCTGTGATGATCAGTGGAAAATGTTTTTAAAAAATTAACTTACTAATGGGGTGTATTAGCACGACATCTTTTTTAAAATAGTTTCCAATAAGACAGTTATACTTTTTAGACTTCATCGAGTTTTTCTTTGTGTATCAGTGACAAATGCTTTTTTTAAATTAATCTATTAATGGGGTTTACTAGCATGACATCTTTTTTTTTTAATCAGAATTGTTTAAAATAATGGAAACGAATTCTGATTAATTTAACGACGCTAGAAGTGTTTTTTTTAGCTGTGTCATTGGCATTCTTTGTCCGGAATATCGTGCCGATTAATGTACGCAATCTTTACTAAATGCACACAAATGTCTTGATATGGTCGTCATCTGAAGCGGGTGGTCGGCCGGTGCGTTCTTCGTCATTAAAGCTAACATTTCCACCTTTAAACTTTGCGAAACGCTTCCGTATAGTTCAGGTAAAGTGTATCCGCAGAACTTTCCGATCATCATCATCATCATCATCATCATCATCATCATCATCATCATCACCATCATTATCATCATCACCATCATCAGCAGCAGCCGCATCACCAGCATCATCATAATCATCAGCATCTCACTAGGAAATATGGCACACATCATCATCATCTCACTAGGAAATATCGCACATATCATCATCATCTCACTAGGAAATATCGCATATATCATCATCATCATCAACAACTAACTAGAAAATATCGCACATATCAGCATCATCATCTCACTAGGAAATATCGTACATATCATCATCATCATCATCATCATCATCATCTCACTAGGAAATATGGCACACGTTGTGTTCCTTGCAGTCGTGATTACAAGTCTCTCCAGATGATGATTGCTCGTCACCTCTTTCAATAACCATTGCAAATATGTGTGCGTTATCGCAACTGTCACTTATCGTTGATTTTTCGCTGGCAACGACCATTAAGCTTCTCTGAGATTTGGGTAGAAATACGCATAGGAAAGGTCCCAGTACTCTCCGCACCCTTCAAGTGGAGGTCTGCTTAGTGATCTTACTCCTCAATATTATCATTGCACTTCTAAAAGTGTTTCCGGCAGTTGATGGATCGGTGGGCTAAGTGTCGGCAAGCACAAGTAGCCTACTTCTAAAGGGATTAGGGTCCTAACACCGTCAGGTATTTAACATATTTTTTCATTGGCTAAGGTCGCATACTTTTTAGACAGGCCTCGTATTCACGTTTGTATACAAGGTTTATATATCTATATGTATAGGATTCACTCGTAAACGACTCCCGGATATGTTGCTTCGTTCAGTAAACATCAACTTCGTGTTTTTAGGGAACAGTTAAAAAAGGTCTGATTAATTTTGTTGTGAAGACTGTTCATCCATTTAATATTTCTTTCAAGTCCCTAAGGTCACTCGATGATAAGGGTTAATGCGTTTGTCAGGTAAGCAGTAAGGCAACAGCGCCATGATTGGTAACGATGGTTGAAACTTGGCATAATTTGATCATTTAAGAAGTCGGCTCAATTTGTTCACATTGGACTGGAAACGATTATGTTGTAATCAGTTGGAAAACAGCCCCGCGAACATACTATTATGAATTTTTAGACGTAAGTATGAATAATGTGAGCTATGTGCTGTTTTCAAATTTTTATGAAAAAAGGGGAATTAAGGGTGGAACAGTTCGTCAAATTCAGGAAGTTCTTATTTTTAACCAAATAAAACAATCGATATCATACAGCAATTTTCAAAAAATTTCCCAAATTTCAAGTTTTATAGAGTAATTTAAAGAGATTTAAGGGTGTGTAATATCGGCAGACTCCCCTATTTAGAACAATTAAATCATTCAGGTTTTCATTTAATTTAGTCGAACGTCATTAGACATCAATTAAGCCTTACCCGAAATTTTAATTTCGCCTCAAGTCTAGTTAAGCTTCAGGCCTACATTTTAGATATTTTTTGGAGAAAAATCGAGTACTGATTTTTAAAATCAGAATTCGAATGAGTATTCTAAAGTAAGGTTTAGTACAGTATATCTTGATTTTAATCTTTGTAAATATACATAAATGTGGTGCAATCTGGTTTTCTACAGATCCGATTTTACCTGTTATGCGACGGGTATTTCTCTAGTCAACATGGTTTACTGTTTCGTGCGCCTGTGTCTGTGCAACATTTTCGGGTATGTATCGTAAATAAACTTAGAGAGAATAAATAAATTCATCATTAAATTATTTCGCTTGATCTGATATGAACTTTAATATAATCTGGAAGTAACATTAAATATTTAAGTATGCATAAACGGTGATTCAATAAAATAAAATCATTTATATATATATATATATATATATATATATATATACAGGGTGGGCCAAAATAAGGGTCCTATCTTTAAATTTGAATAACTTGAATTTGAATAACTTCCACAAAATAAAAGTTAAACTCACCAAACTTTATGTGTGTGTAGACTGACCCTTCCGAGATTTTTTGAAATAAACAAAACAAATTTTAGCCGAAAAAACACTTCTTGAAACTTACAAAAACTAAAGTATTGTTTTTTACACTGTTTTGAGTTTTTTAAGCAAAAATAATGTTTTCTAAATGAGGGTACGTTCCTTAGGGCTAATACGGCTCATGCTTACTTCGGAAGGGGTCCTTTACTTATTCTAAAAAAAAAAATTTTTTTAAATCAATAAATAAAAAGTTATGAATTTTTAAAAATAGGACCCTTATTTTTGCCCACCCTGTATAAAGCAATGCATATCAATTTATTGTTACGTAATAAAAAGTGGATGTGAAAAATACATATTGACGAATAAAGAGATTTACTAAGCTCAACAGGGAGAGGTTTTCAACCTTTATATATTAACTCGTAGAAGACCCGTCTCAGGGCGAGTAAAATAAATTTCTTTATCAGAACAGTTTTGAACCATATATATATATCTCCGTATTAAAATTATAATGATAATTATGTAACAGATGTTTGGGTTTAGCATGCGTACCATGCTCTCGTTCCGTCAGCCATGGGAGAAGTCTTCAGTAATTCGTAATTCTTCGTATCGCCCGCACCGAGGATTAAACCTTCAACCTTCAGATGACTATCACTCTGAACTGAATTTAACTTAGTACTATATCCACTGTGCCAAAGGTTTTTTGCGATAGTCGTCTGAAGATTGAAGGTTCAATCCTCGGTGCGGGCGATACGAAAAAAGACGAATTACTGACGGAACAAGAGCATGCGATTGATTAAATAAAGGGTTCCTTTCAAATTCAGTCCAGATTCCCGAGTTCGACAGAAATATTCCCGGGTTCGAAGAGATACACCTGAGAAAGGCCGGGGGTTACAGCGGCCGAAATGTCGTGATGATGACACTCAAGATGAGAAATGTAGTCCGAATAACCAAAATTATATGTATTATGTATTCTCATCTAAAAAATTCAGAAATATTATAAATCTAATGTTCGATATAATTACTTACCTATACTCGTATTGCATATCTTATTCTTATCTTGTAATCAATTAATTATTATTATTATTATTATTATTATTATTATTATTATTATTATTATTATTATTATTTAATTATCATTATGTACTATCTATGAGTACGACCACACATCATTATAAGTGATTGCTCACTGATACAAACCGGTGATGTTCGCTGGAGTCTGAGTTGTATCAAATCTCTGTAAATTGATAGTACACCTCTTTTGATAATCATAGAAAATGATTTTGCGTTAGCTCAACAGTCGCTTACCATTGATTTCTAGCTGGCAACGGCCATTACTATTCCCTGAAATCTGAGTGGCAATAATCCTTCCAAAGGTCCCAGTACTCTAGCAAGTCTTTACAGTGCTCTCCTTCCTCGGTCTTTGCATTTCTGTTTGTCTATAACACATTAATTTGAAAGCGTATGTCCACTACTAAACGCGTAGATTAAATTGACGTACTTTTAAAAAATATATATTTGTTCTAGTTTTATTAGAGAGGCGGCGTTTGTCTGATTGGGTAAATATGGCTACAAAAAAACAAAAAAACGCTATAAGCTTTTTCTGAATTTCGCAAATCAAAGTATGTAAAGCGTGAATCCGCCATGTGTAGTTTTACAGGTGCTGTCACCAGAGCGTATGTCTTATTCTTGCTTAATGGATTTTTAGAAGCAAATACATTATCTAAGAGTTCTGACACCTAGATCAGGAGTTAAGTGGTTCTTACAGTTTCCCGTCAATTTCAACTGTCTGAAAAGCATTATTTTGTTTAGAAGATTAATAGATTCTCAAAATTTCTCGACGCGCTTATTTT
>OY744541.1:13751626-13899126 GCA_963556195.1 Sepiola atlantica | reverse complement strand
AGGTAAAACTTATAGGAGGAAAAAGGTCAACTAAGTAGGAGCTTAAAATAAAGTGGTGTACTAAAAGCGAACCTTTAGGAAAGGTTAAACCTATAGGAGGAAAAAGCTCAACTAAGTAGGAGCTTAAAATAAAGTGGTGTACTAAAAGCGAACTTTTAGGAAAGGTAAAACCTATAGGAGGAAAAAGCGAAACTAAGTAGGAGCTTAAAATAAAGTGGTGTACTAAAAGCGAACTTTTAGGAAAGGTAAAACCTATAGGAGGAAAAAGCTAAACTAAGTAGGAGCTTAAAATAAAGTGGTGTACTAAAAGACAACTTTTAGGAATGGTAAAACCTATAGGAGGAAAAAGCTCAACTAAGTAAGAGCTTAAAATAAAGTGGTGTACTAAAAGCGAACTTTTAGGAAAGGTAAAACCTATAGGAGGAAAAAGCGCAACTAAGTAGGAGCTTAAAATAAGGTGGTGTACTAAAAGCGGACCTTTAGGAAAGGTAAAACCTATAGGAGGAAAAAGCTCAACTAAGTAGGAGCTTAAAATAAAGTGGTTTACTAAAAGCGAACTTTTAGGAAAAGTAAAACCTAAATTGAACTGTTTACCCTTTGGATTTTCTTTTTTTGCCGCACCTGAAGTTGTGGCTTCTTGGAATTTAACTTTGAATCCTCTCTCACAACATCTCGTGCCTTTAACGACCTACCTATCTACATCTTATTCTCTCCGCTGAACTTTTCGACACCGGACTTTTTAGCAATCAGACATTTGCTTGCATTCGGGCAGACTTTCGCCCTGTGTTTCTTTCCCTACAACTTTTATTTTATTTTTTCAAATTTTAAATCTTGGCCTTTGCCAACTTATCTATCCCAGCGACTTCCTCTGATGATACGATTTTGATCTTTGAAAAGCCTGGCTTAAGGAGAATTTAACTTGAATAAATTGCCTTTTTGCGGAATATACCTTGCTCTGAGCAATTGAATTGAATTTTGATTAGCTTTTGCTTCTCTCATTCCTTTCCATTCTTCTTCATATATATATATATATATATATATATATATATATATATATATATATTCTCTTTTTTTCTTATCTGCTCGTTTTTGATAGAGATGGGGCATCCTACCGAATGCCAAACATTCACCGACTATTTCAGACACTCCAGCCTAGAGATCTTTGAAAGATTCTAACCGTTTCTTTAAGTGCAATTGTTTGTATTCCTCTTCAACTCGGTTCACCAGGTATACTCGCCAGATAGCTTTTGAAATTCTTTTTCATTAGTCCTGTTGCTCCTATAATTACTGGTATTATAGAGATTTTCCTAAGATTCCAGTTTATTTTCATGTCGCACATAAGATCTTGGTATTTCGATATATATATATATATATATATATATATATATATATATATATATATATATTAAATTCCCGAAACAGTTTTTCATGGTAAACAACTGATGATCCCTTAAAATAGTGTTAGAAACAAACTAATATAATAACTGTAAAAGATAAATTGACTTACATGAGTGATTTTCCACTGGAAGACCATGGACTATGAGTTTTTTCTTTTTTTTGTTTAATACAGTTTTAATGGTTGAGAAACGTCCGAGACTATATATATATTGGTATATGTTTTAAAGAAAACCAAGATAAAAGTTTTAAATTATGTTTTATCTTAATAAAAGAAAAAAACATTGCCTGAATCATATAAATATATTAAATTAATCATTTTATATGTACGCGAAAATATTTGTTGATGTGGATGTTTTTAATTTTACAAAGAACAGACGTATCTAAATTTTCACGGGTTGTTTCCACCCGTTTTCCACTCTGTTTGCATGAAACGAAATTACATAAAATATCGCCGACATTTGGATAAAAAAAAACTATGATAATGCTGCAAACTTTGAAAAAGAATGCTGAGATATTTTAAATGTACTTCCGGTGAGGTGCTAGCTATTATAATGTCGTCTATATAGTTTGGAAATAGAATGAGCATCTGTGTTTATCTCAACATTCAAGTTCGTGAGGTCAGACACAGAAACAATAACAACAAGCCGCGCGTGCGTGGTCCCCCTCTGTATGTGACTTGATGTGACGAGTGTAAAATGAAATAGATATGGGCAATAAAGGGCATTTTTGACCCATTGGGGGTGCGAAGCAGAATTTTTCTGACGTCAAGGATGCTCATTTTATATCAAGAACAATTGCCTCTACATTTTGGTCAAGTTTCAGAAAAATTGAATGGATGGATAGAAAATGTATGTACAAAAATGTCATTTTTTGCTATTTCGGGGCCTTTTGACCCCCTGGGGGGGCTAACCAGATTTCTTTTCAAAAATCGGAGAATTTCACGTTCTAACCTGAACAAAGTTACAACTTCATGCAAAATTTCAGAGAAATTCAATGGATGGTTGCAGAGAAAAATTCGGACAGACAGACGGACGGACGGACAGACGGACGGACGGACGGACATGCTTCAAACATAATTCCCCCGATTTTATAAATAGGGGGACCAAATACAGGGCTACTAATAATAAGTTGTACAGAAGCTTTTCTACCAGATTCTAGCAGGTCAGTGCTAGAATCATTAAGTCTTCATTTATGCAAGTCCGCGATTAAATAAAAGTGGTGCAAGTAGCTGTTTCTTGCACCACTTTTATTTAAGATTTTATCTAAGATAAGATTGTAGAAACAAAAGCAATGATAAAGATTTACGTGAAATTTTTGCGGTGGTGTTCGAATATTCATAACGATGAAAGTATTGGTTTAGGAGTTTATCTTGTGCATACAAATATATGAACCTATAAACGTACCTAAATTTATGAAGATGGAAATAAGCCCCCGGACTGCAACGAGTTTATATCTATGAAACGAAATGCACTTTATCTCGGTTCACTGCTGATGTTCTCAAATCATAACATTGTGTATATGATTGTTGTGATCGATCTTTATGTGAGTAAATGTTTTTAGAATTATAGAGCAAGTTATATCGCCTCATGCTTCGGTTCGTCCCTCTTGTTTATTCCCCAATAGACTTTACGCGTTGAAGTGTGCGTTCTGAGAGAAGAATAAATGAAGAAAAAATGTATTTCGATCGGAATCTTATTCTTCTTTTTAATCCTATTGTTATCTGGCATGGTGACAATATCCAATAAAGCGTTAAGTGTCGCTGGAAAATAAAGAACAAGACTGAAACAACACGTCTGTTTGGATTAAATTAAAAAGTAAAAGCAAATAGTTGTGTGCTTTTCTTTTTGCCTTTCGTATTCACTTCCGTTTGTCGTTGTCGAGTTTTTATGAAATAACTTGAGATAAGTCCAATGCAGAAATGTAAGGCACATGTATGAGATCTGCATTTTCTTCAGGAGAGTTGAAATTCCTCGTGCAAATTCTAAAATTAAAATTGAACTTTCAAAGAGACAAATCAATCTACTTTATTAAATACTAGCGGAACCCGTCGCCCGGCGTTGCACGGGAGAAAGTACTACCTATTACATGACGTCAAATAAAAAAGGAAATGACCTATTTTTTTCTCCCCCCCCCCCGTCAATTGTGTTGGTGAATGTTTTAAATTTTAAAAAAATTAAAAAAGGTGATAGAGTAGAATGGGATCGAACGCTAAAACAGGTGATTATGAATCCTGCCTTCTTACCGACTGCACCACGCATTCGGATTAAAATAAATGTGAAAATAGGTCAGTTAACTTAATAATAAATAAGTACCGGTGTTTTGTGAAAACTAAACTGTGTGTATTAGTTCCCGGTGTCGATGAGTAGAGTGACAGTACAGAATTGTTAGAGAGAAAAGTTTTTGCTACCACCTATATGGAGTTGGTTTTTCGGAGAGTCGTGGATGGCGGGCCAAATGTAATATTTAGTGTAAGCTGGGAAAAAAGAATAACAAATGTACTAAAACACGCTTGAGTGAATAAGTGTAATGTAATGGTGAGTTTAGTAGCCGGTGATGCATGTGGTTATTTTCCTATTCTCCGAGAAGGTACGGGGGAAAAATCGTCTCTACTTTATATATTAGATATCTATTAACTAGAAGTCATACTAAAAGAGGCACAATTTCGAGTTCTGTTCTGGGATACACTTGCATGTTTGATAGCTTCTGTAATAAATAGTAGATAATAAATGTAGAATATTAATATTACTACTACTACTACTACTACTACAACCAATAATAATAACAATAACAATAGTACTAATAATGATAATAATAATAATCATAATAATTATACAAATTATAATGATAATAATTGTAATGAACAATTACGAATAACTTTACCTATTTTGAATTATCTCCCCTTTGGAAAACTCCCCTGCTTTTACTAAACAATATAGATAGCAGCACTAATATTGTACTGACATTGTATGCCCAATAAAGCTTTCTCAAGTTACGTCTGTTCTCGTTTGTCATTACAACTAACAATAATAATAACAATACTACAACTACTACTACTACTACTACTACTACTACTACTAATAATAATAATAATGCAAATTATAATAATAATAATTGTAATGAACAATTACGAATAACTTTACCTATTTTGAATTATCTCCCCTTTGGAGAACTCTCCCGCTTTTACTAAACAATATAAATAGCAGCACTAATATTTTACTGACATTGTATGCCCAAGTTACGTCTGTTCTCGTTTGTCATTTTAATAATAGTAATACTACTACTACTACTACTACTACTAATAATAATAATAATAATAATTATTATTATTATTATTATTATTATTATTACTATTATTATTTCATAGTAGACTTAACTTTTTGATGTTTTATTTGGGTATTTTGAACGTCAGGCCAATTTCCTTGACTTCAAGAATTCCAGCTGTACCTAAACATATTCACTGTTCCTAACAGGCATGCCTTTCGCACTATTAGAAAATAAATTGTCTCATTAATCTGTTCAAGCCATTATGGTGGCTTGTCCTTATGGTTCCAAGCGTTCCAATTACAACCCGAATCACCTTAACCTCTTTGCATTTCCATAGTCTAACTAATAACCATTTTAGATCTTGATATTTTATCTGCTCTTGTTACTGTATTTTGTTATCGAAGGGTCAAGCTATTTTAATCATTGTGCTTTCGCTTAGTAAGATTACGTAATGTTGTTAATGCTCAAACACATTATCAGTGTGTATAGACACTCCCCATTATTATGAAAAGAAACGGACAAGCTCATCCAAGCAAGAACACCAGATGATAATAGTCAACAAAAAGAAAAACAGCCAAATAGTTGTGTTTTCCTTCTCAACACATATATAGATCGGTGCTTCGTTGGCTTGTTATCTAGGTATCATGCATCTACTTTGATATGATATCTACATATTGTCTTACGATCTACATATAATATTCAAATTAACACGGTACAAGAGTATGTAAAAACTTCTAATCGGTTTAGAAGGAATATATGCATACCGAGCCTCGAACACTAATCCTAACCCTAAGCCTTACTTTCAAAAAAGAGACGGTGCGACTCTTCAGCCAATTAATCAACGAAAAGTAGCTGATGTTTCAGTGATTTATTCCGACGAATGTAGAGCTCACGCTTATTCATGCAAACTCATTATTCCTCATGTTTTCGGAAATCATCAGCAAATTTTGTTGATCCAAACAACGGAACTCACACTCACAAAAAATTCAAAGATAATAACGTGACGCGAAGATAAGTATATTGAAAGAATGAGACACGTGTAGGTGTTTCTTTCTTTTGGAATAACAAACCAACGCGGCAGTCATACACCTTCTGTGAATTAAATATTAAACATTTAATCTGAGAAAATCATTAATTCCGATTAATACAAATATATATGTTGTGAAGTTGTTCCACAGTAAATAATAAATAAAGGAAGTCAAGTCGAGGGTTGGTTTAACAAGTGTATTAACAAAGTAAAAAAGTGACTAGCACTTGGCTAGACAGTTACAAGACTGTGCTTTGTCTTCTCTGTATCTCTGGTGACTCGCACTGTTTATAGTGACAACCGGTGTTGTTTCTCCTGTGTAAGAACGGCCGGTGTAACAATATACAAGATAGATTCATTGTATTTCTACATTGAAAAAATATCTCAATCGTATAAGAAATCAACAAAAACGTTTAATAATTACCCTGATCCTTTCACTCACAAAGGAAAATAATATCATAGGAGCTTATGAAGCACACTGACAAGACCATTAAAGCTAACTGGTTAGATATGTTTATAACATAAAACACTTAAACTCTTTAGACGTTAACATATCTGAAAAAATCTATAATATTCTCCAAATATAATTAACTTGAAATAACACTAACACATAATTTAAACACAATCGCCTTAGTAATGATAAGTTCTCTCGTTAATATCAATGAGAAAACTGTAAAATATCTGGAAAAGTACTAATACATAGATTAAACCGTGTGTAAACGTAAGAGTTTCACATGTTGGCCGGTCATATTTCAGGAAGGGGACATTTTGTATTCAGCACCGTCCTCTTCCGGAAGACATGCGCACGGGGTAACTGTCGTGCATCTACACCGCCTGCTTGCCCAGAGGCGGTCTTTTCGAATCAGTCAACATGGGAGTCGGACGTTTGATCCGCTTGTGATAGACGTTGGCTCTAGGGCAAGTAACTTGGCAAAAATAGAGGTAAGCAACGCATAGTTCTCTAAACCTATTTGAATTTTTACTCTTTTATAATTTGCTTTGTTTTGTCTTAGAACATGTTTGTAAGACTTGTTTATTTTCATGTATTTCCAGTTTTACGGTATAAAGATGTTATAGTTCAGCGTTGGTCACGTGCGCGAAATAAATACATATTCATCAGTATAATTCGTGTCCGAGATCTTTGCACCAGTTTGTTTGCTGTTACACCGTGATTGACGGCACTGCAAACATGTTTACGAAGAGAATGGCTAAAAGAATAAGCCATACATATAAGCGTATGTGTGTGACTAATGTTTTTGAATTTTTTTAGATTAGGATTGATAATATTTATTGTTTTAATTGTTCGAACTATTGTTCTTATTTTAAGTGTTATTCTCACAAAGTGTCGGCTGATATAACGTTTTACCTTTTTCAGGTGTATCTTGAAAATGAATCTTATTGGTAAATGGTAGAAATAATTTTTTTGTTCTTTTTTCGCACGCACCGTAGTCGTTATAATTCAAAATGTTTGATGTGTTTCTGAAATGGAAAGAGTGTTGAGCCTTTTCTATTTTCTTTTAATATTTCTGATAATATGTATTATGTTGATTGTTCGGACTATCGTTCTCATCTTGGGTGTCAAGATACACATGGATAAGGTCGAAAGTTATATCGGCTGAAACGTTGTGAGAATAACACCTAAGATTAGGACAATAGTCCAAACAATGAATATAATACATGTTATAGATCTTCATCTGAAATTTTAAAAAACTATTATAGCAAATCACTACAAACCTGCATTTTATTTTATAGAATAGTTCCATTGTTGTTTCAACTAGAAATACCACTACAACTAAAATTAGTTCTACTACAACAAATAATAGTAATCATCATTTAATGTAATGAAAGCAATGATAGAAACAGGAAACAACGAATATAAACTCTCTGTACCAAGAGACGAGACAATGATAGCATTATGACTTGACTTGACTTGGTCCCTTAACCCCCTCCTGGGTCGTAGGGGCGCTGCACCAATGAACTCCACACCAGCTGTCTCCACTTCTGACGGTCATGGGCAATGGACTGGGTTGTAGCGAAGTTGTAGCCCGTCCACTCTTTGATGTTGTCCGTCTTTTGTGTTGTCTACCTCTCCTTCTCTTGCACTGCTCCCTGCAGGATGGTTTTGGAGAGACCACTGCCCCTTGTCACGTGACCATACCATCCAAGCTTTCTTTTTCTTACAGTTGTCAGCAAATCTTCGTAGTTGTTCAGATTTGCGTCAAATCTGATAGCATAATAACGTCAATAAAAAGGTTACTTAGAAGTAAAATTGAAGAACTATTAATGTGTTTGAAATATAGGGTTTGTGAAAGGTGCAAAAAGCAAATAGCTAAAACAAAAACCGAACATCTAGACAACTATATCTGTCTTTGCCAGTGAGCAATCAATAATAATTACTTATTTTAGAACTCGTCGTGAGTAATAAGGAGCGCGATTTCCTTATTGAAGATATGTAATAAATGTTTGTCAGTTCAAAATAAGCACATTAAATTATTGCAATAAAACATTCATGAATTATTAACGAATATTTTTTTGCAGAAATATAGAAAAATGCCACGCGGGAAAGTAAATTAAATTTATTTTATTAATTGCTTATAGCAGACAGAAATATATCAATTATTGATTGTTGAAATGTTGCGTCAGCGTAAATCGATACATTATATTAAACAGAAAATAGTTCTTAATTTCATCAACATACTAGCAACAAACTACTAGCTCTCCTAGCAGCAATTTCTCTAGCTTAAGCAAACAGAGAAACAATTTTCTCTTCACATTTTTGTAATTTGAAGAAACACAACAAAAAGATGATTGCCATGGTGTTATTTGATATATTCCGATGTTAATATTTTATTTTGTGTATGCATGAAAATGAATTCCCCATAATGAAAGGATTACATGAGAAATCGGGGTATTGGCAAGAAAATATCGACAGAAAAATGGAGTGAAAAAAAAAATCAACACATAACTATTACATAACGCAATAGAATTACTTTTTTTTACCAAACTGTCGATTTTTGGTGTGTTTTATAGGATTTTAAAGCGTTTTTATTGCATTTTAATAATTCTTCCAAATGTGATCGCATTAAAGTTAACTTTTCAAGATGGCGTAAGCGAACACCCCCGAAGTTTGTTTACTGAGTTTTTCGTCGTTTGAGGTAAAAAAAAAACAAATTGTCAACAAATAACTCTCACAAATGTTACTTTCTCTTGAATTGAAAGGAGAAAGTACAACTAATCATCAGACTTCGTAGACAGTCGGCGATCGACTGTCAGACATCTTTGTTTTTTTAGTCTTACTTAATAAATTTGACCGAACTTTTTAATTGAAATAAAAAAACGCTTTAAAAATACAGAAAAAAAATAACGATTTCTTTGTCATTTAAATATTAACAACACACTTTGTTATATTTGTAGATTAACATCCTCAGCTAAATCATCAACCCCTTTAAAAATGAGATTCTACTGTTCAGAGTAATTCTTACTTATTAGGGCAGTCAACTAAAATATTTTAACACTAACTTTAATTCCGACTGGCAATGGCATACAACTACACGTAACGCTGAAAAAAGTTGTTCCCACTGCAAATAACGCACCTAATTAATCTCTAATAGCAAAATAAATGGTTCCAGTTCGCTACCGTTTCGCAAAGTAAGTAAGGGTTAAGTAATATAGTGAATGCGGTATTTTGGTGAGAGTGTCTAGTTGTACAAAATGATATGACCATCAGCCCCCCCCCCCACATACTTTATTCCTCTAAAACGATTACGGTTTCATGCCTAACTTAAAGTTCCTTGTAAACACGGGACAAAAAAAAATTTTGCATTTATTCATAAAATATATAGATATAAATATTTTGGTATAATTGATACATACTTAATTAACTTTTTAAAATTAGAAATACATGGATAGACAAATAATTCAATTCGCCTGAGCGATGATGCGGTGCTTTTTAATAAAAATAATTAAAATGTTGGTTTTAGCGTCGCGAGCGAGAGAGACAGTGAGAATTAAGAGGGACTGATGGGGGAGGGAAGCGCTTACTTCAATGCGTCATAGAGTTTTAAAATTAAATTTAATTTACTTTTAATATCGACGAAACTATTGCACATGTAGGAGAGAAATAGAGACACTATAATTTAAAATCAATAACACCAAGTATTAATTATAATAAACTAGTTACAACATAGATATGCAAATTATGATTCTAAATATATGTGTAAGGGTCTTTCGTCAGTACTATATATATAGTATTTTATAATATTATCTTGTATTATTGATTTACATAACATAAAATCTGTTTTTTATTGTAATAAAGAAGTGATTAATAAAAAAAAACCCTTCGCATCTATTTATTTAGATTTATAGTAGATATTTACTCACGGTTAGAGAAAGCCAAGAGAAAGAAATATATTTAATCAGGGGAGTGATAGATTCAGAACAACTAGAGCACTTTCATGATACGTCCTACCCTCATCCGTGTTTAGGAGCGAAGGCCAACTTTTTGCTTTTAATTGCTGTCGCACAGATAGAAAAAGATCAACCTTCTTACGAAACTGCTAAGATTTCTCGACTTTCACTATTCACTGTGGTGACATTCCAACCCCGTAACTTATTGAGACAGTTCGTCGCTCCCTCTTGGAATTTTTCAACCGATCTGTAAGTTTTTTAATTGATGAAAGACTTACCTTCTCATTTTACAACTTGCCAGATTTTTTCCTATACCTAAAAAAATATATACATATTGCCCACTTTCTTAACCTAGAAACTTAGATAGTTTGTTTTATTTGCTCCTTCATCCTCTCATTTTAAATTCATTTTTTACTAGTCAGCCCACTCTTGTTTGTTATATTCAATCTATAGTTCTAGGGAGGTTATGTGGATTCACACTTCTCTGAAAGAATATGAGCTCAGTTAATGCAGTATCCGGTTTGGTTTGGTAGTTTTGTTTTACGGCATATCAACCCTTTTTGGGTTATTTAAATTTACAAACAAAAAAAAACAAAAAAAAAAACAAAAAACGTCAATGTAGGTGAATTTCGTCTCAGGGAGCCACAGGGCAGCCTGATCTGGTATCACCAGGCAGTATCCGGAGCAAAGCCATTGTGATATTTCTGAATATCATTCCCATCTTAAAGCACTATAGCAATTAATCTTTTGTAAACCCCCATCAAATCTGATATACCAAAGTAGTATTAATAATTATTTCTGATGAGGGCGAAGGGAAATTAAGTTAGCAGCTGTGACACACTAAATAAAGCTTTTTCGCATTTTTTTATAAAATTATATTCGGCTTACATTAAAGTCAACAAGCCAATACTGCAAACCTTAAACAAGTTCACTTACACCAATAATACAACTGGATAGAAGGGGTTGTATTTGTCTGTTTGTAAAAACCGAAACTATTTCTCATTATGATAGATAGGTAGGCACGCACTGTGAGGAATATGCACGCAAATAATGCGAGAGACACGCACGCACCGTGTTGTGCTATTCATAATTAAATAGTGAACACAAAACTTCTATGTCGTAAAACAAAGAAAATGCTACTTATTAACACCATCCATTGTTCAATACTGACACCTATTTAATAAACCAACAGTAAGTCACTTTTGAAATTACTGGCAAACTTTTTCTAGCAAATATCAATGGACGCTAATTATAAACATCAATATTGAATAAGAGTTTCGATTTTCGATTGGGAATAAATATTTGATAAAGGCGCAGGTGTTCGTGATTCTTTCATTTTCTCTTCGAAATATGGGCGGTCGATGAATTGTCAACATCCGAGTAATTTTAAAACCAATTTTTAACCATTAAAGACGTCCAAAGTGTTCAATACGATACTTAAATTGAAACGACACTCTCACTTAATCATATGTATATGCCACCGTGGATGTATGTATATTTATATTCTGCTCATAAACCCTCACGTAATTAAAAATATTTGGAGAAAAGATTGATCTACATTATTCTATAGTAGTAATTCGAATCCCATCACTTTGTTAAACCACCCAATTAATACTACTATTAGAATGGAAGCAAGTGCCTCCGTAAATTCCGAGTAGTAAGTCCTACTGCCATTATTTTGTTGCAATCAATATTTAAGGGCGAACTTCATTTATCATTCTTATATTACTCAGTTGTTAAACCCAATCGTTACATGCCTTTCAATGTTGAGTTACACTCTTTGGAAGCTCCGAAGAGCATATCAAGTTGTTGAAACATAATATTATTATCTATAATGTTACATGAGATTAGATAGTTTATATTCAGCCAGTTTCAACAAGTAGAAAGCGGAATACGGTTTTGTTTTGAAATCCTCCTAACTCTCGCTTTCCCTTATGTTCGTTTAAGCCTCACATTTCCTGAGCGATGATTTTGAAAGAAGTTGATTTTTTGAGTAATATACATGTGGCAATTTACAGTGATACACACATACATACACACACACACACACACATATATATATATATATATATATATATATATATATGAAGCAATCCAACAAAAGATATAAGCGTCAACTAATATCTTATAATTATCTTTGAAAACTCATGAGCTAAGGACTTAAGGATGCTTTGCATGAACTTTGAATTCTAATAAAATTTGATTGACACCTTATTTTATTACTTCATTTTATATTATAATATATATATATATATATATGTATATGTATATTTAGGCAGCAAGTCATTATCTAAGCAAGCGTTGTTGAACATCACGTTTGTATATTTTCCGGCGAAGTACTATACGGATTGCCACCTGAAACCAGAAAATTGGCTCGACGGTTTGAGAACCTCACGAGGAAAATATATAAACGTGAAAGTTCCGTGATGTTCAACAACGCTTGCTTATATATATATATATATATATATATATATATATATATATATATATATATATATAATCCGAGTATAGTACAGATCCACAGAGTATAAATACGGGGGAGTTGAACCGGGTTTATGCGAGAGCTCAATAAAAAATATAGAGCAGAAATATAAATATAAATGATAATTTATTTCATTTTGACTACAAAATTGATTTTTTTCATCGAGAGCAGTTTGAGAGCCTCCCGATCCTCAGGTCTTGAAATAACATAACCACATGATGTTATTTCAAGACATGAGGATCGGGAGCCCTTTAAACTGCTCTCGTAAAAGAAAATCAATTTTGTAGTCAAAATGAAATAAATTATCATTTATATATATATATATATATATATATATATGTATATTGGTATTTTTTATTTTGTAACATAAAGTACTTACAATAGCTCAAACGTTTAAAGCAAGAACTATGATATGTACAGTATTTTTATGTAGTTTAATACCACATAAATATCACAGTGGACAGACTAAGGTAATTTTTTACACATTTTTTTTTTCGGCGACAATTGTTTCGGCTAACATCAAGCTATTTGCAAAATGCTCCTATGCATTTATTCATATATTTATAAATAAATGTATTTATTTATTTAAAAATAAATGCATAGGAGCATTTTGCAAATATCTTGATGTTAAACAATTGTCTCCGAAATAAGAAGATAAGCTGTAACAATGACATGAGTCTGTCCGCTGTGATATTTATATGGTATTTTGAACTACATAAACATACTGAATACACACACACACACACACACACACACATATATATATATATATATATATATATCTATATACTACTAAAAGTCTATGGGTCTTGTATGTTTGCAATCAGCTTTCAGCTTTCCGGTTTTCAACATCCGGTTGCGCATGCGTAAATAGCATCGTCTTTCAATCTGTTAATCCAATTCCGTTGAACTCTTATTATTAACGAACGCATGAAATTTTTCATTCTGGAAATGTTTATATCGCTTTAAATATAAAACAATTACATTTAATTTCATCAAATAGTTTTTTTGTTTTCTCCACGGCTAAAAACATTCAACGGCAGGACTTTGTAAAGTCTGTCGCAGTTTCAAAAAAGCTCCACCCTTTTAAAAAACAAAAACAAACAAACAAAACAACAACAATCATTATTAATATCAATAGCGGCGGTGACGAAACCACCTCCCACTTTTCCTCTCACAGATTTCACCACTCCTACTCCCTCTGTTTTCGTTACGTACGCGAGACAGCCGGTTGTACCCCCTTCCTTTCTCAAATCGCCTTTATTTTTATAGTCTTTTAAATGAAATTGTTAGTTGAAACTAACAATTTCATTTAAAAGATTATATATAAAAATTTGAATTTAACTATAATAAGTATTATGGTACCTGTTCAGTGCATATTTACCTATAAGTATGGCCAACCACTTATAATTCAGTAACTATAATTAAAAAAAAAACAATTATAATAAACAGAACGACGCATAGAAATCTATCTATTCTTTTTTCAACAATTACATTTAATTTCATCAAATAGTTTTTTTGTTTTCTCCATGTTATATTACTGTAAGCGTATGGTGACAAGCAAAAATGAACGAACAACACAGGATTAAAATTGGGAAAATATTATGGTTTATTTTCCAGAACAATTCAACGGGAAGAAATTTCCGATAAGGGATTTCGGAATTGGAGTGGATGTCGCAACAGTCGAGAAGCCTTGGTGGGTAGTAGTAAATTGTTGACAATGTCCTGTAGGCGAGCAGTGGTAGAAGCAGTAATAGTTGCGTTATACGATGTCGGCGTCGTATGACGCGGTGTAGCAGTAGCGCCAATAGTTGTGTTGTTGTTGTTCAGCGTCGCTGATTCAATGGCGTTTGGCCGACGAAATTGTCGTGATACGTTGTTGAATTGTTTAATTTTTGTACTTGAAGTTGCTGGTTTTTTTTGTCGTTGTTTGAGGAGGACCGAACGTCGCTATTCTTGTGTTCTTGGCTGATTCCAGATTTCTTTCCTGTCGTCTGCTTGGGCCAGCTGGTTTTATGGAAAAGCCTGCGGACGTAGGTGTAGACATACGACCGATAACACGGAGATGAAAATCTGACGGCCGGCGTCAACAAACTGTGTTTGTTTGAATTTCTATTTTCGCCACAATAATCCCGATACATGATCAGTCAGCCCGTAATTTCGTGGTAGTAAACATGATTATGTTTACCGACTTTTGTGCCACTGTGGCGATCACAGAACGCCTCCCAGTGCCTGGGATTCCACTTTTGAGCAGTCGGGAATCGCCCAAACAAGACACATCGAGGTGGCGGTCGCCATGACAACAACACTCCAGCTGGCATGACAAGCGTCGTCAAATCAAAACGAGATCTAAAAATCATAACATCCACAAGTGTCATGCACATACATGAATTCCATAGCTAATATAACAAACTGACCCAACGGGTCACGGGTGGTCTAGTATATATATATATATATATAATAGAGATGGCACAGTGTCTGAGTGGTTAACGACGCGGACTGAAGACCTGGGTG
Organism: Sepiola atlantica; assembly: GCA_963556195.1. Classification (NCBI taxonomy): domain Eukaryota; kingdom Metazoa; phylum Mollusca; class Cephalopoda; order Sepiida; family Sepiolidae; genus Sepiola; species Sepiola atlantica. The sequence goes on along the minus strand of OY744541.1, from coordinate 13,884,034 downwards.
TGCCGGGTTCGAATCCAGTTCGTTCCACAAGAACGCTTTTATCAAAATCCACATCTGACCTTGTGTCTAACCTCCTGAAGAAGAGGTAAATAAAATATATATACATACATATGTCTCTCTCTCTCTCTCTCTCTCTATATATATATATATATACATATATTTATAAATGTACATGTATATATTTATATATTTATGCAAACATTTTTAAAAATAATAGAATTCGTCTGTTTAATTGTAACTTATTTTAGTTTTTAAATTTTTCTGATGGTTTTTTTGTATTAGATTAAAACAACATGTTCCATAACATATATGATAAATATACGAGCAGTATCCATAGGTCAATAAAACCTTCGTTATATTCATATGTTACAATGTTATATTTATATGTTACAATGTTATATTCATATGTTACAATGTTATATTTATATGTTACAATGTTATATTCATATATTACAATGTTATATTTATATGTTACAATGTTATATTTATATGTTACAATGTTATATTTATATGTTACAATGTTATATTCATATGTTACAATGTTATATTTATATGTTACAATGTTATATTTATATGTTACAATGTTATATTTATATGTTACAATGTTATATTCATATGTTACAATGTTATATTTATATGTTACAATGTTATATTTATGTGTTACAATGTTATATTCATATATTACAATGTAATATTTATATGTTACAATGTTATATTTATATGTTACAATATTATATTCATATGTTACAATGTTATATTTATATGTTACAATGTTATATTCATATGTTACAATGTTATATTTATATGTTACAATGTTATATTTATATGTTACAATGTTATATTTATATGTTACAGTGTTATTTTTATATGTTACAATGTTATATTTATATCTTACAATGTTATATTCATATGTTACAATGTTATATTTATATGTTACAATGTTATATTTATAAGTTACAATGTTATATTTATATGCTGCAATTATATTTTTATATGTTACACTGTTATATTTATATGTTACAATGTTATATTTATATGTTACAATGTTATATTTATATGTTACAATGTTATATTTGTATGTTACAATCTTATATTAATATGTTACAATGTTATATTTGTATGTTACAATGTTATATTCATATGTTACAATGTTATATTTATATGTTACAATGTTATATTTATATGTTACAATGTTATATTTGTATGTTACAATGTTATATTCATATGTTACAATGTTATATTCATATTTTACAATGTTATATTTATATGTTACAATGTTATATTTATATGTTACAATGGTATATTCATATGTTACAATGTTATATTCATATGTTACAATGTTATATTCACATGTGACAATGTTATATTTATATGTTACAATGTTATATTTATATGTTACAATGTCATATTTATATGTTACAATGTTATATTCATATGTTACAATGTTATATTTATATGTTACAATGTTATATTCATATGTTACAATGTTATATTTATATGTTACAATGTTATATTCATATGTTACAATGTTATATTTATATGTTACAATGTTATATTTATATGTTACAATGTTATATTTATATGTTACAATGTTATATTCATATGTTACAATGTTATATTCATATGTTACAATGTTACATTTATATGTTACAATGTTATATTTATATGTTACACTGTTATATTCATATGTTACAATGTTATATTTATATGTTACAATGTTATATTTATATGTTACAATGTTATATTCATATGTTACAATGTTATATTTATATGTTACAATGTTATATTTATATGTTACAATGTTATATTCATATGTTACAATGTTATATTTATATGTTACAATGTTATATTCATATGTTACAATGTTATATTAATGTTACAATGTTATATTTATATGTTACAATGTTATATTCTATATGTTACAATGCTATATTTATATGTTACAATGTTATATTTATATGTTACAATGTTATATTTATATGTTACAATGTTATATTCATATGTTACAATGTTATATTTATATGTTACAATGTTATATTCATATGTTACAATGTTTTATTTATATGTTACAATGTTATATTCATATGTTACAATGTTATATTTATATGTTACAATGTTATATTCATATGTTACAATGTTATATTTATATGTTACAATGTTATATTTATATATTACAATGTTATATTCATATGTTACAATGTTATATTTTTTAAATAGTCATCAATTTAATAGTAAACATTAGATACATATTAAAATGATGCTTTTGGAGAAGAGCATCGACAATAAGGATGTTCTGATGGAAAGCATATTGTGACCGGGTTAAGTATTTAACACGGTGTTGCTGGAGATAAACTAAATATCTAGTGGCAAACACGTCTTTACATTAAATATGCTGTCACCTTAGATAAGTATAGCACGTATCACAGTTTAAGCGTGGTTTGCATCAACAGAGAATATATATTTTTCTTTACTTTGTTTTCTATTTTTTTAAATTTATTAAGTATTTCATGTAACATTAGACCCGCACAAAACAAGAAACAACATATTGACCAATATTCGGGTAGTTATATGCATAGGTTCATACAACCGTCGTATACGCATGTGTTATAGTATATTTTCAATATTGCCTTAACTCTAAAATTCCAAATAAGATTATGTGACAATTTATTCGGCATGTGGGCAACGTTACACCATAATCATATCATTTCAATTCCAATATTATCGAAGCTTAAAATATTTCCTAGTGGATGCATTCAAGATTCGAATAATTACCCGAGGGTCACAGATATTGTGAAATATTTATACTTTTACTCATTTCGTATTGTCGAGGGAGAAAACAATTATCTTACATTTTCATCACGTATGGTTTTCAATTTCCCTCACTGCAGGCTGTATTTAATATAAAGACGACACGAAAGACAAAGAATGGCATGGGAAATACAGTTGCCATAGAGCGAATGCAACTCGTTACCACATGGGATGAATCAAATAACCTGATATTGAACATGTAAGAATGGGAAATGATGTGTACACGACACGGCGAGCATAAACACCGGACGAATAAGACATAGATTTTTGTTTCATTTTAGTTCACTCGAAGTACTCAGAAATCAAGTGGCCCCTTTGTGGGGCTAACACTTAATCTCTATTTGAAATACATAGATATTCGAATATTCTATTAAAGTTCTCCTTTATGTCTAAAAACGTTCAGTTAGTTAAGCAGTTAAGAACATTGGTTTTCCTCTCCCCATTTGGCCAGTTTATTATTTTGTAGTATATATTTCTTGTGGTCTCTTCGTCTTACCAAATCCAATGACTAAAAATTCATCTAGTCTGGTGGAGTATCCAACTAAGTTTTGTTACTTCAGTAAACATCACTAGGAGAATGGGTACTATTACTCGTATGAGCAAGTGTATAGTTGTGCTGATGGAATCTTATTTGTGCTGCGAATATTACGTAATTTTGAATTCTTGGTCGACGTTTATTTGAAGGGTGAAGTATCCTCATGTCAGGTGGTCTTGGCGCACCTTTGTACAGAACGACCCGGGGATAATGTCTACTAAGTAATTGAAACTCCCCAATATATATATATATAAATTCCCGAAACAGTTTTTCATGGTAATCAACTGATGATCCCTTAAAATAGTGTTAGAAACTAACTAATATAATAACTGTAAAAAATAAATTGACTTACATGAGTGATTTTCCACTGGAAGACTTGAGACTATAAGTTTTTTTTTGTTTTTTTTTTATATAGTTTTAATGGTTGAGAAACTTCTGAGACTATATATATATATATAAGAAGAGTTCTGTTGTTTCTAACAACACTTGTATTAATATATATATATATATATATATATATATATATATATATATATAGTGATAAACATGCACGAATGTCCAAATTTATTTTAAACTTAAATGTTCAAAGCAAGGTATATTTTTCTAAATATTTTTTCGAATGTTGAACTTTGGCTTTTCTATTGCCAACTTATCTATCTGTATAATACCTCTTATGATAAGATCTCGATCTTTCAAAAGCATTGGCTTAAGGAAAGAACAATACACATAATTTTATTACAGAATATACCTTGCTTTGAACATTTGAAGTTTGACTAAATTTGGACATTCGTGCATGTTTATCACTCTTCGTCCATTTAACTTTATAATTGCTCTATCTCGTATATTGAGCATTTACCATTTCACTATAGGTTCTTTCTACTAAAAGTTTCACTTTTAGTTTCTTATATATATATATATATATATATATATATATATATATATACATACTATCGTGATTCATGAAATATTGAAAAAACTATGAAATTCATGTTCCCACCTCTAAACTCATATACGTCTATTTACCCGATAAAATAAATTATCTATAAATTGTAAGTATAAGATGTATAAATAATAACGAATATTTAAAAGAATATTATTATTTTATAACTACAAAATGAAACAACCTCGCAGCAACGTACTTATTGTTTAAATAAAAATAAAAATAAAAATAATAAAAATAATAAACAAAACAAAAATAAAAGCTATAACAGACTATGTTTTAGTATGCGAAATTGTAATATGATTTGGTACTTTAAAAATATCGATTTTAAATTAATTTTTTTACTGACGAGTTACCGCCGATCAAGACCCACAAGCAATTAGAAGACAATGGTAATGGGCTGTGTCAGATTGATTGTAGGAAAAACACCTTCAGGATTTGAGACCATAGTTTAATATAGGCTGAATTATATAACTTAATGAGACAGCTAATCAATAATTGGTACTTTGTTACATTAAGACCCGAGCTAAGTTTGACCCCGACGTTAGGGTTACAGTTAGGCTCAATGCCAAAGTCGGAGTTAGGGTTAGAGTTAGTGTAAGCGTTGAAGTGAGGGTAAAGTTAGGGTTAAGGTTAGGGTAAGCGTTAACTTAGGGTTAGGTTTTAAGGTTAGGGTTAGTGTTAGCGTTAGGGTCATGGTAAAGGTTAACACGGGTCCTGATGTACCAAAGTATCCGAACATTTATTAACATTGAACTTGAAAATGACCATGCTGTAGTCAACTCGTCGTATTTTACAATACATTTGTGCCCCTAAACCACGGAAAAAAACTATTTTTGATTGCGACACTAACGGGAGTGAAATGATTAGTAATTATCTTATATTTTGTTTATGTAAGATAATTAATGATGTCCAAATACTGTTCCTTTTGACGAGTTTATTTCAATGCAGGTATTTTTCCCCCAAAATCAAAAAAAGATGGAGTTTCTTCAGTTAATTTAATGTTAACAGATTGAAAATCTATTTGCAAATCTTAATTACGTTAACAACGATATAATTTATAACTTAGAAATTCTGATTACTTTCATACATGAATTAAATGTAGAATTATCCTCCGCTTCCGAGACAGATAGGGTAGGATTGAATACGTAGTCATTTTTCTCTCAACACTCAAATCGTGTCGTAAAATCACCGAATAATTTCTTTATCTCGATAATTACATTTTATTTTTATTTTTAAATATTAAAAATGTATTTGTATATTTAATATATTGTCTGTTAAAATTGTTTTCCATTGTTATAGCATGTCTTTCTTGGCTTATTTATTATGACTTCATTAAAACACAGCGTTACAAAAAAGAAACGGAATACACCCCTTAGACTGTATAAAAGGCTAAGAAAAAGGAAAAATCACTGATAATGATACAAATGAATAGTTAATAAAATAACATGCAAACACACACAACGTTGGAATTATCTACTAGACACCATCCTCGAGTGTCTTATGTCTCTCTGTACAAGAGTTTTTCAGTATCACCTATTATGAGGATACTTTCTCCCTACAAGTAAACCCTGACCATAAATTCAAAATAACATAGTATTCAAAGCCCAAATAAGATTCCATAGACACGGCTATACATTGGCTCATACGAGTATTGGTGCATCTTCTCCCAGTCATGTTACCTCAAATAACAGCACTTAGCTGGCTACTCTACCGGACGAGATAGATGCTTGTCCTGGAATCCGGTAAGACCAAGAGACCACAATAAATAAATACTATAACATAATTAACTGATTTATTGCGGAGAGGAAAGTTAATGTTCTTTACTTCTTTACTAACTGGAAATTTGACAAGTAAAAAATAAATTTAATGTAATATCTATGTATATCATATAGATATTAAGGGTTAGCCTGAGGAAGGGGCCACTTGATTTATGAGAACTTCGACTGAAGTAAAATTCAACAAAAGTGAATATATATATAAATTGAGAGAGAGAGAGAAAGAGAGAGAGAGAGAAATAGAGACTTATTTGTCACTTATATAGAGAATGGAAATGTCATTATAATAACTACAGGAAAATGCGGACAAAAAACTAGGAAGTCTAGAAAATCTCCAGTCACAAATTGTGGTTGTCATTTCGAATTACGATTGATTGATAAATGAGTCCATCGTTAGTTTTTGTATCTTGTTTGACATAAATCTGAAGGATTAAATATTCGGCTTATGTTGACATCGTTCAAGTCAGCAAAAACGATGTAACACAAGTCTTAGACGACATGTCTGGATGCGAAAACTTTGGCTTGAATTCAAATCTTGATATCAACCTTTTAGAACCGGTTGACTACACGCCTGAATTACGAACAGAAATTTATTAACGAAAATTAATAAAATAATAAGAGACATTGTGAAATGAACTACTAAGGAACAAGACAGTGGTCTGTATTCGTATACAGTGTCGAGCTCCAGAGTTACGTGTTTAAGTTTACATAATAATACAATGTATAACTGACCAATCGTGAGTTAATTAAATAATTTCTTGCGTCCAACAGGATAAACTATTTGTCTCGTGCGTTATCTATTTTATATATGATAAATCGTTATTTCGTTACAAAGCAAATATTTAATTCCTTCCTACCGCACGAAATATGTGACACAAGGTCGGAAGGTAGGAGTCAAACCAGCGCCCTGGCTTATTAAAACTATCCTAGACAGCCCCATCGGCATACCCCGGTCAGGACGCTTCAGACAGTAAGCAATAAACTTACTCCACCCCAAAGAGGGGAGGCAAGGCCTGGGAGGGTTCACCTCCTCGGACTACCCAGAACATTATGCCTCAGCCCGACAGATAAAACGCCAACGACAGATCATACCAGACTGATTATTGAGAATGAATCCTCGACTGGTATTTTCCTATTCCAGAAGTTTTCAATCAAGCGAAGTTCCTGAAAGCCTGTACGGGCTTGGGTTACAAAGCAGTTTCAGGTTCGTAATCAGACCTCTTTTTATTGTCAACAAATATTTTTACTTGACAGTCGGTTCATGGTTTGAGTCCCAATCGACTTTTAACAAGAATACATTTTCAAGAGTTTAATTCAGGTGAGGTTATTAAACAAAATCAAACATATTTATTCTACCTGATAAAACATAAAACAGTATACGATTTTTGTGTTAGTTTCCAAGTAAAGGAATCGGGGCAATTTCTATGAAAATAAAACATCTAAAGGCTTTACAGACGATGAGGCTGGTTTTCAATTTGTTCTAAGTTTATATTATGATGATATAATACATTTGAAGATGTGTACATCCGGTAGAGAGTAGTAAAGGCTAAGACACTCACACTATTTCTGGTTAGCAACCAGTTACTGTCGCCTTCACACTAGTACACTTCTCTTGCGTTCTGGGTTGTTAAGTCTAGCCTTATTTGATGCGGCTCGCCGAATTTCTTCCGTACTCACATGAAGACAGTGCTGATGAAGTTAACTCTCTAGAAGAAGTCCCAGTAGGATTGAAAGGTCTTCAACGTATCTCCCGCCACGTTGTTTTATGTCATAGAGAACTACGGCCTGGCGGCTCACAAATGAATGGTATACTCGTACATGTAGAAATAATATAGATAAAAAAGCCAGTTGGGATATTACAAAACACGACAATATTATGCATTCGAATTTACAGATAAGAATGTTTTTCCTCAAAATATGGTATATACAGGCACTTAACATCTTCCGTGGGTAAAATGGGTAAATTGTCTTTGCTTCCAGGTAGATATTTTCGGGATTTTCAACTTTGACTTTTCAACTTTCAAATTAGTGGTCGTAGGACCCGATAAAAAACTTTTCTTTCCGTGTTTTTAGAAAAGCAATTCGCTCGTCAAGAGGGCAGGGGTTGAAGGAACGCATCTCTTTGAATCTTCATATTTGTGCTCAAATATTGTATGAAAAATAATTATTTATACTGGTCATCATATCGAAAATCTCCAGTGCATCTTATATCCTGTGTATGTAAGATTTTCTCTGAGAAGTAAAAAAGCTTTGTAGAAAAACCCTGTTTATAATTCTATAATTAAAACCTTCATAAAATGGCTTAGTAGTGTTAAAATAAAAATTCTATGATTTAAACAATCATAAAATGGCTAAGTAGTGTTCAAATACAAATTCTATAATTTAAACCTTCATAAAATGGCTTAGTAGTGTTCAAATAAAAATTCTATAATTTAAACCTTCATAAAATGGCTTAGTAGTGTTCAAATACAACTTCTATAATTTAAACCTTCATAAGATAGCTTAGTAGTGTTCAAATAAAAATTCTATAATTTAAACCTTCATAAAATAGCTTAGTAGTGTTCAAATAAAAATTCTATAATTTAAACCTTCATAAAATAGCTTAGTAGTGTTCAAATAAATATTCTATAATTTAAACCTTCATAAAATGGCTTAGTAGTATTCAAATAAACATTCTATAATTTAAACCTTCATAAAATGGCTTAGTAGTGTTCAAATACAACTTCTATAATTTAAACCTTCATAAAATGGCTTAGTAGTGTTCAAATAAAAATTCTATAATTTAAACCTTCATAAAATGGCTTAGTAGTGTTCAAATAAAAATTCTATAATTTAAACCTTCATAAAATAGCTTAGTAGTATTCAAATAAAAATTCTATAATTTAAACCTTCATAAAATGGCTTAGTATTGTTCAAATAAAAATTCTATAATTTAAACCTTCATAAAATAGCTTAGTAGTGTTCAAATAAATATTCTATAATTTAAACCTTCATAAAATAGCTTAGTAGTATTCAAATAAACATTCTATAATTTAAACCTTCATAAAATGGCTTAGTAGTGTTCAAATAAAAATTCTATAATTTAAACCTTCATAAAATGGCTTAGTAGTATTTAAATTAAAATTCTATAATTTAAACCTTCATAAAATAGCTTAGTAGTGTTCAAATAAAAATTCTATAATTTAAACCTTCATAAAATGGCTTAGTAGTGTTCAAATAAAAATTCTATAATTTAAACCTTCATAAAATAGCTTAGTAGTGTTCAAATAAAAATTCTATAATTTAAACATTCATAAAATGGCTTAGTAGTGTTCAAATGATAATTCTATAATTTAAACCTCCATAAAATGGCTTAGTAGTGTTCAAATAAAAATTCTATAATGTAAACATTCATAAGATAGCTTAGTAGTGTTCAAATAAACATTCTATAATTTAAACCTTCATAAGATAGCTTAGTAGTGTTCAAATAAATATTCTATAATTTAAACCTTCATAAAATGGCTTAGCAGTATTCAAATAAACATTCTATAATTTAAACCTTCAAAAAATGGCTTAGTAGTGTTCAAATACAACTTCTATAATTTAAACCTTCATAAAATGGCTTAGTAGTGTTCAAATAACACTTCTATAATTTAAACCTTCATAAAATGGCTTAGTAGTGTTCAAATAAAAATTCTATAATTTAAACCTTCAGAAAATGGCTTAGTAGTGTTCAAATAAAAATTCTATAATTTAAACCTTCATAAAATAGCTTAGTAGTGTTCAAATAAATATTCTATAATTTAAACCTTCATAAAATGGCTTAGTAGTATTCAAATAAACATTCTATAATTTAAACCTTCATAAAATGGCTTAGTAGTGTTCAAATAAAAATTCTATAATTTAAACCTTCATAAAATGGCTTAGTAGTATTTAAATAAAAATTCTATAATTTAAACCTTCATAAAATGGCTTTGTAGTGTTCAAATAAAAATTCTATAATTTAAACCTTCATAAAATGGCTTAGTAGTGTTCAAATAAAAATTCTATAATTTAAACATTCATAAAATGGCTTAGTAGTGTTCAAATGATAATTCTATAATTTAAACCTCCATAAAATGGCTTAGTAGTGTTCAAATAAAAATTCTATAATTTAAACATTCATAAGATGGCTTAGTAGTGTTCAAATAAAAATTCTATAATTTAAACCTTCATAAGATAGCTTAGTAGTGTTCAAATAAAAATTCTATAATTTAAACATTCATAAAATGGCTTAGTAGTGTTCAAATACAACTTCTATAATTTAAACCTTCATAAGATGGCTTAGTAGTGTTCAAATAAAAATTCTATAATTTAAACCTTCATAAATGGCTTAGTAGTGTTCAAATACAACTTCTATAATTTAAACCTTCATAAGATGGCTTAGTAGTGTTCAAATAAAAATTCTATAATTTAAACCTTCATAAATGGCTTAGTAGTGTTCAAATACAACTTGTATAATTTAAACCTTCATAAGATGGCTTAGTAGTGTTCAAATAAAAATTCTATAATTTAAACCTTCATAAAATGGCTTAGTAGTATTCAAATAAAACTTCTATAATTTAAACCTTCATAAAATGGCTTAGTAGTATTCAAATAAAAATTCTATAATTTAAATTATAGAATTTTTATTTGAATACTACTAAGCCATTTTATGAAGGTTTAAATTATGGAAGTTTTATTTACCTTCATAAAATGGCTTAGTAGTATTCAAATAAAAATTCTATAATTTAAACCTTCATAAAATTGCTTAGTAGTGTTCAAATAAAAATTCTATAATTTAAACCTTCATAAAATGGCTTAGTAGTATTCAAATAAAATGGACTCAACGTTCAATCGATTATTTACAATATTAAATTGACTAGCCAAATGTGAAGTCGACCAATTTAAATGAAAAATTAAGAAGATACTATTATTCATCTATAGACGAACACCTGCACACACTTCTTTGTATGATAGAAATTGAACAACTCTCAAATAAAAAATAATTTAATATCTAAAACATACTATATACTTAGCTCTAAATAAATGACGGGCGCAAGTGTCTCGAAATGCAACGATGTTTTAAACTTAAGATATATCTTTAAAATGATGTATAAAAGACAGGTTACAGTCGTACCGTCTTATAAATTGTGAAATTCATAGTTGTTCCATGAAATTTAAGGAAATGATTTGCTTGTTCCAAAATCTAATTAACATGTAAGTGAGTTATTTTTATCTTCTCATGTAATTATATCGTCTGGAATTTATTATACAATACACATATCTTAATCGACGTCACTCCAGATAAGACATATCTATTTGATGTAAGGAGTTTATCATAATAATAAAAATAGAGAAGTTAAAATGACTTCAAGATAAACCAAGCCATGAAGAGACTCCACCATTAGCGTTCAATCCACATAACCCCGAACAGGCTAGCCGAAAGTAAGCTTTTCAGGTCACCAAAAGAGAATCTAGAGGTTTAAAGGCTGGCTTACAAAGTCTATCTTTATAGTGATTAAGAGGATGACCAGGTATCGGTCTTTTTATCTTTACACAATCTATAGAATGTAAGATTAAAATATATTTACCATGTTTGAAGAAGCAGCAGGAGCAAGAAACCGTTTTCTTATGTTGTTTACTACTAATTAAAATATTTCAAACGATCGGAAAATATAAAATTTGAACATATTTTTAAGTAACATTATTTTTTAAAATAATTTGGTTTTGTTACATTTCCAAATAAAATATTTCTAACGCGTGGTAATTTTAAACGGCATTAATTAGAACGCATTGTTGTATTGAATCTAATATATCTTCGTTTGAATTCGAATGCATTCTCATTATTACATCTATTGTCTAGTTTTCAATTATTTTAGAGCAATTATGTAATTTATTTTATGGATCAATTTTTTCGAATTTCAAAGTCAAATTGAGAATCATATAACGTATAAAATAATACTAATAACCAACTTCATTAAAATACTTATTATATTCTTTTATTTTATATTTTTGTACTCATTTCATTTTTGTATTTTCCTGCGTTCTATACAAATTAAATGAAAATATAATGAAACACTTTTTAAGATGAAACATTTCATATAAAATGATATTTGGGCAATAGTAAACACGCTTGGAAATGTAAAACGATCGACCCTCAGTAGATAAAAGAGAAATGCCTTATTTCTAAGCGGGAAAATGTAGACAGTCTCATGACAAAGTCTCTTTTATTGTGTTTCACAGATAGCATGTAAACACCCATGCGAACCGCATGACTTTTGTAATCATGCCATATAATAGAACTTCATTTTTTATCAATATTCCACATTCATAAGGAAACCGATTGAGATATGTTTTCTCACAAAACATGACGTTTATGTTGTTTATATGGTCTCAAGTAAAACATTTTTCGGTACTCTTATAGCTGACGCGCCAGATTTCCGTGACTTTGCGTCGGCAACGATCGGGCAGGTCGCGGAAACGCCTGAAGGCTGGCGAGACGAGACGAAAACGAGGCTGAAACATGCCAAACGCTTAATGGAAGACTTTCAACGAAAAAAACACATGGATAAAAAGAAATAAAAACAACAAACCGTAGCTGAAGAACTGTAAATAATTATATTTTTATATTTTGGTTGGCAAAATGAATCATTGCCAATCAAATGTGCAGATGTAAATGTTTTGATTTGTTTGTGAAAATAGTTTTTTTTATGGGGGGACTGACATTTTGTCAATGTTTTGTTAACATAAAACAAAGAAAGAAATGAAAATGTTATGCTTTTGAATTAGTCCTTCGCTGAGATTCAACGGCCTAAAACAGCTGATAATAATTAATTGTTGTTGCAATAGAATGAAATTATTGTTTTTCTTCCAAATATTGTCGGCTGCTTGCTATAGTCTGCTTGGCGAATGAATGCTGCAACCTGATAAGTTGATACTTCGTCATCTCTCGGCCGCTTCCAAGACCTGTTCGATCGTTGCCGACGCGAGGTCACGGGAATCTGGCGCGTCGGCTACAACACTATAATTTATCTAATCCGAATGGACGACTAAATGTATTTTGTTTCATAAATGTTGTTTCTAGCTTTATTTCTCCATACATACCAATCAAACCGTTGTATAGCTCTCCTTGAAATGGTTAACTCATGTGTAAAAGCAGACTGTGCGACCCTTAAGAGATATGCAATGCCTTAACCCTAACACTAATCCTTCGTATAGCTCTCCGTAACATGGTTAACATTATTGTAAAAATAGACAGTTCGATCCTAAAAGATATGCCATGATAAACCCTAACCCTAACATTCGTCTAGCTTTCCTGAAAATGGTTAACATAATTGGAAAAGTAAACTGTTCGACTCTCAAGAGATATACCATACCATAACCCGTTCCCTAACCCGTCCTTGAATTGTTAGCATAATATTAAAAGTAGACAGTTCGATCCTAAAATGATATGCCATATAAGCCTCCTAGATATTTCTCTACGGTCTGATTGAGGCAAAATTCCTAGGACAAGGTGATGTATTCATCGTCTCAATGGTTTTGTGTAAAACATTTTATAGACTCTTACAGATTTTTTTATCGCGTTTTATTCTGTTTTGTTAGTATTTTCATCTTTGGTTTTGTTAGTATTTTCATCTTTGGTTTTGTTAGTATTTTCATCTTGTGGTTTTGTTAGTATTTTCATCTTTGGTTTTGTTAGTATTTTCATCTTTGGTTTTGTCAGTATTTTCATCTTTGGTTTTGTTAGTATTTTCATCTTTGGTTTTGTTAGTATTTTCATCTTTGGTTTTGTTAGTATTTTCATCTTTGGTTTTGTTAGTATTTTCATCTTTGGTTTTGTAAGTATTTTCATCTTTGGTTTTGTAAGTATTTTCATCTTTGGTTTTGTTAGTATTTTCATCTTTGGTTTTGTAAGTATTTTCATCTTTGGTTTTGTTAGTATTTTCATCTTTAGTTTTGTTAGTATTTTCATCTTTGGTTTTGTTAGTATTTTCATCTTTGGTTTTGTTAGTATTTTCATCTTTGGTTTTGTTAGTATTTTCATCTTTGGTTTTATTAGTATTTTCATCTTTGGTTTTGGTTTTCCGTCCTTTTTTTCGTTGTTGTCCTATCGTTTTCTATATTTAAAATGAAATCTGATTGTGAGATGTTTATTGATACATGATGATGCCTGTATTGCCTCTAGGGATTAGAATGAAACATTTTCTCAATTTGAATTAGTGATTAAATGTATTGTATTTGTTTCCATTTTAGATTTCGAATACTTATTCGTCTTTATCATCTCTTCTAGTCGAGTGGCTGATGAAACTAATTGTCGATTGCTTTATAGATGCGTTCATGTTTTTGATTAAGATGATTTATTCACGGAAATGTATATGACCGCAGATTATGGCCGCATCTCTTCTATACATCGATTATCTGAAACGTTTTTTTACGTTAATTTTCTGCTTACGCATTTCATAATCTATCCCTATATTTATCATCGTACAATCCACTTCCAAACTCGGTCTATCTGCCATTATTTCGAATCAGCCCAATATCAGCAATTGTTTCCTCAACACACAGGGCTCAAATATTTACTACACATAAACTATACGACATTAATATCAGTCCCGCGTGGAACAAGGTAAAGTAATAATTAGCATTATTAACCCTAACCCCCACATAAGGAATATTGTATATTTATACAGCGGAAAGAAAAAAAGTGTATTTACGTTGAACATGACCGATTTCGAGTACCTCTCCATGGGATGTTTTATAATTAATTTCAAAATCAATCTTCATGGCAAATCTCGAAGTGTCCTTTTGGAAGTATAACTTTCTTACTATCTCGCAAATACATCAAATTGCCGTCGCTTTCGATAATTGCAAAGTTCGTTTCGTACACACTTACTAAAATCAATATTCATTTAATGAGTTAGTATGATTGCCTTCAGCATGAAGCAAATTATCTTCATCTTGTTTCCGAATGACGACTAAACTGACTCAAACGACGATTGCCATTTATCAAGCTTTGTCTGTTCAATTGTTCAATTGTTCAATTGTTCAATTGTTCACTTGTTCAACTGTTCAATTGTTCACTTGTTCAATTGTTAAATTGTTCACTTGTACACTTGTTCACTTGTTCAATTGTTCGATTGTTCACTTGTACACTTGTTCAATTGTTCAATTGTTCAATTGTTCACTTGTTCAATTGTTCAATTGTTCAATTGTTCATTTGTTCACTTGTTCAATTGTTCACTTGTTCAATTGTTCAATTGTTCAATTGGTCACTTGTTCAATTGTTCAATTGTTCAATTGCTCAAATGTCCAATTGTTCACTTGTTCAATTATTCACTTGTTAAAATTGTTCAATTGTTCACATGTTCAATTGTTCAATTGTTCAATTGTTCAATTGCTCAAATGTTCAATTGTTCAATTTATCGATTGTTCAATTGTTCAATTGTTCAATTGTTCACTTGTTCAATTGTTCAATTGTTCAATTGTTCAATTGTTCACTTGTTCACTTGTTCAATTGTTCACTTGTTAAATTGTTGAATTGTTCAATTGTTCACTTGTTCACTTGTTCAATTGTTCAATTGTTCAATTGCTCAAATGTTCAATTGTTCAATTTTTGAATTGTTCAATTGTTCACTTGTTCAATTGCTCACTTGTTCAATTGTTCACTTGTTCAATTGTTCAATTGTTCAATTGTTCAATTGCTCAAATGTTCAATTGTTCAATTTTTCAATTGTTCAATTGTTCAATTGTTCACTTGTTGAATTGTTCACTTGTTCAATTGTTAACTTGTTCAATTGTTCAATTGTTCACTTGTTCAATTGTTCAATTGTTCACTTGTTCAATTGTTCAATTGTTCAATTGCTCAAATGTTCAATTGTTCAATTTTTCAATTGTTTAATTGTTCACTTGTTCAATTGCTCACTTGTTCAATTGTTCACTTGTTTAATTGTTCAATTGTTCAATTGTTCAATTGCTCAAATGTTCAATTGTTCAATTTTTCAATTGTTCAATTGTTCAATTGTTCACTTGTTCACTTGTTCAATTGTTCACTGGTTCAATTGTTCAATTGTTCAATTGTTCACTTGTTCAATTGCTTAAATGTTCAATTGTTCACTTGTTCAATTGTTCAATTGTTCAATTGTTCACTTGTTCAATTGTTCAATTGTTCACTGGTTCAATTGTTCAATTGTTCAATTGCTCAAATGTTCAATTGTTCACTTGTTCAATTGTTCAATTGTTCAATTGTTCACTTGTTCAATTGCTCAAATGTTCAATTGTTCACTTGTTCAATTGTTCAATTGTTCAATTGTTCAATTTCTCAAATGTTCAATTGTTCACTTGTTCAATTGTTCAATTGTTCACTTGTTCAATTGCTCAAATGTTCTATTTTTCACTTGTACACTTGTTCAATTGTTCAATTGTTCAATTGTTCAATTGCTCAAATGTTCAATTGTTCAATTTTTCAATTGTTCAATTGTTCAATTGTTCAATTGCTCAAATGTTCAATTGTTCACTTGTTCAATTGTTCAATTGTTCAATTGTTCACTTGTTCAATTGTTCAATTCTTCACTGGTTCAATTGTTCAATTGCTCAAATGTTCAATTGTTCAATTGCTCAAATGTTCAATTGTTCAATTTTTCAATTGTTCAATTGTTCAATTGTTCACTTGTTCAATTGCTCAAATGTTCAATTGTTCACTTGTTCAACTGTTCAAATTTTCAATTGTTCAATTGTTCAAATTTTCAATTGTTCAATTTTTCAATGGTTCAAATGTTCAATTGTTCAAGACCAGCGATTTTATCGTGGATGAACATTGCCACGTTTACAAGTTTTCAAAGATGAATTTGAAACTTTAATTATTTTCAACAGAAATAGACATCCTCAAAGAATTACAAAATGGCTGCTGAAATATTGACAGCTATTAAATAGTTTCTAAATCTATTGCCTTTATTAACATTAAATACGCCTAGGAGATATAAAAATAAACACTACAAAATATGTCTCGATAGATTTGAGTGAAATGTTTAATATAAAATTAATTAAAATACTAATAATATCAGCTTAATATTTATCGTCCGCATTGGATTTTTGTCATATTATTCGATACTAATTTTATAAAGCGCCTCCCCTGCTAGCAAATTCAAAACCCTTAACACTTTACATAGTCACAAATGTTCCATGTGAATATATAGGGTGTTGATTATATAGTGTGGTTATGCGTTCTTCCTGTTATGTTGTACCCTCAGCAATGAGTCAAGCTGTTCTCTTATAGAAATAGTTTAATTAATTATGGAAATCGAAGAAGATTTTCTATCAACGATATTAATTATATAAAACGAGATCATATATTATTTTACAGACACCAGTAAAAGGAAGCGATTGACAGCCCGGTTTCTGTTTTCACTTAACAGCTCTGCATAGAGAATATCTTTCGACGTTTATCCGTTTTTTATCGAGCTGACGTGGTTCAGCCTGCCACATGAGGAAATACATGCTGGAAAATAGTGAGTATTCGTGTTGTTTAGTTTCTTGCCGTAATCACTGAACTTGTCATTTTATTGTTATGTGTACATCATTACATGACAACAGACCTCTATGCGTTCATTTGATGAACCCTCCAACTAAATCGTGATACAAATACATTTCCCTATTCTAGATTAAAGACAGGGTGGTGGCACCTTGACTATTATATGTACTGCTATAATAGATATTGAATCTGATAAATAATATTCCGATTTCGGCTGAGGAAAAACGAAAATCCCATAAATCGTGTAAAATGGTATTCCTATCATCACAAAATGTTTAAACGCGCTTCTCATACATAACGGTCTAACAACAAACAACTATCTTCAACAACAAACATCCAACTTTGAATGCTTTCTCCGTCACAATTTTAAGTCAAACAATCCAGTTTTTTAGTTATTTTTATGGAAATCGCTCCAGACAAAGCATAAAGCCACTTGATGTAAAAATCTAACAAGAACAAATATGATACTCTCAAAGACAGGCGATGCCTATTGGCCTAAGTCTTGAAAATACCAAAGTTTTAAGTGGGCTGAAAACAATCAGCAGGAAGAGAGTTCCAAAAGCCTGCGGTTCCTGGAAAAAAGCTGCTGGAATAAAACGTTGTACTACAATTAGGTATTTAAACAGCGAATTGAGGAAGATCACTGACCCAACGAGTCAAACGAGCTGAAACAGAAGAAGCGGGCAATGGATCACATGGTTCTGAAGAACACATGCTATAATAGTATTTATAGAAAAGACTGAGACTAGCAACATAACATCTGTGAGAGAGAGGGTACAAAGAAGAAAAAAGGGGGGCAATCAAATTACAGATACGTTTCTGCACCTTATCGAGATCCCTAAAATGGGACAGAGATTCACCAGCCCAAATATGACAACAGTACATGGCTACCCAAAATCCATAACCCAGTAAATAATTCTACATAACCTATTTTTTGGTGGGTGGGGGGGGGGCTATCTCTACCCTAAAAAGATACCGGCACAACAGAAAATGTTTGTAAAATACTATTTTCTATCGAAATTTGTGATGTTTCATTTAAGGGGTCATTCTGTAGTACCTTAATTTTCGATCATCATAAAAGTGGTTTACTGCCTGAGTTAAATATAAAAACACCGATTCTCATTGTGAAAATTCACATGCGTTGTATTGCAGCATAATAAATATAGAAGTTAGAAATAAAAAGAGAGAAAAACAGTTGTTATTACAAAATGGCCATTTGACTTGCTAACATTTATAAGTTCTATTTGTGATAAAAACAATCTACGTGGGATAAACGATTCAATCGATTTCCCTATGTATTGAATGGCGGCTTATTGAAGCTATGTTTGTGTTTGTTCTTTTTTGTCTAATACTTCCTTGTGAATTGAATCTCGACGTGTCAGAACGTTTTCAATCAGATAGAAAGCAAATTAGGTTTTGCGGTTGGCCAAGTGGAAGTTGCTAACTTGAACTCCTCTTTGCAAATATTAAACAAATAAAGTAAACTACAGATCACAACGTGGAAAACGAAGGTTACACAAACAGTGAAAAAAACATCCGAGGAAAGCTTAAAAGCTTTTACGGCTTTAGATATGTTTTCCCGTTGCTAAACAGCGTCGCAATAATTATATTAAGAATTATATTAAGAATAACCATTTCAGAATTAATTATCTAGTATGATCCCTATCTATACAATTAATTTAATGACGGGAGTTTACGGCATGACGTTCATATATGGATCATTGTATGCCGAACACATACATGTATTTTTTTGTTAACTTATGCATTAAACAACCACTATCTGTATATATGTATGAAAGTAGTTATTTGAGTATGCTCTCTGTGGTAAAACTTCGGGACAATTCATTGACTTTAATCTCACGTGTGATCCGAAACCAGACGAATGATTTGCATTGCAGAATACGGGAATTCCGTGGGTGGAAGTTGTCGAATTCGACATAAATATTCCCGGATTTGAAAAAAAAATACAAATGAAGAAAGGGTCGAAGTAAACTCGCCCCCCAAAATTTGAAAATAACAAGCAATATAAGGTTGAAGGTTCAATCCTCAGTACAGGCAGTACTAAAAAATATAATTAAGGATAATCAAGACACCTACCCACGCATGGCTGAAAGAGACGAGAATAATCGAACCCCGGAGATTTAATAAAGGATTCGGTTCGAAAATCCGTATAGATTACCGTATTCGACGTAAATATTTCCGAGTTCGACAAGATAAACCCGAAAGTAAGTCGGAGGTTATATCAACCGACACGTCCGAGATAAGAACTGTAGTTCGAATAATCCGACTTATACAAGATAAGAACTGTAGTTCAAATACTCCGACTTATACAAGATGAGAACTGTAGTTCGAATAATCCGACTTATACAAGATAAGAACTGTAGTTCGAATAATCCGACTTATACAAGATGAGAACTGTATTTCGAATAATCCGACTTATACAAGATGAGGACTGTATTTCCAATAATCCGACTTATACAAGATAAGAACTGTATTTCGAATAATCCGACTTATACAAGATGAGAACTGTATTTCGAATAATCCGACTTATACAAGATGAGGACTGTATTTCCAATAATCCGACTTATACAATATGATAACTGTAGTTCGAATAATCTGACTTATAAAATATGAGAACGGTAGTTCGAATAATCCGACTTATACAAGATGAGAACAGTGGTTCGAATAATCCGAGTAATACAAGATGAGAACTGTAGTTCGAATAATCCGACTTATACAAAATGAGAACTGTAGTTCGAATAATCCGACTTATACAAGATAAACACTGTAGTTCGAATAATCTGAGTAATACAAGATGAGAACTGTAGTTCGAATACTTCGACTTATACAAGATGAGAAAAAAACAAACAATAATATCTCTTAAATACTATGCAAAAAACCAACTTCGCGTTAGTATGCACGTTCTTGCTCGCCACCCTTTTTTTAAAATGGGATCGCCTTACCTCCGAAGATTTATTTATCTAAAAATATTCAGCTTACACTTATCGTATCTGTAAGAAAGAAATATAGTATTTAATTTGAAAAGATTTTAGTTATAACAATAAATAAATTAAACAGTTTAAATAGTCGTTCGATTTATTAAACAGAAACGTATTTACCTAACTATTATATTTACGGGAATTGAAAGAAAATATTTATTGTTGTACAAAAGATATAGATTGCTACAATTGTCGATGAATAAATATAAGGCATATACGTTAGATTCATTTTAAAAATATGTTATTAAACTGACAATTAACATTTTCTACAGGATAATTATTCAGATATAGTAAGACAGTAGGCGTAGACTTTTCACGAGGTCGAGCTAATCTATACACTAATAAGATATTACATGTCGGTGCCTACGTTATCACCCACACACATATTTAAAATCATGGGATCGTACGATGTTATTGTAAGATAATGAAGAGTGGCAAAAAAGGAATCGTGGACAAGTCCATTGTGGGTGGGACGTCGAGAAAGAAATGAAGGCGACTTGATAACTGTTTACAAGGAGAAGGTTCCGAAGTGCAAAACGGACTTGAACAACAACGGTTTTCAAAAACGCGAAGAGCCGAAACGCTTGGTGATCGGAGTTTCGATGTACCGGAAGAATGCGAGTTTACCGATATTTATAGCACCGATGAAGCTTTATTTGCTATGGTACCCAACCTGTCTTGCTGTTAGACTGATAAGCTAGTTGGTACATGAAGGAATCCCCTGACTTGTACTTAACCAAAGTGCTTTTAGAACACTTGCTTCAGTTCACGCTCGGATAGACAATGCAGAGTAAATTGCTTTCCAATCGAATGTATATACGAACGAATTTCTAGCGTAAACCAAGTCTGTGACCTCAGCAAGAAAAAGACTGCCATGAGACAGAAGTATGTCAAAAGATTGTTTAATATGTGTTCGTAACCGGCGTAAACCATCCGGTAATGGCAAATAAAGAAAACCAAAAAGTTTTCATATACGTTCTGTTCTTTGTCATTCTTGTTGGACCTTACCCGGTACCCTTAAAGAACGGGTAATGCAACATTATTACTAATGAATCGGATGTCGCTAAAGTAAAAGATTCCGACTCTTGTTATTTTAAAATGTTGTTTCAAAATCAAATCATGTCGACACGTCGAATAAAGCTGTACAATATTTAATAAATACATAAAAAAATCATTTGTTTTATTTATTTGAAGATGTACTTGTACAATTATTTTGAGAGTGAAAAAGCAGATAATATTTATAGTGTTAAAAACAATTAAATTAACAATATTTGAATACATAAATACAGTAGATACCTGTTAGGTTCGTTTATTAAAAATATACTTAGCTGAAAATGACAAATATTCGTACGGGAGAATAAACCTATCGTCTTCATATTATTCACACTGACAGATATTTCTATTTTGAAAAGAATATTATATTTTATATGCAATTATACAGATTGAGTTATCAAACACCGTTTATTTTCTACTTGCGCCAACCAGTTCTTATTAATACGTGTTTTCAAATATAAGTTACTGTAGCAACTAAAACGATTAAAAACAATAATTATGTTAAGGAGAGTAGAAAGGGGACTTTGAGTTTGCATTCAGCGGCCTTGTAACTCTCGTTTCGTTTATTTTGTCCTTTGGTCCTCCCATTCCATGAGCAAGGTTTCTGACAAAGGGAGACGTGTTTTATGTTTTCTCGGTCAGAATCTATCTATCTAGTATTTTTTAGCTGCTTACATTAACTGGCTTCATGCCTTGTCTGGAGCGATTTCTATTAAAAATGTAACACGTTCTAAATACAATCCTAATGATATTTCATAATAATTGAGTTGTTAACGATAAAATTAAATAATTAATTAATGCTGTAAGCGTATAATGAGCACAAATCGCAACTCTATCCTTATACTAATTATCACATATTCCCTCGACTTTGTGCTAATCATTTGTAAAATAAAAACTCGTTCGTGTATCAGATTGATATCCTCTATTTCATCAACAAACGGCGTGGGCAAAAAACCGGAAACCAACTCGAATTTACTTCAACAACAAAAGCTAAAACTGGGGCCATAAAACCAGCTCACAGAGACAGTCTAACAAAAATTATTCAATGCTGTAAGCGTACAATGAGCACAAATCGTAACTCTATCCTCATACTAAGTATCACCTGCCCTCTTGATCTGTTGCATTACCTGTTCTTTCAGGGTACGCAGTAAGATCCAACAAGAATGATAAAGAACAGAACGTATATGAACAAACTTTGGTTTTCTTTAGTTGCCATCACCGGATGGTTTACGCCGGCTACGCACAGATATTAAACCATCTTTTGACATACTTTTGTCTGATGAAAGTCTTTTTCTTGCTGACGTCACAGACTTGGATTCCGCTAGTTCAAGTCTCTTTGCACTGCGGAACCTTCTCCTTTTTAACAGTTATCAAGTCGCCTTTTGTTCTTTCTCAACGTCCCACCCACAATGGACTCGTCCACGATTCATTTTTTGCCACTCTTCATAATCTTACAGATCTGGTGCTAACCATTTGTAAACAGAAGCTATTTTTAACCTTGAAGTAGTATTTTTTAGTTGATTACATCAAGTTCCTTCATGTTTTGCCTGGAGCGATTTCCATAAAAAACGGGAAAATTTATAAAAATATAACTATGAAACTGGTTAAATGCCTAAACATTTTTTCCAGTTAATAAAAATGGCTACCAACACTTTATATACTGGCTAATATTATAGATATTTTTTCGTAATACACTGAAAAAAATATTTTTTATAAAAATGTAAGTGTAAATACTAAATAGTAATATACAATATATTATTTCAAAAAGTAAGTCAATTAGTCAAATAATTATATGCTTATTTAAATAAATACGTATATCATCATTTAAAGGTTAAGGACAACATTACTTAATGTATGCAGATTAGAGAATAAACTTAATGTATGCAGATTAGAGAATAAACTTAATGTATGCAGATTAGAGAATAAACTTAATGTATGCAGATTAGAGAATAAACTTAATGTATGCAGATTAGAGAATAAACTTAATGTATGCAGATTAGAGAATAAACTTAATGTATGCAGATTAGAGAATAAACTTAATGTATGCAGATTAGAGAATAAACTTAATGTATGCAGATTAGAGAATAAACTTAATGTATGCAGATTAGAGAATACACTTAATGTATGCAGATTAGAGAATAAACTTAATGTATGCAGATTAGAGAATAAACTTAATGTATGCAGATTAGAGAATAAACTTAATGTATGCAGATTAGAGAATAAACTTAATGTATGCAGATTAGAGAATACACTTAATGTATGCAGATTAGAGAATAAACTTAATGTATGCAGATTAGAGAATAAACTTAATGTATGCAGATTAGAGAATAAACTTAATGTATGCAGATTAGAGAATAAACTTAATGTATGCAGATTAGAGAATACACTTAATGTATGCAGATTAGAGAATAAACTTAATGTATGCAGATTAGAGAATAAACTTAATGTATGCAGATTAGAGAATAAACTTAATGTATGCCGATTAGAGAATAAACTTAATGTATACAGATTAGAGAATAAACTTAATGTATGCAGATTAGAGAATAATCTTAATGTATGCAGATTAGAGAATAAACTTAATGTATGCAGATTAGAGAATAAACTTAATGTATGCAGATTAGAGAATAAACTTAATGTATGCAGATTAGAAAATGCACTTAATGTATGCAGATTAGAGAATAAACTTAATGTATGCAGATTAGAGAATAAACTTAATGTATGCAGATGAGAGAATAAACTTAATGTATGCAGATTAGAGAATAAACTTAATGTATGCAGATTAGAGAATAAACTTAATGTATGCAGATTAGAGAATAAACTTAATGTATGCAGATTAGAGAATAAACTTAATGTATGCAGATTAGAGAATAAACTTAATGTATGCAGATTAGAGAATACACTTAATGTATGCAGATTAGAGAATAAACTTAATGTATGCAGATTAGAGAATAAACTTAATGTATGCAGATTAGAGAATAAACTTAATGTATGCAGATTAGAGAATAAACTTAATGTATGCAGATTAGAGAATAAACTTAATGTATGCAGATTAGAGAATACACTTAATGTATGCAGATTAGAGAATAAACTTAATGTATGCAGATTAGAGAATGCACTTAATGTATGCAGATTAGAGAATAAACTTAATGTATGCAGATTAGAGAATGCACTTAATGTATGCAGATTAGAGAATGCACTTAATGTATGCAGATTAGAGAATAAACTTAATGTATGCAGATTAGAGAATAAACTTAATGTATGCAGATGAGAGAATAAACTTAATGTATGCAGATTAGAGAATGCACTTAATGTATGCAGATGAGAGAATAAACTTAATGTATGCAGATTAGAGAATACACTTAATGTATGCAGATTAGAGAATAAACTTAATGTATGCAGATTAGAGAATGCACTTAATGTATGCAGATTAGAGAATGCACTTAATGTATGCAGATTAGAGAATAAACTTAATGTATGCAGATTAGAGAATGCACTTAATGTATGCAGATTAGAGAATAAACTTAATGTATGCAGATTAGAGAATAAACTTAATGTATGCAGATGAGAGAATAAACTTAATGTATGCAGATTAGAGAATAAACTTAATGTATGCAGATTAGAGAATAAACTTAATGTATGCAGATTAGAGAATAAACTTAATGTATGCAGATTAGAGAATAAACTTAATGTATGCAGATTAGAGAATACACTTAATGTATGCAGATTAGAGAATAAACTTAATGTATGCAGATGAGAGAATAAACTTAATGTATGCAGATTAGAGAATAATCTTAATGTATGCAGATTAGAGAATAAACTTAATGTATGCCGATTAGAGAATAATCTTAATGTATGCAGATTAGAGAATAAACTTAATGTATGCAGATTAGAGAATGCACTTAATGTATGCAGATTAGAGAATAAACTTAATGTATGCAGATTAGAGAATAAACTTAATGTATGCAGATGAGAGAATAAACTTAATGTATGCAGATTAGAGAATAAACTTAATGTATGCAGATTAGAGAATGCACTTAATGTATGCAGATTAGAGAATAAACTTAATGTATGCAGATTAGAGAATAAACTTAATGTATGCAGATGAGAGAATAAACTTAATGTATGCAGATTAGAGAATAAACTTAATGTATGCAGATTAGAGAATGCACTTAATGTATGCAGATTAGAGAATAAACTTAATGTATGCAGATTAGAGAATAAACTTAATATATGCAGATTAGAGAATACACTTAATGTATGCAGATTAGAGAATAATCTTAATGTATGCAGATTAGAGAATAAACTTAATGTATGCCGATTAGAGAATAAACTTAATGTATACAGATTAGAGAATAAACCCGCTGATACTCAGATTGGCTTTTATTTATTGGATATTTACTGAATTGTATTTGTTTACGAAATAAATCAGATGATACAAAATAACGTTTCGTTTTATTGCATTACCCGTTCTTTCAGGGTACCAGGTAAGGTACAACAAGAATGACAAAGAAGAGAACGTATATGAAAACACTTTGGTTTTCTTTATTTGCCATTACCGGATGGTTTACGCCGGCTACGCACAGATATTAAACCATCTTTTGACATACTTTTGTCTGATGAACGTCTTTTTCTTGCTGAGATCACAGACTTGGTTTACGATAGAAACTCGTTCGTATATACATCCGATTGGAAAGCAATTTGCTCTGCATTGTCTATCGGAACACTTTGGTGATTCCCTCATGGTACCAACTTGCTTATCAGCCGCATTTTTAGTCAGCGGGCACAAAAGTCTAACAGCAATACGGGCTTGCGTATCCTAGCCAATAAAGCTTCATTGGTGCCATAAATATCGGTAAACTCGAATTGTTCCGGTACATCGATACTCCTATCACCAAGCTTTTCGGCTCTTCACGTTTTTGAAACCGTCGTTGTTCAAGTCACTTTTGCACTGCGGAACCTTTTCCTTTTTAACAGTTATCAAGTCGCCTTTATTTCTTTCTCGACGTCCCACCCACAATGGACTCGTCCACGATTCCTTTTTTGCCACTCTTCATTATCTTACAGTTTTACTGCGCTTTATTTATGTAGAATTATTCACGATAATATTTATAATAAATATTAAATGACAACAAATAATTAGAAACCATGAATACTTGAAACGTATTTGTTCGAATCAGTTTCTTATTCTATGAAGCAAAATGTATTGCATATGAACATTCAATTAGAAATTAAGAGAAAATCAGTCAACGGGGTATATAATATAAACCATTATTTTCATGATTAAAATGTACGAAATAGATCAGCTTTTTTAAAACTAATAGTTCACCCCAAACAAGGTAGGCCGCCACGGTAGACGTAATCGTCTACTGAGAATTAAGATGTAAGTTTTGTGTGTCATCCTAAGTTGGGAGCTGTGAGGCGAGATTTCTGTTTACATTAGTTTTAAATTCCTGCATGTCGGTACAATCGTGGAAACAGGGAGAAGGGAATGAGTTCCAGAGGCCGGCTGCACGATGAAAATAAGCTATTTAAGTAGAAGACCCACCGGCATCTGGATACCTCCACAGTGAATTGATAAGACTAAGCTGATGTCAGATTGGTATAGTGCATTTATGTCGAGGGGGTCCTTAGAGCAGCAAGTGAGTCGAAGCACAATCCATTGAATTACTTGTAAAACAGGCAAAAAGATGCAACATTGCGGCGATGGGACAGGGGCTGGAGTTTGGTTGGTAGTTAGGGACCTATAAAGTAAGCAACTTTTTTAAAACCTTTTCTAAGTGGGAGAGACTAGTGGATAATGACGCAGCCCGGATGTGGCAACAATACTCCATGCATGGGCGGACGGTGGCTTTGTAGAGATATAAGATAATCAGAAACTTCAGGGGAATTATCACACAGACGCAGAATATCCATTATAATTAAATAGAATGCAATAGTTTTCTCATTACTCTTCGAGTAATGATAGTAGTGGAGGATGTTGATGTCTTTACAGTGCAAGATACCACAACATTGATTATTAATAAATTACAATAGACGTTTGTTTATAGTGCACAGCAAGAACGAGAGCCAAGTCAAGAGAGTTCATTATGCAGTAATAACTTTTTATCTGCCAAGATTATCAACAATGAATAATGATGAGAATCTATTGAGTCGATTTCCAACGTTTCGTCAATTCTTCACAACACATAATGCGTCCATTCGTAAACGTCGACTTTCAGCTAGACAGATTCCATTCTTCCCTGATGAGAAACGAAGAGCAACTTATGTAAATGTGAGGTTTGTTTATTGTGATCAAAGGATTCCTATGATTAAAACTACGTATAATTAATGGTGTCTCTTTTACGTATGTTTTCTTTTATGTTGTTGGCAGCAATCTATCTCAAGAGATAATAGATATTGTCTAAAACGCGAAGATGAGGCTATAGTGAGACAAAGGTTTCGCAATATCCAACGGCAGTTAAAGTCATATAGCATTGTTTTAAAGAAATTGAAGACGTGCAGAGGAAATACTAAGTTTGACATGTGAGTAATTATTATGTTATTCCGTAGATTTCTTTCTCCTACACACATTTACTTGCCAATTAGGCTTAAGCTACTCTACTATTAAGCTCATTTTGTTCTTGGCCTTTTGGCTAAGATCAAAGTGTAATATCTGTTCCGATGGATACTGCACCCCATAGACTGGCATTGTCTTGGCCTCTGGGGCTTGATTTACGCCGGTCTATGGGTTTGTCCTCCCAGGCTTCGCTTCCCCTCTTCGGGGAGGAGTAAGTTTATTGCTTACTGCCTGAGGCGCCCCTACGGGGGAATGCCGACTGGGCTGCCCAGGCAATTTTTAAACCCCACTTTCCCGACCCGACTTTGAGTCACATCTTACTTGTGAGAGTAAGATAAAAACTGGCCTTGTGCCTAACTCCTAGAGAGGAGTAAATCAATACTCTACTATTTAGCAAATAGTGAACGAAGAAATACGGATTCATAATTTTCTAAACAGTATCAGTGAAAGTGACTACTCAGCCAGTTCTATTTCTAAACTTCAATCAACTTGTATTCTCAATATGTCGCCCGGGTTTTACATAGCTTTATTTTGGTGATGCAATAAGAACCAATGTTCACAGTGATATGGCCGTATGTTGATTTGGTCTCTATTACTGACGATTAGCCGATGTAAGTAAATAACAATGATTTAATATACGAGCCATGTCTAGAAAGTATCCGATCTTAAGCCAATAACAAAAATATTTCAAAAAATTTACGGAGTTGGGACTCTAATCCCTTTCAAACTTAGTCTACCGATTCATCCACTGTCGGAAACCACTCTTAAAATCTTCTTTGGGAATGGTGTTCATCTCCGCCGTCGCGTTCCGCATTATCACTTTTTTTTCGCACCCTCTCAAAAACAGCTGCACTCCGAGCAGTTTGGGGCCTGCCAGAACGCTGATCACTCTCCGCTGATGTGCGACCATCTTTGAATCGCTTGAAACACTATTTAATTTGTGTTACAACCATCGCATATTCTCCAAACACTTGCTAAATCTAACGCGACGGCGGAGATGAACACCATTCCAAAAGAAGACTTCCAGATGTGTTTCCGGCAGTGGATGGATCGGTGAGCTAAGTGTGTGTATTTTACAAACGTATAGTACGTAAGCAATATACACACTTTTGCCTTAAATTCTCAAGAACATTTACCAAGCTCGATATATGGAGTTACCTTTTAGGATCGTAGTTATAATTAAGCTGTATTCTCTACAACTGGCAACAATGCAGAATTCTAGACTGTATTATTGTCTAACTAACCTATTAAGTTCTATAAACAAAAATATTTTATTCTTTTCTTAAAAGGTGTCAGCGCTCTTTAATTCTAAGTGGATCAAATAAAAAAGCGACATAAAAAGCTATAAAAAGCTCTGAATGTTAGAGTAATTATCTTAAGTAACATTAAATATATATATATATACATATATATATATGAGTATATGAAAGGATAAAAATAATCCGACGGTATAAAATTAAAAATGGAAAAGCGAAAGACCTTTTCGCTCAACGTTTCGCCCAAATTTCACGTGGGCTTTGTCAAGAGCGGACGAAGAATACAAACATGACAAAAGACCATTTTTGTATTCTTCGTCCGCTCTTAACAAAGCCCACGTGAAATTTGGGCGAAAAGTTGAGCGAAAAGCTCTTCCGCTTTTCCATTTTTAATTTCATATATATATATATAGATATATATATATATATATATATATATATATCATATAAACATATAAACTGTTATAAAATGGCGTCTAAAATATATCCGAGAGAGATTATTCAGATCTAAATAATATATATATATATATCATGATAAACTACAGAAAGGTGTTAGTAGTTTCTTGTTTTACTTTCTTTCACAATGTTTATATATATATATATATATATATATTTATATATATATATATATATATATATATATATATATAATATTGAATATAAGAGACAACTCATGTCTAGATATCCTTTGGTAGATCCTTTCAATAGTCTGAATCAGGATCTTAGTTTCGTACTTATTACATAATTTCCGCCAACACCTTCTATGATACAGACACATGTTCTGTACCTGATTAACCTCATTCCCCTGAAGATGGACCCGGATGGGTCTGAAAGTAGGCGGGAGATAAATCCAAATGGCAAATTTATCAGCCAATTCCCCATCCGAAACTAAGATCCTGATTCGGATTATTGAAAGGATCTACCAAAGGATATATAGACATGAGTTATCTCCTATATCAAACAACACTTGCCTGCAAGAGATGCTGCTTAGATATGCACACACACATATATATATATATATATATATATATATATATATATATATATATATATATATATATATATATATATACTGAAACAGTTACATGGTATTTACACTGAAAGCGGCGAGCATAAATATCTAAACATTCGATAGTACTCAACGACAGAGACAAACATTGCACTGAGGCTTTTAGGTGAATGTTTATTTTTAATCTTTCCGACAGTGATCGACTTTCAATATATGTATATATATATATATATATATATATATATATATATATATATATATATATATATATATATATATATATATAAAAATAAAAATTGAATAAAGAATAAGCAATTCAACAACTAACAAAAATAAACTCAAAAACTCATGTTGTAAAGTTCTACCGAGATATTTCGGCCGTCAAGATACGGTCATTTTCGTTCGGTTCATATTGTCTGAAACATTGTTGTTTTTTTTTCTCATATATATATATATATATATATATATATATATATATATATATATATATATATATATATTATATGAGATTATAAAGTAATATTGGTGTTATCTCTTAAATAAGGATAGCTTATTTAAAACGAGAGATAAGTAGACTCAGACTCGTATTTCGACCCGACCCTGTAATGCGACGATGTTCAAAGAATTTCGATTTGTAATGAATGTGCCGATAGCAAATCTGTGATCAATAAAATCAAAAGAAATTCTCCGTCCAACCGAAACGTGCCACACCCATATGTTAAATGCTAATCTTGACATATGCTTGTTATACCTCAAAAGATTAGCATTAGTTGTCTTCATCCTAACATGAACATTGATCCCCTTCATTGAAATGTTGTTTTGTATGTGCCTTGGCCAAATTAGTGGTTAGCCGGTTTATTTTTGATCTTCAAAACATCATGCATGTATTTATACGATTGACTGTCGTTCTATCAATAGAATGCAAAGGAACAGTCGTCAGTGAAACTACTAATACTGATTTGTTGTTAAGTCGATGGTAGAACGTGAGTATCTTAAATGCATTTTCTAGTAAAATTACTCTTCTTAGACTTTCTTCTGTAGAATTATGAATATGTTATGACTATTTTCAAGTATTTATCAGTCGGCTATATTGTATATCATCGTTATAGTGCTGACATATTTATTATGTGTTGGTAAGTTGTCAGATACTAACATATATCGTTCAAAAGCCTGACCTATAATAAACAACGTTGATGACATTTGAATTCCAACAGGTGTCGACCCCATTTTTTAGGCCATGTAAGAAAAACACTATGTAGCCAGTTTAGGACTTTTATCATGTTTTACCTAATTACGTAAATTACATAAACATAACTACGTAAATTACATAAAAACATAATTACGTAAATTATATAAAAATAAAACTTACATTGTTATCTTCTGCACATTAACTGATATCCGAAATTTACACAAATATATGTATTTTTTAATTAATTTAAATGGAAATATTATTGTAGATTTCTTTAATTTCATAGTTGTGTTGTTCTATTGATATTCCCATTTCTGTCTATAGTATATGATGTACAAGTTAAAAATGAGCAATATAAAAGCCGAACAGATAGTATTAAAGACAATGGTCATGGTCTGCTTTAATTAATAACATTTATACACAAATGAAGACAAACAAAATAACCTTATATGTCTGATCATCTAAAAGAAAAATGTAAAAAACACAAAACGAAACGAAACAGAGTTGTTTCTAGTTTAATAAAGGTTTTACATTTTTATTAAAATGCTCACTCTACTAAGTTAACGTGATTAATCCTGGTGCTACCAGATCAGACTGTCTGAAGATATCGGCTTCCTTACCAAAAATGCATCAAACATTTATATAATTGTTTTTTTTACTTTCCCTTTGCAAAACTCAATCATTTTCTGCAAAGTAAAAAAACAAAAAAACAAAATGTTTAACTTTACAAAACATCCAAACCTAACACCATCGTCACTCATTTGAAATATGTTTTCTGGCCTAAGGTCGGATACTTCTGGAATAGTGCTCACATAAACTCTAAGAGACGTCGCCCATCGGGTGGCTCCTGGGAGAATAATTAAAATACTATGATTTGATAACAAATCATGTCGGTTAAGCCGTTTTATATTAAGGTTCGTCGCAGCGAATACATGCTTAATAATATGTAAAAGTTTACATTGAGAAGTCCTTCACATGTTTTAAAAAGCGTGAAAGGCAAAGCCGTGATAAGTGGAATCTTATATTTTTTGCACTCTGCGTTGTATGTACTAAAATACGTAACCAATCATTCAGAATGAGTTATATATCCAGTGTTTTTCCTAGCATAATAAAAATATTTATTAAATCAACCAATTAAGTTGTACTCGCCATAATAGACGCGTCAGAAATTCTTAATTTTATTGCCCTATCATTTAAATAACTTTGGCCATGTGTACATTGTTTTGTAATAAGAACTCTTATGCATGTAATATCACACATTCACGTATACATTTCACTATTCCATTTCAACTCACACACACATATATATATATATATATATATATATATATATATATATATATATATATATATATATATATATATTCACTCTACATTGTCTGGATAATAACGGACCGCATTTTCCCCTTATTCCAGGAGCACCAGACAGATTAAACCTTGCTATATCTAAACCAATACCTACACATCTCTATAACTGGTTGATTTTCGTCTATGAATATTGTAACCGTTACAAATATTTATTAATATATATATATATATATATATAAAAGGGAAATACTGGGTATTTCCCTTTTATTCTTTTTTGAGTATACATTTATACTTTATATATATATATATATATTTACTTGTCTGTATAAATATATATATATTTACTTGTCTGTATATATATATGTATGTATATATATATATATATATATATATATATATATATATATATATATATATATATATAATGTGTGTGTGTGTTTTCAATTTCGGAGAGAGCTGAGAATCGTGTAAAACAGTGCCCAGTTTTAGACAAATTTACTAAACTGTCAGCGTGTGAGCAGTATGACACATGATGCAAATGTCAATCCGTTTTCCGTTTGTTGTTTCTCATGAAGATCTGTTTTTCACTAAAAATACTAACTTTGTTTGATTAAATAGTTTCTTATGATGAAACAGCCATAGCATATTGTCATATACGAAAACTGTTTATAAATGCGTTGAATAGCATACCAGATTCTTTGAAACAAAAAACAAGAATATCCATTGAGTTAAAAGCATGTGAGTTTAACTACACAGCCGTTGAAGCACTAGCTGGTGTAGCGGCACGTAAAAGCTGTGATACAGCGAAACAGTCAGTATGTGAGTGACTATATATATATATATATATATATATATATATATATATATATATATATTTATATATATATGTATATATATACATATAACTATATCAGATAATCGAATTATATATATATATATATATGTGTATGTATATCGAGACATCATTGTTTCTCTCAGTCACGTATTATTAAAAATAACCGACGACTCGTGTCTGGATATTTTTGTATTGATCCCTTCCATTTTTCGGATTAAAGTGCTAATCTCGGATGAGAATTGACTGATGAATCTGCCGTAATTTTCTTTTTGGTCCAAATTACTTTCTGACCCATCTGGGTCAATCTTCAAAGAAAATTACGGCAGATTCATCAGTCAATTCTCCACCGAGATTAGGACTTTAATCCGGAAAATGGAAGGGATTCATACAAAAATATCCAGACGCGAGTTGTCTGTAATATTTAATATATATATATATATATATATATATATATATATATATATATATATATTTACAAAAATATATATATATATATATATATATATATATATATTTACAAAAATATATATATATATATATATATATATATATACATATATATATATATATATTTACAAAAATATATATATATATATATATATATATATATATATGCAAACATTGTTGACAATAACATAATTCGGCTGTGAAATTATACTTTTCTATTTTTCGAATTTTCTAATAGTTTGTTTTCTATTAAAAAAAATGAAGAAATGCTCTATAAGTATTACGAATGTTTTCTATTCTTCGTCGAATCATCCCCAGGTGTTAAAAGCAAATGAACAAGAAAGCTGGAGAAAGAAAATATTCCGTTAAGAGAGCGGAGAAACGCGCACGTAAAAAAAAAACGTTTTCGGATTGTTTCAAGAAATAAATTGACAATTTAAATTCAGTGACGCTTCAGTGGCATCGCAGAATAAAATCGCATTACGTTACGCATTATATATATATATATATATAAAGATAAATGAAAGAAGAGAGATAAATATGTACGAACGACACATTTATTACAACTTCGATTCTTCAATGCAAGGTGTGCTCGAAAAAAACATGTTTCTTTTTCTTTCCTTAAGCCAAAGTTTTTCAAAGATTTTATTTGACTCGATTGAAATCACTACTTAAATTTCCGACTGCTTGCATTTAATATACACAGCTCATTCTCAATTTCCGAAAAAACTACGTTCATTCTCGGTCCGCGGAACTATTTTAAAATAGCCCTGATTCTCAAAATAACATCTTAATAAGTGCGTTCCACCTACCATTGAATTAAACATCTTTCTATTGGATTTACTTCATTTTTGAACTTTTTCAATGCTGCCTTCACGAAACCCTTTTTTCCATCTTTAAATCTCCTTTCACCGGACACTTTATCTACCGACATTCACCAACTTGACAGACTCCCTATTCACCAACTTGACAGACTCCCTATTTTTACACGCACATTCCCACGTTCTATTACTTAATATTTTATCAAATTTTGAATGTTGGCTAATTCCTCTGATGATAAGATTTTAATCTTTGAATAGCCTTGGCTTAAGGAAAGACAAATAAACATGTTTTACCGAGTACAACTTGCATTGAACAATCGAAGTTGAAATATATTTGTCATTCGTACATATTTATCTCTCTTCTTTCATTTATCTTTATAATTGCTCTATCTCATATATTGAGCTTAAACTATATTAGTATAGGTTATATCCTCTAGAAGTATACCTTTAGTTTCATATTATATATATATATATATATATATATATATATATATATATTATATGATAATCTATTCATGATAAGTGAGCTACATAGAAACGTCCATGTTTTATCCTCTAATTAAATGGTTACGTAAAATGTCTGAATCTATGGTTTGCAAATCATACAACCACACATGAAATCTGATGATTTATGATAGCTTTTTTAACATGGTTAACCCAAACAAGGCAAACTGCCACTGTAGACGTAAGGGGCTACTGAGAAAAAAAATGGGACACGGTTGGGGGGTCAGATGTCTGTTCACATTAGTTTTAAATTTCTGCATGTCAGTACTGTCGGGGAAACAGGGGGCAGCCAGGGAGCTCCAGAGGCCAGCAGCACAAGGAAAGAAGCTATTTGAGTAGAAGGCTCTCCGGCAGCTGGGGACCTCCACAGTGAATGAATGAGGTTTAGTTGATTGTCGAGTTAGTCTAGTGAATTTACGTCGAGGGGGCACCAGAGTAGCCAATTCATCGCAGCATAATCTATTGAAGTATTTGTAAAACAAACATAAGGATGCTACATTGCGGTGATGGGACAGGGACTGGAGCTTGGTTGACAGTGAGGTACCTATTAGGTTGGCGATTCTTTTGTGGACCTTGTCAAGGAGGGAGAGACTAGTAGATGATGCACCAGCCCAGATGTGGCAACACTACTCCATGCATGGGCGGATGGATGCTTTGTAGAGATACAGGATAATGTCAGGTGTGAAGAGTTTACTAGCACGGTAGAGGGAGCCAACCTTCTTTGAGGCAGCCTTGGCAATGTCTTCAATGTATTTGTTCCAATTGATGTTACCTGTGAAGGTTAGGCCGAAACCTAGTCTGCAAATAAGAGGTTAGGTCGAGGAGTTTGAATGATGAACTCTCAGGTAGGGTGTTAGTTGCCATGGCAATCGGTGGTTGGAGAGGTTTATTGTAGTTATTGAAAGAAAGAAGCTTTGTCTTTGCGGCATTAAAATTTACCAACCATTTATGACCCCGATCGACTACAGTCTGGAGGTCATCTTATACTACTACTATGTTCTATCTAAGTATTGAGCACTGTTGAAGTAGCACCTGAAAATGTCAAACAACAATACATGATATTACTTTTTTATATCATATGTGTATATACCTGAAATAGTAATAAATTATATACTCAACCGCAATGATCCAAAATCATTGAAAAAATCTTATATATCAGAGAAAATGTGTTTACTTAAGGTTTAATATAGAAGAAACAAGATTTGCTTTTTTTTCTGTATTTCAATTCGATCGAAAATATTTGTGTTTTCAATGTTAGTTTAATTAACTTCAATGTCATAAGGCCTAGATGAAGTATTACATTCAAATATTTGTAGGATCTAATCATTTTTTCAACTGAACTTCTACAAAAGGCTATATTAAGTAGAACTTTACGGCGCCTTATCGTCTGAAGTGTAGTATCGAATGGGAGAAGCAATCTTTTTTATAACCATGATGAATCTATTCAACCGCTTACGAAATAAATGTAAATATCGCTGCATTGTAGTTGTAGCCTTTGTGTCTCTGACAATGCAATCCATTACTTTGTAGAATGATCTAAAAAAATAGCTTAACTTTTTTAAGCGGAGTCTAGACCGGTTGCTCTAAAGAGATCACACCCATGCAAAGCGTATTAAAGAAACTCAGAACAGAATACCATATAATCACACTTTTAGGCGGACAAATATGTTATAATTAAATGTTTGCTTTACAAGAAATAAGTAAATATACACATGTGTATTATTATACTAAAACTGAGTAAATTAACACTTGTTTTTTTAAGCTTTTTTCTATATATTTTACGTACATGGAAATATGTAAAAAAAATGTTTCTTTGGTTTCATGATTGCATTATATATTAAAAACTCCATTTTAGTTGTTCTAATAATCTGTAATTTGTAATTTACACATCGGATCACATATGTCACACTAATTAACTATACATTATTCTCTTCTTTGATCAGTCTGTCTGGAGATATCGGCGTCTAGACCTAAAATGCACTGAACATTGATGGTTTTATTTCCATTGGTAAAAAGTCAATCATGTGCTGCAGAATCTAAAAAAAACCCAATGATTTCCAGATGAGAATAGTAGTCCAAACTAAAAATATTATAAATATACATTGTATAATATATTATAATAAATACATCGTTCATGGTCTTCAATTTTTAATGTGAGATAGATAGAAAACACACTCCAAGACGCTGTCTCATACAAGGTTCGTATTCATAATGTAGCAACTCCGATGATCCCAGGCGAAAACATAACGATGCTTGGGTTAGAGTCGTATGGAGTCTTGTAGAAGGTTTTTCCTATTTAATCTTATTCTACTTATTTGCTATATGTTTCATTTGATTTTGAAAATACATCTTTGATATTCTGAAATTTATAGATGTACATATTTGATAATTTGTGTATGTCGAATGCACAGGCTGCCGCAGGAAAAATCTGATACCTGACTAGAAATAAAAGCTAAATAGCCAATAAAAAACGAAACTTACATATGCAGAGAAAGGGCACTTTATCTAGTAACAGTTAGAGTTACAAAATACATTCTTTTTACAATGTAACAAGCGACGGAGACGACCCCATCAAGGCGGACGTGAAATTAGTCGTATTCTTCGGCGACAAGTTTCTTGTCTATAGCTACGAATGCCTCCACCATTAAAACCTTCAGAAAGTCGACTGTTATTTAGGCGTACTAGTGTGTCTTTGCTTCGATCACGACCCTGAATAAATAATCAAGGAGTTTAAAGTCGGGCGCGAAGGGCCTCAACATAAGTCCGGCAACCAGTCGTTATGAATATTGTTGAGCACCAACGTCTGAGTTGTTTTTGCTTTGTTGCAGAGCTGAGTTCTGCTGAAAGACGTAGGGGCGTCCGGCGCCGGTCTTGTCTATCCTGGTCTTTACCACGCTCCTAAGCACCTCCTGGTAGATTTCGACGGAGGCTTACAGCAACTTTTGGTAACTAGAACTGAGGCATGCTGTCTCCCGTGTTGTATTTGACGTAAAGGACACTGATGGAGGAGAGAAACTTCGTATTCTTCACTACAGAAACATTCTCCATGTGTTTTCAGGTCAATGTATTCGTCTGCCTGTTGCTCGTCTGGTCTTGGTCGAAATCTAACCATCTCTCCGGACCCGTTCTTGAAATCTTTAAGCTAAGCCGCTGCTTTAATCTTATCCGACCCCTTTGAGACACTCGTGATAGGCATGCGGTGAGACTTGCTGTAGGAGGAGTAACCAATGTCCTTTGTGGTCCTTCGTGGTCCTTCAGGGTCCTTCGGCAGATCGTCGACTTGTGACAGCCAAGTTCAGAGACGATTTTGTCGTAGCTCTGACTTATGGATTTTGCTACAAAACTCTGTACACTTATAATCAATTTCTATTTTAAATATTTTTCTAATAAGGTTTATACAACTATCAGTTGTGCACATATATGAAAATCAGACAGAAATAGCAATTGATAGACAACAAATGGCCACTAATATAACAAAATCTAGTAATTATAGACGGTATGAGCTGTATAATGCATATTGACTCAAACTTATTAAAACCGTGTTTAAATTAGTCAAGTATAATTTATTATTAACTAACTGTGCCAGAAAAAATAAAAGAATTAAAAAAAAAGTTTTGACTGTGATTCAATTTCCAACCGAATTTCGTGCAACACACTTTCTCTCTACCTTTCTCTCTCCAATCCAAATCGCTTCTCCCCTTCCCAGATGTCCTCTTCATGTATATCACCTGATATCCACATATGCAAATCAGACCACGATAAACGCCTGCACCTATGAAGAGAAGTCCTTTTTAAATCTACATACGACATGCAAAGCACCTTCTTCTTTTCCTGATGGTGAGTGTTCCTCTTTATTGTCACATTTATTTATTTTAATTTTAATACGATTGGAAAATATATAAACACTGTCACATTTATAAGTGAAACTGCAACTTGTGTTAAATTAAGCGTTTAAAAACGAACATGGCCATTCGATATAATGCAAAACGATTTTATACAAACAAAATCAAATTTGCATTTAAAAATATATTTATTATCGCTCTGTATATTTCATTTACTGTTCGGATACATATTTTTTGCTATAATAACGCGATGTTGCCCTAGAGTGAAAATAATGACTGAATTGTTTACGAAAAGTAAGTAATTTTGGCTGACTATAATCTTAAGGATATATTTTTGGCAGAAGTTTGTGTAAATAACTTATGATAGGATTACTTCCCTTCATATGATGTTCAAAAATACTCATTGAGTAAGCGAGAAGAGTATAATAATAATTAAAGGTTCATTAGTTTAGGAGGTTATCAGGAACATACATATTTATGATCCTAGGGCGAGTACTCCGGTTATGTTATATTGTAGTACATAACTTCGAATTTGATGTAGAGCAATTATCTTCTCTATCAAATCTTTTATATATCGAGTATTTTAAAAGTGTTTTTGGATCGTGCTAGTTTAAAAGCACCCGACAAATAGTAAAGTCTGTAAAAAGTAATGCGCCTGCATTATCAACATGTTGACTAAAATATATATCCCATAATTAATTATATATTAGTTCACGTTCTTCTCTTCATGTAGTGTTTATTTCGTTTCATACTCGCTTCAAAATGCGATAGGTTTTGCAGCAAAAATGAAAAAAATCTAAGTAGAAATGTTTTCATACCTTATAATATATTATAGTAGAATGTCGACATTTTCTTCGTACACAAGAGTATTTAAGATTCAGTCAACTTCATATTCTCTCGTTTCGAACGAAAATATCGTTGTTTCTTGTGTTCCTAGACTCATTCTAGATTAATGATTTAATTATAAAAAAATATTTTAACAGATTCCTCAATCAACATACCCCCAAAATACAAACAATAACATGTTTATATTTTAATTTTAATCTCAAACTTAAAATTATCAAAACAATCGCAGTCGCATTAAAACCTCTACTAATACTCGTGACCTTAATTTCCTTAGTGTCATACTTATTATTAAGTATCGGAATTTTCTGTCACACTTGCATGATCTTATGCCTACCATTTAAAGAGACTAATTGCTCTATGTGTGTACATCGAGTCTAGTTTCTCTTATTTGATCAACTATTACAGAGTTTAAAGTCTATAATAGGAATGTCTTCAAATCTTTTGCAAGATTGTTCAGTTTAATTACGTGTCTATTTTGCGACTGTTTCATAGAAAGCTGTGTATGCTAAATAATTGATGCGTAGAGTTTAATAGTTTTCTAATATTTCTTGAGAATACAATTTTAAAACACACCTGCCGTTAATAAGGAATATAAAAAATGAAGACATGAATATACTTTCTTGCAAGGATTCAAACTAGGTCAGAAGGCTTCACACACATTCGCCAATATCATCAGAAGCATGGGCTAAAGGCCCACAAGAAATGTGAATAATGAGAAGTTGGATTAAAAAATGACAATGAAAGCTTTTAACAACAATAACGTAAAAAAGCTCCTGAACTTTTAGCAATAGATGTTTAAAATCAATTTTTATGGAAATCACGCCAGACAACGCATGAAGCTACTTGATTTACGGAGCTAATAATAACTAGCTATGATTATCGAAAATACAGAAGATGTCTATTTGGCTTTATTTTTGAAAAAAATAAAACAAGGATATTACTAGGAGGAAAACAATCAACAGGACGATAGTTTCACTAGCCTGCAGTTCTTGGAAAGAAGCTATAAAATAAGAAGCTGTATTACAACGCCTGAGCAAAACTAACATCGAAGTGTCATATAAATGTTTAAGGAACAAACTGTCAGTATTTCAACGATGTGCGACGTTTCAAAAACAAATCTTAAGAGTTTTATAAGAGATGTTACAGTTTATGAATTTTCAAATGAAATAAAATTAGTACAAATAGTGATAGTTGTATGTGACACAACGCAGCACGAGTATTTCTGGTAATACTCTGAAGAGAAAATAGGTAACACCTGACTTACTAACCCTTCCTCTTTAAAAAAAAAAGCGATTAGCTTTTGAGATTAACGGAATGTTGGTGTGTTAATCATTGATGTGTAAGAAGCTGCGCATGATGAAGTGAACATAAAACATACGTACATTATTAAAGATCCTTTGGGAAAACGATCGTCGATGCATGCGTAGAAAAGATTAACTTGCATCGTATCAAAATGGATTCCGAATGCGTGGATACTTTTTGTAAACCAAGTTAGCACCTTTATGGTACTAGCAAAGCTTCTCAGTTTTGTCTGTATATGAATATACACCTCTTTATACCGTTTTTATTCACTTTTAATGTTTGTTATACTTTAGATCGTTTCAAACAATTCACATTGTCACTGAAACGTAAGAACTATAGATAGGTGTAGGTAAGATTTATAACGAGCAACCTAACTGAGATGTTGAGCAGCTAAACTTTTGTTAACATTTGATTTGAATTACTGCATTATGGTACGGTTGCGAAAACAGGGAGCAGTAAAGTATTTCCCAATGAACGCAGACCGAGTAGAGAAGCCATTAGAATAGAAGATTGTCCACAATTACAAAACC
This sequence comes from Sepiola atlantica, assembly GCA_963556195.1. Lineage (NCBI taxonomy): Eukaryota > Metazoa > Mollusca > Cephalopoda > Sepiida > Sepiolidae > Sepiola > Sepiola atlantica. Next base: position 13,841,949 of record OY744541.1, on the reverse strand, counting down.
GCTTTAGTAGACGGGTAGGATTGTTCTGCTAATCGGATAGTCCGGAATTATTTTCGATACAAGTGTACAAATGCAATAAGTTCATTGTAATCTTCCGTGAAATATTTTTAAAACAAGCATATGGATGCCACACTGGAGTGATGCGACAGGGTCATGAATTTGGCAGACAATGCTGGACTGTAAAATTCATCTGCCTCAAGACACGGTTGCTGTATTACTAAGGCGACGAGTGAAAAACGCTACTTGATAGTTGCATAGACACGGAATAGTTTATAAAGAAAATACGTCACACGTATTTATATATACATTAGAATGTTATTGCTATTTTTAATTAAAACATTACATATTTCTCTATATATAAAAGCAACTAAATCTGTTAACTAGTAAAGTTTTTTTTTACTCACAGAATAATATGTTTTTGGAATGAGTTGCCAGATCGGATTAAGAACACCGATAGCGTGGATCAGTTTAAGATGAGATTGGATGCATTCAGAGAAAGTGGTAGAAAGGAAAAAATGAGGGGGCACTTTTGGGAGTTGTCAAATGAAATATTTAACAGAATTTGATCTGAATATCGATACTGTGCTAAGAGTTTAATTTTAAACTAATGTTGAGAATTTCCGATTCAAACCTTATTTTGACATCCTAAATCCTGTTGCAAGTTTTTATTTTCGTTTTTTCTTGTGTCTATTTTAATCATAATTGTTATAGACCCGTGCTTGGGGTCACAAAGAAATAAACCAAATTAGTGACAGGGTTAAAATATAACAGTGCATTTATCATAAAGCAATACAGAACGCCACTAATGTGGTAGGAGATGAACGGGTTCATAACATGCGGTAAAACATGGTATGAAGGTCGTTATTTAACGCCTACCCACAATAGGAGTATGTGACACAAGGTCGGAAAGTGGGATTTGAAAAGCGAGAGCCCGAGAAGGTGAGCGCTCTGGCCATTAAAAATTGCCTGGACAGCCCCGTCGGCATTCCCCGGTATGGGCGCCTCAGGCAGTAAGCTATAAACTTACTCCTCCCCAAAGAGGGGAGGCAAAGCCTTGGAGGGTGGACCTCCTAGAACCGCACAAGACAGACCCACGAACCGGCGGAATCATGCCCCGAAGGCCAAGACAACACCGGTCTATAGGGTGTAGTATCCATCGCAACATATACCACAGGTGGTATCTAGACTCTCACATGGTATGAAAGGCGTAATTTTACGCCTACCCACAATAGGAGTATGTGACAAAAGGTCGGAATATGGGATTTGAAAAGCCAGCGCCCGAGAAGGTGAGCGCTCTGGCCATTAAAAATTGCCTGGATAGCCCCGTCGGTATTCCCCGGTAGGGACGCCTCAAGCAGTAAGCTATAAACTTACTCCTTCTTAAAGAGGGGAGGCAAAGCCTGGGAGGGTGGACCTCCTAGAACTGCACAAGACAGCCGACAGCCCGGCGGAATCATGCCCCGAAGGCCAAGACAACACCGGTCTATAGGGTGTAGTATCCATCGCAACATATACCACACGTGGTATCTAGACTCTCACATGGTATGAAAGGCGTAATTTTACGCCTACCCACAATAGGAGTATGTGACAAAAGGTCGGAATATGGGATTTGAAAAGCCAGCGCCCGAGAAGGTGAGCGCTCTGGCCATTAAAAATTGCCTGGATAGCCCCGTCGGTATTCCCCGGTAGGGACGCCTCAAGCAGTAAGCTATAAACTCACTCCTTCTTAAAGAGGGGAGGCAAAGCCTGGGAGGGTGGACCTCATAGAACCGCACAAGACAGCCGACAGCCCGGTGGAATCATGCCCCGAAGGCCAAGACATTACCGGTCTGTAGAGTGTCGTATCCATCGGAACAGATACTACACGTGGTATGTAGACTCTCACATGGTATGAAGGTCTCTCTTAGTCTCTTCAACCAGTGGTATTTATTATACCTAGTTGATACCATCAGTTCTCTAATAGGGGTGATTTGTACCCCACACCACTAATTTGATTATATGTTAATTTATTATATCAGCGGTGTTATGGTTGTTTGATATTCATGATTACATATAGTGATATTACTGTTATATTTAATTATTTAAAGTACATTGTTGCTTAGCAACTGGGGTGTAGATGATTCACATATTTATTAATTATAGAAATAATATGCTCTAATATGCTACATCTTGTAGGATATGTTTTATACATAGTTAGGGTTTAGTTGGCCAATGAGCCGACGATTGTGAGAATTTTTGATGGAGTAAACTACTCCCTAATGCCCGATAATATAGGCTTCAGGGTGTCCTAAAAGCCACTGAGATTTGAAAAGATGATAACTTCTTCGTTTTTAAATATTTTTCATTTTCTTTTCTTTCAGAGTAGTTGAATCTATTTTCCGTCGTTATCATGAGCAAAAACCCAGCATGAGGAACGAAACTACATTGTCCAATGAGTCACATCGGTCGACTTAAGAAGCCAACGGTGTTACCGACGATATTTTAACACTAGAGATGCGGCAAGTGTAAATGCCATTAAAGCCATAATTAGCCGCTTTTAAAAAAGGTGCCGTATGTGACCTCTCGAGATCTGGAAGGTCTCGTTCAGTAAGTACTGAAGGCAATTGGGAAGAATTGGATCAAATTCTGGAAGAAGATCCAACGGTTTCAATCAGAAGAAGATCCCGACAGTTGGGAGTGTCACGATCCTCTTTACATGGGATGTTGCATGACAGACATGTTTCCATATAAAATTCAGCTTGTCCAGCAGCTTCAGCCTAATGGTTATGAGTAAAGACTGGAATTTGCAATGAGAATTCAGGATTTAGTAGTTAGTGACTTTTGTTACTTTTGTGACACCTTGTATAAGACTACTCTAAAAAAGAGAAGGTACTTGAGACGATGGAATTATAAGGAATTAACATATACTACACGTTATTATTACCGAAGGAAAGTCTTAATGCATAGAATGAGAGTCTCATTACAAAGGAAGAATCTCTTAAAAACGGAATATATACTACACTACCCGTCTGGCATAGTATAATAAACTGAATTGAACATTCAATATGTGTACAATAGTATACTTAAATAGATGTAATAGTATAGTTTTGGCTTCATACCAACATATACAACATCTTCATTTGTAATAGATATAGTGAGATATTATTTTATATTCAGTGATATTTTATATAATCTGCAACATTCAAAAGTTATGTGGGTGTTATACTGGTAACATTTAATACGGATACTACAGTATTGTTATATGAAAAGGTATGCTATTATGAGCGTATGCCAAAACTCATGAATAGCAAATATATGTGTGCGAAACTCTCAGGTCAGTATAACAGTAGGTCATTTCCTTACATTTTAAACGACACATCAAGTGTGGAATCTCTGGAGAAATCAATTTCTTTCCCATTCTTATGAAGGCAACGTTTCCATTGTCTTAGTTTATAGAAAGAAATCACCTGCTCTTACTATCTATAAATAATTAATGGATGAGGTTTAGTGAAAAACTGATATCTGTCACTACTCTCCACTATTCACGCAGACGGATAGTGTCATAGGCAATGTTGTTCATTCAGCCTGACGTCACTCTTTACTTATCTAGCGATCAAAAAATTAATTCAATGAACATGGTGCAGTAAAAGTAAAATCCGAGATTGCTGCCTAGACACGAATCGTCTTTCCGTTCGTATTAAAACCCATACACGCGCACCGGCACACATACTTACACACAAAAACACACATATAATATATATATATATATATATATATATATATAATCAAATATGAAATTAAAAGTACACTTTTAGTAGATAGAATCTATAGTGAAATGGTTTAAGCTCAATATACAAGATAGAGCAATTATAAAGATAGAAGAAATAAGAGTGATAAACATGTACGAATGCCCAGATTTATTTCAAACTTCGATTGTTCAATCCAAGGTATATTCGGTAATAAACTTATGTTTAAATTACTATATAACACGGTAGTCATAAGGGTAGTATTATTATTATATTATTATTTATTTATGTATATATTAGTTAAATGTAAGCTGAATCATTTCTACACTTGATTATTGGGGAAATGGTCGTTTGATCAGTACCATTGGAGATCCATGAATATTATAAGTGTCCTGTTTTTAAATCTCCGAAACAGTTACATGTTAAACAGCTGATGATCCCCGTTTTTATATTTCACGCTAAAGTTTATGACCCCTTTCTTGTTGTTTTTTTTCACTGTTAGATACTTGAATCCCTCTTTTTTATGAATTTTCCAACGAATGCTAAGTCTGCCATATCTTGGATTTAGTTAGTTTCTCTGGGAATTTAAACTGCATTTTTCATTTCTTTTTTTCTTTTTTCTTTTTTTTAAATGACTCAAAGCTTCTTTGGACTATATATATATATGTATGTATTTTTTTTTATTCTTGTAACACAAAGTACATATAATAGCCCAATATAGTTATAAGCTAGAGATACGCTATGTTTAGTATTTTTATGTAGTTCAATACCAAATCATTATCACAGAGGACGGATTCACGTCATTTTTTCCAACTTTTTATTTATTTCGCAGACAATTTTTGTCGGCTAACACTCCTATGAATTTATTTATTCCTTGGTGTACACATCCTCAGTGCAAATTGTACAAAAACAAACGTCTTTTTTATTTTCGTCCTGTTATTTTTAATTTTTTTAATTTTATATTTAAGCTATTATTTTTCTTTTTTCATTTTGTTATATTTTTTTTGCATATATATATATATATATATATATATATATATATATATAAGGTATTGAAGTTAAAAGTAGAATTTATACTTTTAGAAATGTAATTGTTTCGTGGAGTTATTTAAGCTCAATATACAGTATAGAGCAATTATATAGATGAATGTAAGAAGAGAAATAAAACATGTGACAGTTATAACTCTATTTGATCTTCTTTCGCATTTTGATAACCTTCTAATACACCAACATGTACTTTTCATAACTTTCTCAAATTATTTAAATCATGTTCTTTTGCTATTCCACGACCACTCATTTAATTATGTAACTTCCTCTGACGATAAGGTACCATTATTTGCCCAAAGAAAAAAAATAGACATGCTTTTATTGACTACACCTTGAATAATTTGTCATTTCTCGTCTTTTATTTCTCTGTCTCTCTCTCTGTCTCTCTCTCTGTCTCTCTGTCTTTCTCTCTCTCTCTCTCTGTATTAATTAAACATCGGAAAATAGAGCTCTCCAAAAAGAGGCCCTCTCGATGCAAATAAAAATACGAGTATCGTTCCGTCGTCACTTACTCACGAATGAGGGCATCCGGAATCGACCCCTGACCCCCTCCAAAAATGACTGGAAGAAGGCATCTTGAGACTGAATAGATACATTTTGACTCTAGCCCAAAAGTTCAGGTAACAAGTAAAGTTTCTATGTTTGATATCCTCAAAAGCATATTTTTTTAAAAATCGGACTTTTTACTTCTTTTTATTTAAAGTTACAGAAAGCCCTAATGTTGAATATTCTTAATATATATATATATATATATATATATATATATATATATATATATATACAGGGTGGGCCAAAATAAGAGTCCTATCTTTAAATTTGAATAACTTGAATTTGAATAACTTCCACAATATAAAAGTTAAACTCACCAAACGTTATGTGTGTGTAGACTGACCCTTCCGAGATTTTTTGAAATAAACAAAACAAATTTTAGCCGAAAAACACTTCTTAAAACTTACAAAAACTAAAGTATTGTTTTTTACACTGCTTTGAGTTTTTTAAGCAAAAATAATGTTTTCTAAATGAGGGTACGTTCCTTAGGGCTAATACGGCTCATGCTTGCTTCGGAAGGGGTCCTTTACTTATTCTAAAAAAAAAATTTTTTTTAAATCAATAAATAAAAAAGTTATGAATTTTTAAAAATAGGACCCTTATTTTTGCCCACCCTATATTTATATGTATAATACTGGCGAATATTTATTTAATTAAGTCGGTTAATCAATCCTGTGAATCATTATTAATAGCTATATAAACTTTTTATAAATTTTGTAAAAATATGGTTACATATAAACAGACATGTTTTAACTATAGTCTTGTATAGTTTTTTTAGACCAATTAATCTGCATTAAAATAAAAAGGCCAATACAGCTTATCTGAAAACATACAAAGAGATTACCACATGAGCAACGTTATTTTTAAATAATTTTAAATTAAACAACTGGCTTTTCAAATTTTCTTTGTGATCATATTAATTAATTTGTTGACTAGAACCGTTTCATAAACTACCGGACACATGTAAATGGAAATTTACATATTTGTATCTCCATATGATTAAAAATTATATATTAGTTAATAAAGCCAAATACACCTTACTGTAAGACTAATTTAATAAATACTATATATGTATATACCTATATATATATATATATATATATATATATATATATATATATATATATATATAATAATGGTAATAATCCAGGTGAAAAATATCCACAGGGTGGTAATCCAGAGAATTTTAACCGGGTTTATAAAAAGTGCTCAATATCAAAATAGAGCTTTATATATGATACTTTTATTTACACAGACATGTACAAAATCTGCGACACTGGCATGTCGATGTTATCGATACTACAGTTCTCTTGGAAAAATACATTTATAAACTCGACGGTTTTTTGACACCTGATTCGTGCATGTCTACCACCCCCCTCCTTCCCTCCCGATCTGAATCAACAGACGCCCTCTCTCTCTCTCCTTCTTTTTCTTTTTTCCTCTATGTGTCTATCCCCTCATCATTATTTGTTCCTATATTTTATTTATTTATTTATTTATTTATTTATTTGCCCTGTCTGTCTCAGATTCTAAATTTTAGATTTTTGTTTTTTGTTTCTTAGATTTTTAGATTTTTTAATATTTAATTTTTAATTTTAATTTTTTAACGGCTTTAATTTTTGAAATGTTAAATTTCTTTCCTTCTTCTTCTCTTTCTCTATCCCTACACTTCATTCTCTCCAAATATGATCTGAGGTTAAGATCGGATTCTAACTCTGCCTGATGAGATCTCAGTTTATAGTAACTGTTGATCGATAACATCGACATGCCAGTGTCGCAGATTTTGTACATGTCTGTGTAAATAAAATTATCATATATATATATATATATATATATTGTGTGTGTGTGGGTGTGTGTGTCTGTGTGTGTATATGTATATATATATATATATATATATATAATTATTTCCACAATCAACGCCGCATCCCACAACTCATGTAAGCCACAAACCGGAAGTCCTAGACTCGAGTTTCGCCCTCCCAAATCAGCCTTTTTTAGGTGAACGTCTACTTATAGAAGACTTCACCGAAAATAAACCTCAGCATCAACATCAACAGGATCAGAATTATCCAAGTCAGAAAAAGAAGTAAGAAAAAGATCAAATATGGATGGTTGATGAATATCATTATCAGAAAAACGTGTCGGTAGCGGAGAATTTGTCCTGAGAAAGAGAAAAGTTAAAACAGATTTCATAAGCTAGCTATGTGCGCTTAGAGTGGAAGGCTAGTCAGAATGATGAGCATTGAAGTTACAAAATACAAAGAGGGAGCCAACGAATGCATTTGCAATGCATCATCAATACTGATGGATATAGCATCAAAACGGAGCAATCATTGAACGGTACAAGAAGAACAAATAGGAAGTAGAGGGTAGTAAGGCAACCTTACAGATAAAAAGACATCCCTTAGATTCACGGCTAGGGAAACGTGCAATAGGGAGATCCTTGTGAAGATAAACAGCAAAAACATGCATATGCGCAGAAGAGTCTAGACGGACAAAAGGAAAATAACCAGATCGTTGAGATCAGTAAAAATAGCCAGATTAGTCTCACAAATAACAAGGGTGTGAGGAGATAGGCCCAAGAAAAATGGCTTAACATCAGGAAAGTTTAACCTGAGACTATTATTACTATAGGAAATAGTAAGGTGTTCGTTGTATAGATTTTTAGAAATAGAACACATCCGAACTCAGGATAATCCTGATCTCAGATGTGTTCTACTGAACAAGTAAGAAGGGGCGAAACACGAGTCTAGGACTTCCGGTTTGTTTTATTCATAGGTTGTAGGCTGCGGCGTTGTCTGATTGTGGAAATAATTATATATATCATCTCACATTAAAAAATCTGATATATATATATGTGTGTGTGTGTCTCTCTCTCTATATATATATATGTATGTATATATGTGTATATATATGTATGTATATATATATGTATACATATATATATATATATATATATATATATATATATATATATACTTAATTTAAATCACTGTAACGGTTAAGTAAACTGTTTGATTTCTGCAGAGACAAAAATGTCGAAAATATACAACATTTATTTCCTAATAAGTGTCTAAATCAAAAAGTATTATGTGTAGACGTCTTCCAAAATTATAAAAGCATCATTCAAGCGTTACAATTGTTACCTATATATATATATATATATATATATATATATATATATATATATGTATGTATATGTATATATATATGTATGTATATGTATATATATATGTATGTATATGTATATATATATGTATGTATATATATATATATATATATATATATATATATATATATATATATATATATGTGTGTGTGCGTGTGTGTCGAGGTACGTTTATAATTCGTTTTGCATAAAAGCGGAATTTTATTTGCCACCAGGACTTTGACATCGTTTATTGGCGAGAATTTAGCTGACAATGCATACTGCACCAATAACTATGAAATAGAGTGGTTCATGATTTTACACCCGGCAGATTCACTTCTCATTTGAAAATATTGAATCCGTCGCAATCGCTTTAGGAAAGCCTTCTTATTGCAAACAGATGGATTTTATACAGCCTTTTATTCTATTTTGGGAAAGTTAGTTTTCCATCTATCTGCATTTTAAGCGTTTTCTTCTGATGTATTCAATTCAATATTTTTAAATGCTTTATTTCATCGACAGTAAAGTCTTTTTACTGGCTTTTTCTAGCTAATAATTTATTGCACATTTTGCTTTATTAAAACGATATCTGATGATGAGATATTGGACGAAAAAGATATCAGCACTAAATTTATGGACACAAACAAAATTCCGCTTTTATTCAAAATCATATATATATATATATATATATATATTTATATATTGGTTTTAAATAATATGAACGGAGTCATAGCGAGTCGAGGCACTATCACAAAAAGAGATGAAATATTAAATAATATATTTAATCGTCGATTAAAAACTTTTAAAAAGAATAAAAAGATCGACTAACATTAACAGAATAAAAACTAATTCCCAAGGTACCTTTCGGCCGACACATTGTTAAGAGAAACGCCGGCGAATATCGCTTCAAAACGGGGAAAAGAGTTCGTGGGGAGAAAAGAAAAAGAAAAAAAGGTATATATATATATATATATATGTTTTGGAATGTTTTAGATGAGGGTTGATCATTTGTAATATTTGATACATTCGGACTACTGTTCTAATCTTGGGTTCGAAATTCCGTCCAGATTCTCGAGTTCAACAGAAAGATTCCCGAGTTGTCGAATACATGAAAAAGGTCTGAGGTTACATCGGCCGAAACGTTGTGATAAAAACACCCAAGATGAGAACACTAGTCCGATTATACCAAATTCATACATATACAGATAGCTGTATGATAAGGCCTTCTTGTCAGAATACCGCCTGTATGATATTAAATTTACTAGAAAACATTTAGCTTAAAAGAGATGGGAAAAGGAGCAGCGTTACAGTATTCACTCACTGACATCAGTATTGAACAAATCCTCCCTCTCCCCCACTCAACTATTTTCTCCCATACCCCTTCTTAAATTCCCTCATTTTCTCAAAACGCTTTCTAAGACCATAACTTTCGCCCATCCACCAAAATCACAGCCCCCCTCCCTCTCTACCCATCCTCCTTTCCCTGCATACACCCCCCATACACAAACATTCCAACTTACTTTTCCCCTTCAATCTTGAACCGCAGCCATCTGGTTAAACACCTCCCTCCCCCCCCTCTTCCTCCACTCCCTCTCTGCCATCCACTTTACCCCTGCTCATCCCCAACCTCTTTCTCTTACCACCAACCACAGTAGTCCTTGCTCACCCCATCCTTCCATTTTTTCCCCACTCATTTTTTTCAACATTCATTTCTATTTCTCCAACAAATACGGACGTCCACCCAGCAGTGGCCACTATTTCATTCTATTTTTCCTCCCAATATGTCTACCTTACATGTATCTGTACTTGCATGACATTTTTTCTCTATTTTATCATCCTGATGAAGTCTTATGAATAAAGACGAAACGTTGATATACACATAAAAAACATCCATTTTTTGGTTTTCCTTTTTTATTTTCCCATATATATATATATATATATATATACATTACTCGGACTACTGTACTCATCTCCGAGATTAGTCTCACAACTTCCGTTCTTCATCAAGTACGTCGTGGCAAACTCGGGAATGTTTATGTGAAACTTTGGAATCTGTAGGAAATTTCAAACTGTACCCTTGATTAATTAACCAGCTAGACTTCCTTCTAATTCGTCAAGCAACGCCTGATAGAATTATTAAGTAATTGTTAATTGTATTCTTAGTATTACCTATATAGAGGATTGAAATAGTATAGATTGATTATAGAAGACTGTTGATTAAGTCTGATTATTTATTAGTACTTATATCCGTCACTCTATGGGTCCTTGCAGAAATAAAGATTCCCGAGTTCGACAACATGCACATAAAGATGGTCGGAAGTTACATCGACCGAAACGCAGTAAGAATAGTCTCCCAGATGAGAATAGTAGTTCAAATAATATCAATAATATAAATTATCAATCTTGATCTTAAAATAGTGCTGAAGCATTTTATTCGTAGGGCTTTTCTGTATGTCCTTCAGACTATTTGTTCGTTATATAATCTATTAACTTAAAGTTAAAATAGTATCTCACGTACCCCAACATCTGTTTATATATGTTCATCATGCTGCAAGAATAGCATAGTCTAATATATACATATCGATTGTTGAACGGATCAATACCATGTTCGTCGGGTTAAATAATCAATTTCATAAGCAAAGTGACAGTTATGATTTCGTGCTGCATAATTAAGACAATACAACAATCTGAAATGTGATTAAAACAAATCATTTAAGTAATATGTTTCCACCCCAACGTTTTAAATTATAGATGTATCATATAGATTTGTAATATTCATGAGTTTCTGTTCTTCTATTTATTACTGTTTCGTTCAGAAGATTCCTCTTTCAAATATGATAAGTTTATGATATATGTCTTTAAGTAATTTGAACTGTACATACAATTTAACTGTCATTTTCGCTAAGATAATTCTCCACTCCGGATGTCTCATAGTTGGTGATTTAAATGATCAACAATTTGACTGAGAGGCGTATTTCAGTCTACAGGGGAACTAGTTTGACAACTCATTGCTCAACATAGTCGAGGAAAATTTCCTATGTTCAGCATGTTTTGACTGCAACTAGAGTTCGCCGTGGCTAGATACAATCTATCCATTACATAAACTGGTATTGTCTTGGCCTTCGCGGCTTCATTGTGCAGTTCTAAGAGGTCCACCCTCCCAGGCTTTGCCTCCCCTCTTTGGGGAGGAGTAAGTTTATTGCTTACTGCCTGAGGCGCCCCTTCCGGGGAATGCCGACGGGGATGCCCAGACAATTTTTAATGGCCAAAGTTCTCACTTTCTCGGGCGCTGGCTTTTAAAACCCCACTTTCCCGACCCGACCTTGGGTCACATCTTACTTGTGGTAGTAAGTTAAACTGGCCTTGTGCCTAACCTCCTGGATAGGTTGTGAATAAATATCCATTACCTGATATTCACAATGTACGCGTCGACAGTGTCAAATGTGAAGGTCTTATCGACAATTAATTAGAGTGACTACGTGATTTTAAAATTCAAAGTGCGGACGGCAGTCCGTAGTCTTAAGCTTTCGACAACACAAAACTGGAGTTTCAAAGCCACGATGCTATTATTCCGACTGATCAAACGTGCTGCTGGAAAGAACAGCAACATACGTCAGACAGTTTTCAGAACACTGGTAAGCAATCAAATACTATGCCGTCATTTTGTCACTTCCTTGTACACTACGCCAATGAACATGCGTAACTAACAAGGTCAAGCGGGAGATAGAACTTTACGATGTGCAATTTCCAGCCTATAATCATAGCAGAGGGTTGATTCTCAGGAGAGAAGTAAAGACGCCTAATGAACATAGCCAGTCCGATGACGACTGTTAACCCAGCCTTCAAACATACCAAATATCCAGCCAGGTATAATTCACCCTTTCATTAAAAGGGATAGGCCTATCATTTAGTATGGAGAGCTAGTGTCTGGCCGTGCCAAGACGATAGAGTCTTTCCAGAGACGTCTGCACGACACGGACACACCAGGTCACATTTCCCAGAATGGTCTGGTATATTTGTATTCTTTTTTTAAAGACAATACAACATATTTTATTATTAACTCAACTTGACAACAATCTCGGGCAAGTTAGTGAGAGAAAGAGAAACAAAGAGACAGACACAGACATAGGTAGATAGAGAGGGGGAGAGAAAGAAAGAGAAGCAAAGAGACAGATACAGACATAGGTAGATAAAGAGGGGGAGGGAAAGAAAGAGAAGCAAAAAGACAGATACAGACATAGGTAGATAGAGTGGGGGAGAGAAAGAAAGAGAAGCAAAGAGACAGATACAGACATAGGTAGATAGAGTGTGGGAGAGAAAGAAAGAGAAGCGAAGAGACAGATACAGACATAGGTAGATAGTGAGGGGGAGAGAAAGAAAGAGAAGCAAAGAGACAGACGCAGACATAGGTAGATAGAGAGGGGGAGAAGAAGGAAAGAGAGGGGAAGAGACAGATACAGACATAGGTAGATAGTGAGGGGGAGAGAAAGAAAGAGAAGCAAAGAGACAGATACAGACATAGGTAGATAGAGAGGGGGAGAGAAAGAAAGAGAGGGGAAGAGACAGATACAGACATAGGTAGATAGAGAGGGGAGAGAAAGAAAGAGAGAGTCAACAAATGACGATTAGAACGGAAGTGACGCCGCCGTTACTGACATAGCGTTGCCACGAACGATAGCCAAGGAGATGCGTTGGAACAACCAGGCTGACTCACGGGACTCATACCTAGACGCTTAAATCCTCCGTCCAATGTCCTGAAAAAATTTAACAGTCTCGGTGTCAGGCACACGCGACGTTTTCACTGAAACTGGTTGGAAGACGAAACGGTCAGTGAGCGAGGTGTATTTTCCGCGCTTCCTTGTTTCGACGAGCAGAGCCGCCGTGCCGGGTAAACCGGGGATTCCGAAATCCTTGCTGGTGAAAAGGAGTCGGAACAAGTGGCTTCCCAGATCAGCGGCTTTCCGGCTTGGAAAGCAAACACAGTCATCCCGTCAAGCCTGCGCCCGTCGCCTCTGTCTAGACCGATTGGTTCAAGGACTGATGCAAAATCTGCCGAGCCGAGACGAGACATCGCCTGACTACGTCGTTAAGGACAGAGTGGCGAGGCAGGCGGCCGACACTAAATCGAGGATGCACTAAAGAGGATGCACGGCCAACTCGTCAACGACCTAACCACAGCGACACCGGTGTATTAGTTACTGTTACTAGCTATTTGTTTTTGTGACATGTAACATCTTTTGAGTTATTAACTGATGAAGTATTGGTTTTTCAAATAGTAGCATAGCTTCCATATACCAGTGTATACAGTCCGTTTTGAACATTATTTTGCGAATATCGTAAAATGTGACTTTTAATCGCAAAGTAGGTTATGCTAGAAACAGGCAATAGAATATAGCAGCTGGATTGTAATTTATTGTTTATTATTATGCAAGCTGAATCAGCAAGAAACCATGGAAATGCAAAGTTTAGTTATGAATTCCAATTAAGACAGGTGAGCGCCTCGCGGGCAGATTACTATCGAGCTTAGGGAAGCCATAGAAGAAATGTTTAATTCCAGTATATTTGCTCTCGGGAATATGACGTTTTTTTTTGTATTTCTTGCTCAATAATCGAAATTACTTTCTATGAAAGGAAAAGTATCATTGAGTATATTTCGCTAACTTTTATTCTCTCCAAGTCTCGCTGCACCTTTTTTTTCTAGTTCCGACTTGTACATATAAAGTGTTTAGGAAACGTTTGACATATTTTGAAAGGAAGAACACACCGCTACATTGTTGCTAATACTTTATGTATTTACAAAATTATAAGTACATATCTTAGAAAGATTCATGCGTAATACAGTTCACTCAAAGCTCCCGCCCTGCTGCTTCATCCCAGTCTCCAGGCGTGATCTTAACCTGGGACCCGCTGCCTTCACCGTGTCTTTCAAGATAAGCCTGAACACCAGTTTCATTATGGCCAGAAGCTCATATTAAGTGTTGTTGGCAGTGAGGTGCTTTCCCCAACTGGACCCACACATAATGGTACAAGTTTGTTTTTAACAAGATGTAGTCACTGTCAAAGTCGTAGAAAGTTCGTGATTTTACTGAGAGGCGTGACTTTGGCCTACATGATGATGTAACACTATGGCTTTTATCTAATCACACTCTTCAGCTAGGGGGCAGCACCTTAAACTAGATGACTAAAATGAAGGTGAATTATTTGTCAGACGTAGACACACATAGAATGGACACGTAGGTACGCGACATGAAACAACATAACCTGGTTGTATTGTAAAAAATAAAATAATCGTTGATTGCTGCCGGGACAATTGGCCGAAGGAAAGCAACATAACATGGTTGATTATCAAAATTAAAATTATTGTTTGTTGCAGGGGATCGTACATTGTAATACAATTACAACACACAATTAATATCGTCAGTTAGCGATTTAGGCTCGACAAAACACTGGTCGAATACCTGTGCGTGCGTCTTCCCTCTTCACTAACCGACATTCCATCACTGCCACCAACAATAATGATATATCATTATATTTTCGTATAACAATGTATCTGCATTCTTCTATCCACAGTAGATATACTACTCTTCGTTTCTAAATCTAAGTGAAACATTATACGTCTACATATTATACTCTATCGATCTCTTCTTATCATACACATGTTCTTTTCCTCCTAATTCGTTTACCCTCCTTCTTCTTTATTTCTCAATCTATCTATCTATCAATCTATGTATATATATATATATATATATATATATATATATATATATATATATATATATAATTATTTTTGTTTACACAGACATGTACCAAATCTGCGACACTGGCATGTCGATGTTATCGATCAACAGCTATTATAAACTGAGATCTCATCAGGCAGAGTTAGAATCTGATCTTAACCTTAGATCATGTTTGCTAATATGATCTAATGTTAAGATCGGATTCTAACTCTGCCTGGTGAGATAACATCGACATGCCAGTGTCGCAGTCTTTGTACATGTCTGTGTAAATAAAAATAATCATATATAAAAGCTCTATTTGATATTGAGCACTTTTTATAAACCCGGTTGAAATTCTTTGGATTACTACCCTGTGGATGTTTTAGCTGCATTATATATATATATATATATATATATATATATATATATATATATATATATATAAACCCCTTTCTTCCATTTTTAACTCTCTTCTTCTCTGTATTATTTAGTTCATTATTCTTCGGTTCAATTCTTTTTTTCGCATTATCTTCTTCAATATCTTACTTTTCTGTGCATTATTTTTTGTCTATATCGCAGCAATAATGAAAGAAGTGTAATCTTAAAGGCCACCTAATTATTGGACTCCCGTGCTAAAAGTGTCACTACAGATGGTATCAATTTCACGGATCGATTATCGGTCTTTCTTCTGATAATAGACAATATCGAAACTTATCCTTTGTCTATTTGTAATACGGCCCAACTATGTTGACACTTAATATCACCAATTCAAAGGGAGAAACAGAATCAATGTATTGATCCATAGGTTTATCGATTTATTTACATACTGGGAATTTCTTTTATAAATGCTAATATACGATATACATTGACATTAAGGACACTTTCTAATATATTTGATCTTTTAATCTAGATAGAACGTATTGAAGTCGTTAGTAGCTTCTTCCTTCATTGATGACCACGTTTCCCTGTGTATATACGTCGGTATGCATGTTGACCTCTTATGAAAATGTTGTGTTTTCCATCCAGAAACAATACTGTCGATCACACTTTAGAATCTGACAGACTAGGCATTAATAGTAACAACGAAAATTAAATAAATGTGAGCATAATTTACTTGATCTACATTTAATTTCAAATTGTAACATTTTAATGCCTACGAAATAAAAATGGTCAAGACAAAATTCTTAGACACTTATCCAACGTTGATGCAAGTGAATTGATTTCATACATTTATATGGATTTCGGATGTTTTACAATTACATATTAAATATTCGTCTTATTTCTGAACTGATAATTATGATGTAGATGAGTGCACCGCTTGCTTCCTGACTCCAGGAACTAGAAAACAGATCCACTAAATCAAAAACAATTCAACTTTTAATAAAAGTTTTTCAAATTTTACGGAATGCTTAATGGACTCCTACACGGAGAGTGTTAATTTATGGATGTTTAACATACATACACGGATACAAGATATGTTAATAATATAGAAGGGAGAGTGATCGCAATCAACGCGGAAGGAAGTACACACATTGATTGCTTTTAAACACTGGTTAATTGCCGACTATGACAGAAAATAAAACGCTGACTACAACAACCACAACAGTGTGAAGAGAACAACAATCAAGCATATATATAATATGTATAGATAATATGTTTTGGTTTCATTGGTAAACATTTATTTCATTGATTATGATGCTTCATTAGTTACACTTAAAAGTAATATTTCATATATTTATTATATTTCTATTAATTTAATATGTAATATGTTGAAATATATAGATATTTTTAAAGTAAATATTAATTATTTTGATCTACATACATCGATGTTTCATGCTTACGCAATCTTCAGGGTAGAGAATTTTAATTCACGTCGGTCGGTTTTACAAATCGCCACTGATTCGTAGTCGGGTGTCTTTCCCCTAGGCTGGCATGAATTCTCATAACAATTGGGAAGGAATTAAATCTATAGACACCAAATCGGCGGGCGCGTATAGCAAGCAGTGGAGAGTTATTCAACAACAACAACAACAACAAACGGCGTCAGAATCTCGCTTTTCGGTCATAGTATTAATGCTCGTTCATAAATTTTGGCAGCGTGCACCAATCCTAGTATAGGGGCTATAACTATATTTTAAAGTAAATATTGATTATTTTGACTTACAGACATCGATGTTTCTTGCTTACACAATCTTCAGTGTAGTGGATGTTAATGTAATGTATGTTTATATATATATATATATATATATTGCGGTAAAATGAAAAAGGAAAACCAAAAACTGGATGTTTTTTATGTGTACATCAACGTTTCGTCTTTATTTATAAGACTTCATCAGGATGATGATATAGGGAAAATATATCATGCAAGTACAGATACATGTAGGGTAGACATGTTGGGAGGAAAAATAAAATAAAATGAAAAATAATGGCAACGTCTTGGTGGACGTCCGTACTTGTTAGAGAATAAAAATGAGTGACGAAAATGAGTGGGAGAAAAGGGGAAGGATGGAGGGAGCAAGGACTACTGTGGCTGGCGATGAGAGAAAGAGGTGGGGGATGAGCAGGGGTAAAATGGATGGCAGAGAGAGATTGGAGGAAGAGGGGGAGGGGGTGTTTGACCAGATGGCTGTGGTCAAGATTGAAGGGGAAGAGTGAGTTGGAATGTTTGTGTGTGGGGGGTGTGTGCAGGGAAAATGGGGATGGGTAGATAGGGAGGGGGGGGTGATTTTGGTGGATGGGCGAAAGTTATGGTCTTAGAGAGCGTTTTGAGAAAATGAGGGAATTTAAGAAGAGGTATGGGAGAAAATAGATGAGAGGGGGAAGAAGGAGGATTTGTCGTGATAGGGTGTGAAATATTTGAAATATTTGGAAAATGATAGCAAAGAGTGAGGGATTGGAGTGGGTGGAGGAGGGCGGTGATTAAAGGGTGGGTGAGGAATATTTGAAATATTTGGAACATGAGAAAGTTTAAAAAAGAGAAGATTCAGGGAGAAGAAGGAAGGGTGTGGGTGAATGGAAGAGAGTCATAAAGGTTAGAGATGAAAATAAAAGTTAGCCATGATCAGGCAAAATATATATATTGTGTGTATTTAGGCAGCAAGTTTTCATTTAGGCAAACGTGTTTGAATAGCACGGAGTGTTTCTGCTTTGTGATCTTTTTTAAAATTTTTTCCATCTTCCGAATGGTCAACTTCGTACCTCGATCAAACTGGTGTATGACGTTTCCGTAGTTTTGTCGTTCCATCTTCTTTGCGAGTACTTTCGATTTGATATCCTCAAATCATCTTCAGGCGTGTTAGTGTGAAAAAGAATATGTATTTATATATATATATATAAATATATATATATATATATATATATATATATATATATATATATATATATTAGTACTATTTAATAAATCAACTTTATAGGTAAGTTGTAAAAATAAATATTAAGAGGTTTCGAAACAATTGGTTTCCTGCGCGGAAATTATAAGTTTTCGAAACAATTGGTTGCAGTATTTCATGAAAAGCAAAGTAAAAATAAAAGACACACTTTGTGGATAGTTATTGCATTACATTTACCTTCTATGGAAATGCTCAGTAAAATAAAAACGGAGAATGTAAACTAATAGACAATAATACTCTAATTAGGAAATGATGAACTATGTTTTATTCCTGAATGACAGTAATATTTGCAAGAACGTGAACCAACAGGAAATTGACTACTGCTCCCACATCTGTGCTGGTGCACCAACCATTACTCTCGGCTTATCGGTCAGGATAGAGAAAGAGTCTCTAAACTGATAGGTTCCGCACTGTCTTCCAATATGCAGCCTCTGTTCCATCGCCGCAACATTGCATGCATGTGCTTGTTTTGTAATTACTCCCACGGAATATGCTTTGATAGAACTTACTGCACTCGCCCTTTTACAACGTAAATACAAACGAATAACTCAGCAAGCCGTAAACTCCTACTCTGTCACCGCTAAAGGTTTCCCGATACTGGATAAATTTCACTTCATATAGCTTATTTCCTTGGACAGCTTCCCTTATGATGTAACTACATGCTATACATGTTCCCTGACTGTACAACCATGTAGATATTTAAATGTAATGTAATAGTCATTTTCTCGCAAAACTCTAAACCTAAGAGACTAACTATACATCTGTCCGTTAATCACAATAGCCCATTCCGTCTTAGTGGCGATATATCTGTTGTGGGTGGATAACATTTATGTGTGTATCATCCGTTATTCTAGAAGAAACAATATTTTTTTTAATAATGTTTTATTTTATTTTATTTTTTATTAAGTTTACATTTGATTATTTACTTATCAAATATAAACTTAATACTTTTTTTTTAATTATCAAATATTTATATATGCGTCTGGACTTACCTATATTTTGAGCACTTTCTCCAAACTGCTCCCACGCAAAGAGTTTTTCTTCTCATTTTACAACTCATCGGACTTCTGTTTAACGGAAATTTACCACCCGGACAATTTGCATATCTTTTTCACGGAACTTTTCTTTTCATTCACTACGTTTTATTAACACAAATTCTTTTAATAATAATTTTCATATTTTTCAAATATTTGAACTTTGGTTTTTTTCGAAAGCCAACTTATCCATCTGTATTTCTCCTCTGATGATAAGATTTCGAATTTTGAAAAGCCTTGGCTTAAGGAAAGAATAATAAACACTAGTTTATTACTGAATACACCTTGCATTGAACAATTGAAATTTGAAATAAATTTGGACAATCGTCGCATATTTATCACTCTTATTTCTTCTCTCTCTCTCTCTCTCTCTCTCTCTCTCTATATATATATATATATATATATATATATATATATATATATATATTATTAAAACTAACAGTTTATCGAGCACCACACACTTAACCAACATAACACAAATATTTTTAAACACCAAATCATATATGTAACATAACCTTAAAATAAAATTTGATTTACATTCCCTGCGAGACTGTTTTCGCTGCGGTTCTACATCTGGCAGCCATTTTGTTTTGTAGGATTCTCTGCACAGTCGGAGAAATTTTTCTTCTGGTTTAATTATTTTTGACAAAGGGAAGTCTCTTTTCCCGAAATATTTAATAGTGATTTGTAATCACCCGGACATCACACAAACAGCTAAAAACACTCTTGCTGTTATGTAAGATTTTAGGAAAAATAAATAGTAAGTCATATTTCATATTCGATTTATTGTTTTTGTTCCTTACAACTTGCATCTAACCCGGAATTTGCATTGCCCACAGCCTTTCAAAAACTTACTACTACTATACCCAGCAATGCTTCAAGCAAACTACCATTCTCTACTATATATATATATATATATATATATATATATATATATATATATATATATATATACATATATATGTATATATATATATATATATTTAAATGTTGAATTAAATTAAAGATAAGTGTATTATCGTTTTATAATAATCTATCGTGATAATATAAAGCTCAATATATAAAATAAAGCAATGCATTCTTGAGTTGAAAGATGAGAATTAAAATTGTAAAAATACAATATTTATTAAAACATCAAAAGTTCAAAGCAAGGAGCTTCATATTTTCAATCCATGGATTTTCAAAGATAAACTCTTTTCATCATAGGATAGAAAAAAACAGCAATGTAATTGTAAATATTATCGGCAACATTATACTTTGAAAAAAATGATACACAAATAAAAACCGAAGGATGAAGAGTCTTTTGTTGCAATGAGAACGTAGAGTTTGGGTACCTGCCGTAAAAAAAAAAACAAGTAAAAAATAAAACAGCTGTTTTATTGGAAAGTAATGTTTGAAAAAGAACTACATTTGGACTCTTAAATATTTTGAGTATTTTTTTTCAAACATTCATTTCCAATATAACAGCTGTTTTATTTATGACGTGTTTTTGACGGCATCTACCCTAAATCTACGTTCTCATCTCAACAAAAGACTTTATCTTTTGGTGTTTATTTTTCAAAGTTAAATGTTGCTGATAATATTTACAATTACACTGTCGGTTATTTCTATCCTCTGATGAAAAGAGTTTATCTTTTATAATCCATGTATTAAGGATATGAAGATTTTTGCTTTGAACTTTTGATGTTCTAATAAATATTGTATCTTTACAATTCTTTTATTAGATATATATATATATATATATTTCCATTTAAATATATACTTAGTTTTTCAAACATAAGTACTGATATTTCATGTGGATAAACATTTCAAACCTTAGAGTTATAATAGATACCTTCATTAAGGCGCTATTTATGTAAATCTTATATTAACGTATAATAAAAAATAATTTATTTTAATTAAATGCTTTATTAAACTATGGTAAATCTTAACAAAACATATCATTGAGCACGCCCCCAAAAGTCAAAATTAAGTCGCCCGCCAGTTACCTTTAAAAAAAGGAGACGGTTACAGTAGGTGATACCGAATTTCTATTCAAGTGTTCTTCTTTGTTATTAGTATATCAAATGTCAACTTTTTTCTGATCAGCACAAGAATAGGTTTTCACTCTAGCAGAGATGAACACGAAAATTCATGAGAGAAGCAGGAACCTTACAACAAACACTAAAATAACTTTTACAATTACAACTGAAATAGGAAATTCAGACACAACAAACACAGTTCCCAGAATTTCTACTTATAAATGTCTACATCCATTACAAATGTTTGTTCACACCAGATACTGTGGCAAATTGTCGAATAATTTAATTACCATCTAGAAAACGGAATCAGACTTAGAACGTGTTTTGACACTTGGAAGCTCGCTTTTAAATAAAACGCGTTGAATGGTCAAACAAAAAAGTACGATTCTTATTAGGAAAATGAGATCAAACTTCATCCACAACAGTCAGTATTACACTACTTTTTGTCGACTGAGCTCAGTGAGAAATCTGAATAAAAATTTTACTATAGGTTTTCGAGACAAAATACGTTTTACATTCGATATATGAACTTTATTTAGTATGTAATTAGACAAAAGACAATAAGATACTAACACACCTTATCACACACTAACTGAGACTCTGGAATACATTTACAATCAATGTCCGTAAAATTTGAAACACTTGTAAAAGACAAAATGTCATGGCTAAGATTAAATAACCTGGTACTAAAATTGACGTTCGTTATAAACAACAAATAACTTCTGATAGACAAACACATACATCTGATAATAGAAATTCACAGCATATTCGTACTGAAGTGTGCAGTATAGATCTTTAAATACATTTCTCTATTAAGATATTTAAATATTTTCTTTTTAAGAACTTGCACACAGATACGATGTCTGCTAATTGAAAAATAAAAAAGTCAAAGAATAATGAAAAAATGATATTCGCAACTAGTGAAAGACAATTAGATTTAACAAAAAATACGTGAATATTTAAAATAAACCGAACACTTGTAAAACTTCGAGTAGTCACATGCACTGATATTATAATCCGTTCAGTATAGACGTAGAGAAGAAAACAGGCGTCGAAACAGGAAACAAATTATCGTGAAGCACATGATGTTTCGTGCACTAAAATGAAAAAAGTATAATTCATTCTGAAGTCGGTGTTCGAGGAAAGAGATTTTAAAGTCAGTATCTATATTATTGAAGCAACTCGTTGAAAATATTGAAAATATTGAGCCGACTGGTTACGGATATTCGATTTATAGGACAACTCTATTAATTCAATTTTTGAAAAGGTCAAGCTTCAAAGTAAAATGTGTTACAAGTTTAGTGAAGTAAAACTAGTGTTGAAAACAGTAGTTTTACACAAGGGTCTAGAATAAGCATGAAGTTCGAATCGTGCCAAATTCCATTAGAAGCTAAAGCTACGAAAGTTATGATTACGTCACAGTGGCCTTTTGGCTAAAATCAAAGTGTAGTATCTGTTCCGATGGATACTGCACCCCATAGACTGGCATTGTCTTGGCCTTCGAGGCTTGATTGATGCCTGTCTATGGGTCTGTCCTGTGCAGTTCTAGGAGGTCCACCCTCCCAGGCTTCGCCTCCCCTCTTTAGAGAGGAGTAAGTTTATTGCTTACTGCCTGAGGCGCCCCTACCGGGGAATGCCGACGGGCATACCCAGTCAATTTTTTAACCCCACTTCTCCGACCCGACCTTGGGTCACATCTTACTTGTGGGAGTAAGATAAAAACTGGCCTTGTGCCTAACTCCTGGAGAGGAGTAAATCAATACAATATCATGAGAGCAAGTACATATTGGTTTACGACGTCAAAGTAAGAAGACGTCTATTTCGATTTTCACAACCCCTACTGAGATAGGACGGGGGATTACAGCTTATCTAGATGTGTATTTCTCTGAATTGCTGAGAAAAGTACACCAAACGACAGAGGAAATTAATGGCGTCATTCTTGTTTTTACATCCCCTCTATTCTGATAGCGATCAGAAATTTTGTTTGCAGTTTTGGGTCGAAAAATACTTTACATCATTTACATGAAGCAGGATTACGAATAATTGTTTCACGGGGATATACTACGTGCAGTTCGTAATTCAATTTGACATAACATGTATGTCGGATGGTTAGAGTTAACAAGGACTTCCATGTTGTGCCATTGAAATGGGAGATGTAGAATTTACTGGACTACACCCGACAAAGTGCTGGGTTCATTCGTGAGCTCATGGGCAATTCAAACGCTAGTATCTATTTGGGAAACTGTGCCGCGAAAATTTCAATTATCGTTGAGACAAGTTAGGAAAATTAAGTTTAGGGGAAAAATAAATTGTTTATACTATAGACAGGATAAAACACCGTCAACTTAACCTGAGGAAATATTAAAAGGGTTCTGTTCGAAAGGAAATAGATATTTTTGTCGTTATTCAACTTATTGTGCGTCCGATGGTAGTTGGAATTTATTTCATAGTGACGTAGTTAAATATATTCTAATTCAAAGTTTCTCCGATGATTAATATGTTACACATGTAAAGTGTTTGAACAAATAAAACGTACGTGTTAACGTAGTAAAACAGGTGAATATTATTATTATCAGGTATACACTATTAAGTTTAACTACTACACAAGAATGTCGCTAAAATAAAGTCTATACGATATCAGTCTGCTTCTACAGACATTTATTAATTGCAGGCGTTTTTATGAACGCTATTAAAAGCATGAATTGTTAAGTTTATAAATGAAGAGTTTTATTTCAGATGTCACTAACAATATAGCACATAGAATGTGTCGGATAATTAACAACATCATTTGATGAGATTCAAAATATTTACTTCAGAAGTATCGATAAGAAACCTGCATCTTTTATTAGAAACAATGGCAGAATCATATACTTGTGAATATTACAGTTGAACTGTGCAATTATACACATTTGGTAAAGGTTGCTAAATATCTGATTTTATTGTCATAAATGTGTCGGAGACTTATCTCACCGGGGCAAAAAGGTGCGAATTCGATGTACATGTACATGTAGGTATAGGAATCTTGCGATGTTAAGAACATAAAACTAAAATTGAGTGACAGAGCATATTCGTCATTGGGAAAATGGGCAAATTCCAATTTCAATTTCGCATCCGAGACTGAGTAGTTATAACGAGGGTGTATTCAGTATCAGTCTGTCTCTGTAATTGGTGAATATAAGATGGATCGTTCGATAAGAGACACAGAAAGAGAGAGAAGATATATATATATATATATATATATATATATACATGAGAGAGAAAGATACAGACATATAGATAGACATACAGAAACAAAGATAGGGGAGAAAGAGAGAAAAAAAATCCACTTAAAAACTGATTTTCTTCTGATGAAGAACATAAAGTAACAATTTTAAATAATGTGTGGTTTGACCTATAATCATAATAACATTTATTTCTATTTTTTTATAGAAATCACTTCAGATAAGGCAGTAAGCCACTTGATGTAAGGAGCTAACAATTAAAATATGATTATCGCGAAGGCAGAAAATGCCTATTGACTTTATTCCTGAATGGAGCAAGGTTATAGGTAGGAGGAAAACAGTCAGCAGTAAGAGAGTTCCACACGCCTGCGATTTTTGGAAAGAAGCTAATGGAATAGGAACCTGTATTACAATGAGGTATTTAAATAGCGAATTGATGAAGACCGAAATACCAACGAGTCAAACGAGCTGGAACAAAAGAAGCAGGAATATATAACATAATTCTGCAAAAAACACATGTCCTAATAGTATTTATAGAAACAAGCTTTCTGTTGACTGTTTTCCACCTACTTATAACCTTGGTCTTTTTATGACAAAAAAATAGGCATCTCCTGTCTTTGCCATACTTATATTTTTTTTTGTTAGCTCCTTATATGAAGTGGCTTCATGTCTTGTCTGGAGCAATTTCCATGACAAAATCCGTGAATAAATATAAATATATGAGTAAATAAAGAGTTTTCTTGTATCTTACAATCTTTACATAGGGTACTTATTTGTATAAAATACAACGCTAAAACACTTCTCCATTATTGAAAATCATGTCCATTCCACTGTTTTATCGCACTTAATCTTGTAACGCATTGAGACGTGAAGTCCTTTGATTGAAAACAGATGCTACGCTTGTTGAAATATCAATATTTCCCCTATTGCGTTTCGAATATGTTGTCCTACCAACCTAGACAAAAATAAAGAATTATTTCTTGGTGTTCTGAAGAAGCAAAATACAATTCTCTAATAGCATTAAAATACTACAGTAACACTAATCAGCTTATGACTAAAGGACTCCCCCCCAAAATGTTCCCCTCTTATCTCAATGAAAATAGATAAAAAGCAAAATCATATTATTGTTTGAAATAGCAAGTGCACGCTGGAGGTATATATATTGTGTTCATCGTTTTTATGCGTTATTTCCACGTGAAAAACAACTTGGACAATTTATTTATATTTAAAGAAACACTTACAAAAACGAATACATTTGTACAAACACAGCGTCTCGTCTTCGATAAAAATGAAACATCGTGTGATTATTATATCTATAAATTGTTTTCTTGTGAATAAGATATTTTCATAACTTTATAACACAATTTTATTGCATTTGAACTTGTATAGAGCTGATCTATATAAATATTGCTTATAAAATGCATATAAAATAGAATAGTATTTGTTTATACATATACATCTATATGTATAAGTTAATTTCAAAACAATTGCAATAAATCTTAATGAGATGTTAGAATGAGATATTGTGGTGTTCGTGATAAGCAACAAACTGCATTGTGTTTTGAAAAGAGTTTTGACTTTATTTGTCTAAAGGTGATGTAAGAAAGATAAAATACACGCTAGAATAAAAGTATTCATTCTATGATCCCTGTGTGATCAGCGTAATTTACCATCAGATAGACGTGGGTCAATATGAGTAAATAGAAGACGGTTAGAACTAGAATATCTTTGGTTACTAAACATTAATATTAAAAAAAGGCGTTTTGGGGTGGAAGCTGTCTACGCGATTATGGTCTAGTGCTAGATACTCTGTTACAATCCATACGGCGTTTTGAGAAAAAATCTGCGTCTAGTGGTAGATATGTTTACTACGTGAAATATATCCAATGAAAACAACCTTGCTCTGAATACGATTTAAACTGAAAAAGATAATACAGCATGCAACAAAGTTTTAAATGTTTCAATACACAGAGCCCATATGTTGTTGTCTTTCTATTTAAGCTATATATATTTATGTTAAAATCGACGGCAAGACAATCAATGTCCAGGTAATATCTGAATTATAAGGTACCAGAACAGATATGCCTATTGTTAAATGGATAGAAAATTTGAAAGTGGTTTGCGAAATCTTCGCCATAGAAAAGATCGAGCGCTTCGTGCAACTACAGATAAGACTCTGTTCTCTTGACGTCTACAAAAGGGCCTAGTAAAAAGTAGACGTGGAACAAATGAAACGAGTCCTTATTACTGCGTACGCAATGGATAGCTTAAACGGATTTTACAATATCTTTGCGCGGCGACCTTTCTACAGATTGTAAGCTGAGAGGCATCGCTTAGCTCGGTTGATTGGATTTCCCAAGAAAACATCTAGATAGGCACTGTAAGTGTAGTATTAACACAGCATGACGTCTCTAGCTATAAATGCATCGCTCCTCTCATTAAGTTTACCTTTTTAAGTCGAAGTTACTTATTATCTAAACTGTTTCAGAAAAATAAAATAACAAGAAAAGTTTTGACTGTAATTACATTTACTACCGAATTTCGTGCAACATCCTTTCTCTCTGCCTTTCTTTCTCCAATCCAAATCGCTTGTCCTTGCTTCCCAGCTGCCCTTTTAATTCATATCAGCTGATCTTCACATATGCAAATCAGAAGCAACCATAAAAACCTGCACTTATGAAGAGAAGCACTTGTTTATCTGTAGAGACGACATGCGAAGCACCTCATTCATTTACCTGACGAGGAGTGTTCCTCTTTATTGTCACATTTATATTCACAATGAAATGGTATTCAAATATAATAGCTGGCTTTTGTAACGATCCTTGGCTTTTTTTCTATACCTGCAATAAACTGTGACACAGTTAAATACATTGCAATACATAACTTAACGTAACATTGTACGTGACAAATCAATATTATTGAATATTTCGCTAAGTACTCAACTATTTACAGTATAGAAAAGTACGAGATTTCACTGTTGTACACTGTGGAAAATTGAAAATTTCAGCAAAAATGTTACCTGTAGCAAACGGTTTTACAGAGTTTATATAGACAGTGCTTATTAAAGTTAGTTTTACACGTAATCAATTAGATCATAGCTCTTATTTATTTCCCTCTGCACAAGGGTGGAATAAAAGGAACCTTCTACTTTTAATGAGGGAAACCCATATCCTATAGAAAACGGTGCACGCAGGAATCGGACAAAAATAAACTTGATTTAATCCGAGAAAATTGTACTTTACTAACGGAGGAGAGTTCAGATGAAGAGAAACAATACTTTGCTCCTAGCCTAAAATCCAGTATAATAGCAGTCGGTGGAGTTAGATATTTATAAAGAAAATATTTAAAAAATATATGAACCAAACGGTTGGGCTCGATTTGTAATATAAAAAAATGTAACTTACAAGGATATAAATGATTATTTGTTGAAAGGACTTTTACATGTTCTATCTATAAAAACTTTTTATAAGGCGATATTGACTGTGGATATTATTTATTATCTCGTAATTCTGTGATTAATAACCTGAATAGAATCAAATTTTCATATTTATTTTATGTAAAATATATTAATTTACTTTATTTCTAACGTTAACTGTTTATTATTTAAGTGTTTCACTCTAATCAAGAGCTGATTACTAACCTAATGTTGCATAACACATTTTCATTAATGATTTACAACTTTTCAAGACCGAATTGTTTAAGAGAAAGATATATCGCCAGTCTGATGATAAAGAATATTATGAGAGGACTAAAAATGATGAATGCAATGAACGAAGTTTTATCATTAATCCGGAAATTTTATGACCAGTATTCTTTTTTATTGGTTTGAAAACGACCGTGTTGTAGTCTGCCAGGAAGCCGCCACGTTGTAATGCGTTCCACAGAGGTGATATTATTGCAAAAGAAAATAGTTTCATTAAAACTACGCCTGGTGATAAGTACATGGTGATAGAAAGTACGGTTATTTAATGGTTTTAAGAAAAACGCTTTATACTGTGAATACTTAAAAGGCGAAAACCGATATCTGATCTTAGTCCATGCACGATTATGGATGTTAAAATATTAAGTGTCACTACTCATTTAAAAGTATTTATGGAAAGTTATACAGAGAAAATATTAGGTATTTTGATTCAGGATTTAAAATGGCGTTCATGGGTAATTCAGTTTATGTAAACTTTAAAAGACAGTTCTTCGAATGAATATATAACTATCAGCATAGCAATGTGATGTGACGGTGGTTAAGTGGATAAGGACACAGACTGAAGACCTGGGTGTTCTAAGTTCGAATCCAGTCGGTTCCGCAGTACCACTTTTACTTAGGGATGTTGACAACCCGATGTATGTACTGAAATATTCTAAATAGAAAAAAATCGGGGAAGCTAATGCTAACACCAGAATCATCTGATTCACAACAAAGAAGAAGAAGGAGTATTCAATTACTTTTTGTCGATTGAGCTCAGTGAGAAATTTGAATAAAAATTTTACTATAGGTTTTCGAGCACAAAGTCCGTTTTACGTTCGATATATAAACCTTATTTAGTATGTAATTAGACAACATACAATAAAATAATAACACACCTTATCACACATTAAATAAAAGTCTGGAATTCATTTACAATCGATGTCCGTAAAATGTGAAATACTTGTAAAAAATAAATGTGATGGCTAAGATTAAATAACCTGGTACTGAAAATTGACGTTCGTTATAAACAACAAATCACTTCTGATAACAAACACATACATCTGATAATAGAAATTCGCAGTATATTCTTACGGAAGTGTGCAGTATAGATCTTTAAATACATTTCTCTATTAAGATATTTAAATATTTTCTTTTGAAGAACTTGCACAGAGATAAGATGTCTGCTACTTGAAAAATAAAAAAAGTCAAAGAATAATGAAAAAATGATATTCGCAACTAGAGAAAGACAATTACATTTAACAAAAAATACGTGAATATTTAAAATAAACCGTATCTGCATGTAGACTTTGTTAACGTATTTATTAAAAGTAACGTCAAAATAATACGATTTAATTTTCGTGACTACATATATGTATAAACCTTGAGGCCATTAAATATATGACGAAATTCAAATACAAAATTGGTTCTAAATCAGACGGAATAGTGACTCTTTAGAAAAACGGTAAAATAATATCGGAATGTCGACTTGTTTTGTAAGCCAAAATAAGTAGATATATGTGTCTGTAATCGTTTTAAAAGTTTATATATTGTTTTCGTTTCATGGTTCTATTGTTAAGTACA
Source organism: Sepiola atlantica (assembly GCA_963556195.1). Classification (NCBI taxonomy): domain Eukaryota; kingdom Metazoa; phylum Mollusca; class Cephalopoda; order Sepiida; family Sepiolidae; genus Sepiola; species Sepiola atlantica. The sequence goes on along the minus strand of OY744541.1, from coordinate 13,811,836 downwards.
TACTATTTGTTCTTATGCGCACAATACGATCAGCCGCAGAACGAGACTGGACGATTACATTTTTTTTTGCAATTTGAACAAAGAAAAATGTCTAAACGATATCGAAATTTAAGAACAGAGTCTTGTAAATTTATTTATGAACTTTGGCCATTTAAAAAAAAAGATTTAAAATGTCTGGGAAATATAATACTTATTCTTTAAATACAATATTTCAAAAAGATATGAACAATTCTACACGGCTAACAAAATGACGTTGTTACAATATTACGTAGGCGATTTAAACACTGATAATTCAATGTTTTTTTAAAAGCATGCGCGCAATGCTAACGTCACGCTTACATTAATCGGTAGGGTCCCTACAAGAATAAAATAAATGTGCAAAATTAAGAAAGATGAAGATAAATGTTGCGTTATGATTTTAGAATTACTTACATACCCTATTCTTTTGTTTCTAACATGACTGGCTGTTGTTGAGTTAAATAAGCGGGCAGCAAAATATATTTGTGAACCATCGAGATTTTACGGATCTAATCCATTACGCAACATTTACTCTGAAAAGATGTTTAAAAAACGTAAACTCCCCTATTCATTAACTACTACAGCGAAATATACTGGCGGGGACACTTCTTTCCAAAAGTTGTTCCACGTACAGTTGTTATATAGAAATTGGTAAAGTTTGCATGCATTTATCTCGTGATTAAAATTCACTGGCCAATGTCGACCCGACACCACTCCTCGAGTCAGCGAGTGCCTTCAAATATAGTCTCGAGTCAAGTCGTACTGAGAGCAGACGTGACGTCAGTGGACGACGGTGAGAAGGATACACGACAATCGGCTGGAAGATTTCGAGAGCGAAAAACGTGCGAAGATGTCTAAACACCGACAATTATATAGACAAAATCCGTAGCCGGGAATGCCCACTCCCATCTTCCGCCACTGGCAGAAGAAAAGGGTCTACCCACATCGTCAATAAAAGTTATTTGTCTAAATCGAGGATTCTTTATTCTTTTTGGTTGTGAAATAATTAATTGCAGGTATCCCCAGTCATTGGGAAGACGAACAGACGAGCTGTAGAATTGTGTGAGTCACAGGAAAAAAGGTACCTCATGAACTCGTATATTAAATCGATTGTTAACCGTGAAGCTGTCGGCGTCCCCCGACAAGGGAGGCATGCAACACAGTCGAGTATTTAGCAAGTAGACATTTACTACTATTTTTTAAAAGTCTTTGGTATAACTCGACCTTGAATTGAACTTTGGTCGTCCAGTCGATTTTCGAACATTCTAACAAGTGTGCCAAACAGACCCGTAAAAGTCGGTTTCCATAAAGTAGTTCAGTACGAGTAAGCATTGAATACCATAGTTAATACAAATGATTTAGACGGAAAATATTTCAACTAGTTTTTAAGAAAATAGAAAAATCGCATTGATTTGTAAGCGATGTTTTTCAGAATCAAAAAATGTTAATCCTAACAGAATGCTACAGTCTTTAAGCCCTGTTGGAAATATGAGTGATCTTAATTGCGTAATAAAAAAACCATAATCAGAGAAAAGTCACTCAGATATATTACATAAATATTATTTAGACTGTATTAATAATTTATTTAGGAAAGAAGAAAATGAACTTGCCTTATTCGACCTAAAGTAGTTAACCGAATATAAATGCGACCGTATTAAAGACATAATGATCTATAACGCGTGAACACTCTCTGATGTTTCAAAACTGTTATGTATTGACTAACCATTTACTGTAAATTATAAAATTCAAACACAGAGTTGCATTACTGTGCCTGTGTTACAAGTACTTTCACGATATATGCTCTGACGAACGAACTAGACAAGTAGCAGTACTACGTAAGTACTCTTGACCCACCCGAGTAGCAAGAAACTCCTACCCCTTCATAATAAGAGTCTCAAGATGCCAGATAATTTTCTACTACGAGAGTTACTTGCTTTAGATCGCTAGCCTTAAGAATTCACTTCCTGCTACCTGTTTATTCAACCCTACAAGCATGTAGAAATGTATGTCATGCGAATAAACATCGTGCTGCCCAGCTGCATTATCATGGCTGCCAGATAAACATATGAATACTATTACAATAGCCCTATAAGCTAAAGTGGTAATTTGACTTTTCTCTACGACAATAAACAGTTCTATTAATGTGGCAACAACATACTAAAGTAAATTCTTATGAATAAGAATGGTACAACTTTGTTGACCGGCTTGGTTTTGTTGTCGGCATTACAATGGTTGTCAACATTCTTAAGTGAAAGTGTGATTATGGAATCGACTGGATTCGAACTCGGATTGCCAAGGTCGTCAGTCCGTGTTGTTAACCAATTAACCACCGTCAACTCCAACAGGATACTGAAAAATAAGTATTAACTATTGTGGTACCCAATATAAATGTACCCGGTGCAGTATTGATGGAAAAAGATGAAAATAATAAAACGCATTCAGTATATCGCTACTGATTCCATGCATAGCAGTAACATATTTTACAATACGAAAAGAAGCTTTACCATTATTATCCAGTTTGCAGCACTTCGACATTTATATATCAGCTCCTATGAAACCAATGAAGGTATATACATAACACACCCCTTCAATTTGTGTAAGAGTGGATCAAATAGTGAATCAGTTTATGTAATAGTGGATCAAATAGTGAATCAATTTGTGTAATAGCGGATCAAATAGTGAATCAATTTATGTAATAGCGGATCAAATACTGAATCAAATTGTGTAATAGCGGATCAAATACTGAATCAATTTGTGTAATAGCGGATCAAATAGTGAATCAATTTGTGTAATAGCGGATCAAATAGTGAAGTTTAATAGCAGATCAAATAGTTAATCAATTTGTGTAATAGCGGATCAAATAGGCATAAACATAAACAAAGAGGGGATGATTGCTGCACTTTACGCAGAAAATTGTTGAAGATCAAACGATAGAATAAAGAGAAAATATAAAAGGATGTAAAAGAAGGGAAAACAACAGTAAAAGCTGAGTTTACAAGGAAGAAAAATCAAACAGAAAAATCGATATTATTAATGGTATTTCTGAAAGTTTAAAATATTCTTTACAATGCCGAGACAAAATTACTATAATTATGAAAGGTAGTTCGGCTTAGATGTTCGTTTAGCTTGACTTCGTAAACGTTTGTTTTTTCAGTAGGATTCTCTACAAAGTGGTTCAAACCCTTAATCTACACTCTCTAATGGTCATATCATGTATTACATTATGAAACACACTGAAGACAGATACATTGTGTTTCACATAAAAGCTGGTTTATATATTTACTAGTGAGACTTTGCAGGAGAATTTACCGGAGAAAAATAAGGGCATCATCGTAGTTCTAAAACATATGCTAATTTATCCAAAAAGAAAAAAAATAAATTTAACTTTTTTAGGGTATACCATGTAAAAAGCCTTGTACAGTTAGAGTTAAATAAAAAGAATAAACAAATATTTAGTGAGATTTAAGAGTTGCGGACGAGTTTCACATATTAATATAACGGTAACTTAATCACCAGTTTGGAATCAGATAGCCCTTCTAAGCATGTGTAACCAAGATTTTTGTATATTTTCATGTATAGACCGGTTTCCTAATGTTTAGATATCAATTTTTAGTTTGTCGATTTTATTTTATTTTTTTGCTGAAAAAGATACGTTTAAATGTGATAAATAAAATAATTACACCATTTATTCAGCAAAATTAGCATTTTCTCTCCCGTTACGCATACGTAGCATGTAACATTTTTCAAGGAATGTCAAAATATCATGTTCGTAATTGGTTCGAAGGTAGGTTATCATATTTAGTTCAATTTATTTGCGATATTGATCTCTACTCTTAACACACAGATATTACTTAATTATTATTACTGAAAAGTTTCAGAGTGTTTATAATTGTTCTCGAACTAAAATACTGAATGTTTGTACCCTCGAACCTTTGAACCCCCGAACCCCTCACACAAAATGTATATCCTTGAAAAAAACGGATATAGAAAGCATGGCTTCTATTTCACTAGACATCTTCATTATCAGTGTCTTTATTTGTACGGTCTAAACTTAAATAAACGTTTGCAACGAATTTGATCAGTATAAAGTGAGAAATTGTTTCTGGTAGCCGGACGAGACAGCAGGGAACATAAAATGTCGTCTGCATTTGATTGAAAATTGCTATTCAATGGTTTGACGCTGGTAAAAGCAAAATTACTCGTGAAATTTTACCGAGATCTATATTTTATTATAATTCGAAATATATAGTGTCTGTGTTTTAGGGGTTACAAGTATCTGCTATTTTCTTTATTTAATATTTTAGAATTCAGAGTGGAAAAGCTATATTTTGTTATTATGGAAAAGATATGAAATACAATGTAAAAAAAAACAGAAATCCGATGTAGCTGTGTGTTCGAAGAATTGTTTTATATTCTCTTAAGCAGAATATTATGTTTCACCGCAGTACTTGTAAGTATATAAAAATGGGTACATAAAAAGGAGAAATAGAAACTTATCTAAATAACGTAATGTAGCTGGCGTGACATGCGAATTTATTTTTTGTTACATAAATAATATAGTTTGAAACATTTTAAAGGTAAATATACAAATAGAAAATACTAGTTAAAGCAGGGATATCAAATTTAACTATGTTGTTCACTCCGGAAACCGTTCTGTGTTCTTTAAATAACAATATTCTCTTCCTTTATTTTATCAATCGGGAATGTGAAGCTAATTATTCGGAATATCGAAACAACCTTTCACACACAAAAAAGTATTTTTGAAGGGGGTGTTTCGTATAAAAGTTAAACAAGTAGAGTAGTTATAGAATAGAAGCGTGACTTATTATGCTTTATATTTTTGGGCGGCAAACAGGCTACACCCCTTTTCTTTTCGGCATTCCCTGACTTTCATCGTAGTTGTGCCACATTTTAATCTGGACAAAATTCAATATTTGACGTTATATTACATGTGTTAACAATTCATTTTAAAATCTGGAATAACTTAACATACAATAGAGTCAGCTACTCCGCAGTTACAGTTTTCACATCGAATTTAGTGATGTAACGATCCAAAATTGGAGTTAAAAGTGAAAACAAATGTACAGACAAAACTACGCGTCTATTATTATACATGCCATTGCATTGTAGGTGCATACTTTTATACGGTTATACGTGTATATATAATAACCCTAATGTGTTTGATAGCGAAAATATAAATAATAGATTATCCCCCACTTCTGCAAAATCACCATGTGTATATATGTATATTCTGTCATTTTCTCGCTTTCCCTACATATATATATATATATATATATATATATATATATATATATATATATATATATATATATATATCGCAGTAGTGTTATTAAGTGTAGTGGGTTAATAGTATTATGATTATAATAATCATAATAATAATAATAATAATAATAATAATAATAATTATTATTATTATTATTATTATTAATATCAATATTCTTTTTATAACTTGTATTATTAGTTGATATGCAAATTACTATCGTACATTGTAGTGTTATGGTTAATGTTTTATTATTGTTAATATTATTATTATTATAATTTTTATATTATTATTATTATCATTATTATTTCATATATTTGTCAAATAAAAAACTTCATTTCGTTATTCGGGAAATGGTCATTTGATCAGTACCCCTGGAGAGCCATGAATTTTAAAACTTCTGTTTTTAAATCTCCGAAACAGTTACATTCTAAAGAGCTGATGATTCCTGTTTAATATTTCACAATTTAGTTGAAAAAAACAGCGTTTTCCTCAGGCAAACGGAGGAAAAGAGATTGTTGCACTTTTTCCTACGGGGGGGGGGGGCGGATAAGCCCCGGGCAACGCCGGGTCCCCCTGCTATTAAATAAATAAAGGAATATATGTATATCAAATTATATATTCATGGGACTGTAAAATTATACGTGAGATGCAAATATTGAAGTTACTTCAATCTAGGGGAACCTGAGGTAAAACGAGATCAAAAAATGACCAGCAAAGAAAGAGAGAGAGAGAGAGAGAGAGAGAGAGAGAGAGAGAGAGAGAGAGAGAGAGATAGAAAGAGAGAGAGAGAGGGAGAAAGAGAGGGAGAGAAAGAGAGAGTAAGTGGGGTGAGGGAGTCGGAAAGAGAGAGCTTTTTCGCGAGGAGTCTGATCAAAATATCACGTGGTATTGCGTTGACGTGAACGTCTGGCATTGATTTTTTTCAGCTTTGTACATCGAAAAGAGGTTAGGGTAAGGGTTAGTGTTATTCGAAATTTATTTGTTTAAATCTATTATAAGGAATCTACTGTAATCATGTTCGTAACAAAAAAAGTTACAAAATTGTCCAAACAAGAATCAACATTTTGACATTTATGTGGGCTATCGTAATAGATTCATCAGTTTGAGCTACTTAAGTCTAGCATCGTATAGAATGGAAGCGTTGGGAACAAGCATGTATGGGTAAAACATGGCAAAGCAGTGGGGCAAAATAAGACGCTGTCTCGTTCTACCCCAGATGTTCACATGGTCATTAAGTTGAAGTGCTGTGTTTGGCTTTATCTGTTATAATCAACATTTTCAACTCATTTTAATGAAGTGTTAGTTTTATATTGCCTAAATCTCCAGCTACTCTTCTGCTTCAACCTTAACCTCCAGCCGTCTACACACTTCAACTTTCAGCCACCGCTCTACCTCAACCTCCAACCGTCCCACCACTTCAACCTCCAGCTGTTCCACCAATTCAACCTCTAGGCCTCTCACTACAGCACAAAATAAAAAGGAATCAGCATTTAGCATTTCCCCACAAGCCATCATACCCTTACCCAAAGCAAATATTACTAAACGAGTATTGCAGCAGTGAGGGAAGGCGGCTATTCTAACGTTTTCTCCAATTAAAAATATTTGATGAAGAAAAAGGATTAACATATATATACACACACCAGTGAAAAGCCAAACCAAAGGCATTTAACTATTAATTAATAATATTGTAAATTGATTTACTTTGCTGGCCGACACTGATTTGGTATGAATGGATTATATTCATGCTATAAATTATAACATACACTTCCTGTGTTTAGAGCTGCATTAAATTACTTCAAGATACACCACACTTTTAGATGCATAGGGACCAGTCGAAAATACGCATTTTAATTGTATTAGACATCTGACCTCTGGCGTGGACTATATGGCAGGTTAAATGCTAGTGGTTAGCCACGCCATAGCTTCGGAGCTATTAGGTTGAAGGTCAAATCACACAAAGCTTTATTATACCAACAGAGTTCCTCTTTAACGAAGTCTGTGAGTCATTGGAAAAAGGTTTGCCCTCTGGCGACAGGCGTGTTCCTGACAGTTTCATTAACAAATATCTTTTGACTTGGAGATATCAATTTGTGATTTTTGAGCAGCATTGGTCTCGTTAAGTATTATTAGAAGATAAGCCACAGATTCACAAAGAAAAAAAGAAAAACATAATCAATATTCACGCTAAGAGTTGTCAGCTAAGCCAGAAAGCACCCTTTTTGTCAAAAAGAAGACACACAGTGCTTGCACTATGGTACACTGTACTTTGAGAATGCAGAAAGCTGGGTAGAGTGTCAAGCGGACTGTAGGAAATGAGCATACTATGGCTGTGCGTTTCAACAAGTCCCTAATTTTCATTCAAAGACTGACATATGCAGACCAAGCCCCGCTTTTTGTTGCCCAATATGATGTTTCGTTTACCCAATAAGGGCAGCTGAATAAATCATTTGTATTCCTTTTGTAAAACAATACTTATTTTCCTTCTTGTGGCATTGCTTTCCAATATTTTGAATGTTCAGAAGATTTAATATGGTTTATATGTAAATGATACATTTCACTCCACAATTTGTTCTCTCGTGAGTATTTCGTTTTGTACCAGGTATCTTTACATTAATAATTGCAATTTCTCAGGTAAACATTGTAAATTGTTTCTCATGTACTTTGTATTACTTGTAGATGACCGCAATTTAATTTCCCTCTGATAGTGGATTTCCAATCGTCTGTAAGAATCATACCGTTGAACATACAAAGACAGTAACATGTTACTATTACGTATAACAATTTCTTAGTAAGAGTATATGTTATAATAAAAATAGTTATCTATTATGTTTGTTAAAATGAACATATATAATTCGCACTGGAAAATTCCGAAATTAAACACATTTTAAAATATTTACATGAACTAGGTTTAACATATAAAGAAACCTAAACAATACATATTAAAATTATTATTTTTGAATGAAACAATTCACGGTAAAGGTTAGGATTTACTCATCAATCAATACGACTATTGAGCTAACTCACATAACTAAGAATCGACCTAGATATTTCTGACATTGTTAGCAAGTCCGATCTTTGAAGCAAAACTACCTCTCTGGTCTTAAATCTAGTTCTTCCTTCCGGTCGATTTATTTTCACGACGGTAATACCACGCGTCTCTATCTGAAACAAATTTTAATTCAAATTACTTGTAATTATTTGTCCCATTCAATTGATACAATTTGGAGAAAGTACAATTATTATTCATGCACGATTCGAATTCCCTTTCTAGATTAATCCAGAAATTAGTCCAAACTTTATGAGCATATTATCGATTATTACTTATGAAATATTAAGTGTAAAAGCGTTGAGCACACCCAATTAATCTCTATTGTTAGGTGATGCAGTGACGAACCTTTGTTCACCTCAGTTGTATACTACATAATTGGCTACTACGTTTCTGGTTTGGTTGTTTTGTTGTTTTACTATACGGCATATCAACCTTTTTCAGGTCATTTAATGCGGAATCAGGTCATTTTGGTAAAAGGTTTCATGCTTCAAGTCATTTATATCCAGAAATATTTATTCATGGTGTTTGGTTTAGCTGTTTTGTAGAGGTAAAATGTTGTTTTTTGTTTTTAGCTTTGTAGAACATGGTTTAGTTTTACAAAGGGAAAGGAAAAACAATAACAGCTTGATCTTGTAGAACTGACTACGTTTCTATTTCCTTCAATTATAAGCATTCGTTTAATTTACATAACAACCGTATTGTCTCAAATATTCCTAGACAATACTATCATTTAGATTTGAAGTGGTTTCACAGGTTTAATTGCGCCCTGCTTTGATGTACGTTCTCTATTTAGCCTCTTTCCTCTCTGTCTTTCGAAATCAGTATATTATTTAAAAATAAGTATTTTAAAAAGTGGCAGGCTTTTTCCTGCTTTGTCTATTCCTAGGCGAATAGAAAGGTTCAGTTGGTACAAAGACAACTTGCAAAATAATCTCAGACTATTCATGCAATTATACATATATATATATATACATATAGATACATAAATAAATATATATATATATATATATATATATATATAATTATATATATATATACATACATATAGATACATAAATATATACACATATAGATACATAAATATATATATATACACATATAGATTAATATATATATATATATATATATATATATATATATATATATATAGATACATAAATATATACACATATAGATATATAAATATATATATATATATATATATATATATATATATATATATATATCTTTATTTATATAGGATATATTCCGACTAAACAAGATCTCGTATCAAAGATACTTAGTTTTAATTATAAAAATAACATACGATGATAGCATTACTTATTATAAAATCTCAATCATATGAACAAATACATCTACAAATGTACAGAACACAACCCGATTTACCATTCATCATTCTCCGGGAAATGTTATACTTTTCTTTCGATAAACATTAGAAATAATATTAACGTCTAAGATTCACTGAGATGAGGGCGCGATAGCGCTCTGTCCCTTAATAGACTTCAAAAACGACCTATGCTAGAAATCTCATTTCTTTGATCAATCATAACTCAAAAACCAATAAACCAAATTAGTTAAAACTTTGCACAGCATTTTCATTTGATAGGTTCTATAAGTGTGTAGAATTTCAGCATCATTAGGCAAGGCAACCCAGAGATCCAGAAAGATCAGTAGTGATTTTGTGTTATCCGTGTGTACGTACGAACGTGTGTGCCACCCTGTATCTCATGAACTATTTGATGGATTCAGCTGATTTTTGGCAGGAATAGAGAATCTAGGGTCTAGTTGATGGCATTTTAAATACAGTTTACCATATACCTTAGTTTTCCAGAAAATTAAAAAAAAACTGAAAAATTACCATTGTTTTGAGGCATAGCCTTTACAAAAGTAGTGAAATTCCATGATAAATGCCAGTATACTGAAATCATATGCCCTTGATAGGGTTAAGATGAAAATTCATATACACTAAATGTACAAAAGAAAGGAAATTCCCTAATTTTTTACACTTTTATTGTCATTAAGGGTATGACTACATATCAACCAAACCATTTCATTATCACATCACTACAGTATAAATCTCTATGCATGAGTGGATGAAGTGTGTGAGGTGCGCTGAAGAAAAATTCCTACAAGTAACATACCCTGGAATATATTAAGAGTTCAAATACAACACTTGATAAACGCAATTTTTTTTTATAAATACGAAGGTATGCCTACAAAAGTGTTGTATCAAAACATTCGACAACACCTCAAAATTATATTTTACATATGATACCGGCATAGATTTCGTTCTTTTGATTAAAATAAGGTGTTTGGCGAAGTCTATATTTAATATATTTGTCTGTGTATTCTTTGATGTGTCAATTTATACAAATTAGATTTGTTGCATTTTTGCATTCGACATTTTCATATATATATATATATATATACATTTAATTTTGAACGTCGTAACGATTTGTGCTTGACATGACAAAGAATTATCGAATCATGTCCTCTCATTTATACTAAATTTCTGGATTTTTGAATTTTCAAGTTTGTAGGACTTTTTTTAGAGACTTGCTCTGCATTGGTTCATATTTCCACATGAAACTGATGAATTTGATATGTTTCCGCGAATAAGTAAAATTGTTTTATGACATAAGAATTCCTTATTTTTGGTGTAAAACGACGATAAAATATATCAATTCTAAAACCTTTTTCTGTTTTATCTTCCTTCTGCTTCTGTAGATATATATATATATATATATATATATATATATATATATATATATATATATATATATATATATATATATGAAGCAATCCAACAAAAGATATAAGCGTCAACTAATATCTTATAATTAGTGAAAGATCCGGATAAAAACTGAAGCTCAATATACTGCATAGAGCATTAATATTATAATATAAAATAAAGTAATAAAATAAGGTGTCAATCAAATTTTATTAGAATTCAAAGTTCAAGCAAAGTATCTTAAAGTCATTAGCTCATGAGTTTTCAAAGATAATTCTTCTCTTACGAGGACCATATATATATATATATATATATATATATATATATATATATATATATATTAGTATAATATATAGACATACGTCTAAAATTACAGAGGATGCAGAAGGCAATAATTAAAAAAAAATCAAGACAGATTTTATTTTCTAATTTTAAATATCATATTTTTGTATCTAGGTTTTGCAATATTTCATTAAAAATGAACTTAATGTTCTTCACCTATTTACTACGGGAGAACTTTAATGAATATTCGTATATTAATGCATCTCATAGAAATCAAGTGGTAGCCTCTTTATTTTTGAGTACTTAGACTGAAGTTTAATAAAACGATATATATACACATATATATATATATATTTATATCTATATATACCATGTATCTACATAAGATGTTGTAAAGCGATATAATCTATTATGCATCAATGTATAGTATTTACTTTAATAATACTGAATACGTGAGTATTAATTTACTCCTCTCCAGGAGTTAGGCACAAGGCCAGTTTTATCCCACAAGAAAGATGTGACCCAAGGTCGGGTCAGGAAAGTGGGGTTTAAAAATTGCCTGGGCAGCCCCGTCGGCATTACCCGGTAGGGCCGCATCAGACAGTAAGCAATAAACTTACTCCTCCCCAAAGAGGGGAGGCGAAGCCTGGGAGGGTGGACCTCATAGAACTGCACAGGACAGACCCATACACCTGCGTAAATCAAGCCCCTAAGGCCAGGACAATACCAGTCTATGGGGTGCAGTATCCATCGGAACAGATACTACACTTTGATCTTAGCCAAAAGGCCAAGATAATTTTTATTTACCTCCCCAGGAGGCTAGGCACAAGGCCAGGTTTATCTTACTTCCACAAGGTAAGATGTGACCTAATGTCGGGTCGGGAAAGTGGGACTTGAGCAGCCAGCGCCCGAAAGGTGAGCGCTCTGGCATTTTAAAATTGCATGGACAGCCTCGTCGGCCTTCTCCCGGTAGTGGCGCCTCAGACAGTAAGTAATAAACTTACTCCTCCCCAAAGAGGGGAGGAAAAGCCTGTGAGGTTGGACCTCCTAGAACTGCACACGACAGACCCATAGACCTGCGTAAATCAAGCCTCGTAGGCCAAGACAATACCAGTCTATGGGGTGCAGTATCCATCGGAACAGATACTACACTTTGATCTTAGCCAAAAAGCCACGATAGTGATTTACTCTACTCAAGGAGTTAAGCACAAGGCCAGTTTTATCTTACTCCCACAAGTAAGATGTGACCCAAGGTCGGGTCAGGAAAGTGGGGTTTGAAAAGCCGGCGCCCGAGAGGTGAGCACTCTGACCATTAAAAATTGCCTGGGCAGCCCCGTCGGCATTCCCCTGGTGGGGCGCCCCATGCAGTAAGCAATAAACTTACTCCTCCAACAAGAGGGGAGGCGAAGCCTGGGAGGGTTGCCCATCCTAGAACTGCACAGGACAGACCCATAGAACTGCGTAAATCAAGCCTCGAAGGCCAAGACATGACCAGTCTATGGGGTGCAGTATCCATCGGAACATATACTACACTTTGATCTTAGCCAAAAGGCTAAGATACTTTTTTTAAGAGGGGAGGCAATGCCTGGGTTGACCTCCTAGAACTGCACAGGACAGTACTTCAGACCGGCGGAATCAAGGCCCGACGGCCAAGACAATACCGGTCTACAGAGTGAGCATCCATCGGAACAGATACTACACTTTGATCTTAGCCAAAAGGACAAGATTCTTGAGTAGAGCTAGGTATTAAGTTATAAAACGCGGTAGTCTTTTTGTAGTAAATTGGCATAAATATATTTTCATAACTTGCTATATATATATATATATGGCATCTATATAGTAGAAAATACAGTCTTTTCCGCAAAAAGAATGGAATGCTTTGGGTTACCAATAAAAAATGAATGTAAACAAATGAATAAAACATTATTTAAAATCAATATAATCCTGTACACTGAATGCAGTAAGCTCGTTAGAGCAGTTGGAAAGCGTCTTTATGTAATTATTGTTACTGGAGTGTCGATGTGCTCGCTGCGTCTAGCGATACTGAACATTCCTGAAACGACGAAACATAGATCTGTAGATGATTACATATATATATATATGTATATATATATATATATATATATATGTGCGCGTGTGTGTGTGCGTGTGTGTGTGTGCGTGTGTGTGTGCGTGTGTATATGTATATACACACACTATAGTACGGCATAATACATCACTCTAGCACTGTAAATACGGAAAATTCCGTTAGAGACTTATTTACTGCGTTCCATATCGGATCGTAATTTCCCTGGCTCTGACTGCCACGTTTCTGTAGAGAATGTTATCTTTCAGGTCGATATGTACCTTTGAGATTTGTATTCGTAAACTCTTTCTTTAAATTTTAACCCCAACGGAAACACAAAATCGAGAACTGTCAAATCTGCCGAACGTGCTAGCCAGTTAATTTCCGTTTAACGTAAAATGGAAATAAAGAGGAAATGCATTTAACGCAAACGCACAGAATGGTAGACTTCAAAATAAAATCAATGAATGGTTTTATTTCACCTGCTCGTCGTCCACGATTCAGTGATACATCAGCTCTATGCTTATTAAGCATCACTGAAAGAGAACAATGATATTTTATAGTATTAATTTTAGCGTTTCAAATTTGAAGTTCTTGGAAATATGTATCTCAGCGAATGGACGGAACACGCCCAGATTGGTCAGTGTTAGATTTTAAGAATGTTACGTTTCGGTTTAATAAACGTCACTTTCAGTGAACAATAAACAGTAATACTGTTATATACGTTTCTTATATTAACCGCTCTAATTTGGAATCCCATTTCTCCCCCCTGTATCAACATGCAGAAATATGAACGTGATGTAGACAAACATCTCGACAAACAAGTCCTTACTAAGAATGCCTCTATAAATCTGACCCCTAATTTCATAGTAGCCATTTTTGTGTCTTGTAAGGAGCGGATGAAAGTAAAATAATTAAAATTAAATTTTAAATTTGTTCGAATGTTGTGTCGTAGTGGATGATCAGAACTTTGAGATTTTCAAAGAAAAGATCGGCTTTAATTATTTTTCAGTTCGTCTCTGTAATTCAAGGAGAAGCGTAGTTCGTCAGTCAAACGAAATATTATCTCCCTCAAAATTCTTTAGTTCCTGACGTTAGCTAAAACAACCCAGTAGTTTGGAGAGTATAGGCTAATGATTTTCTTGTCAAGTAAATTAATTTGTTTATGGCTTCATGATTAACTACTCTCAAAAAACGATTAAACGACTTTCTGCAACATCAAGTTATTAAAAGTAAATTAATGAAGTGAAAATACAAATCCATTATTATTTTTCAACGGTAACTTATCTGAATACTGTCTCCTAAGAAATAACGCATGGTGTCAAGTGATTTTATTCGTGGATACCCATTTTTACTTGGCATTGAGAGAGTTACCTGACGACGAAGTACCTATAGATGTCTAAAACGCTGGTTTGCGTAGTAATGCCAATAATGTTGTTAGATATATATTTAAATCGTTAAATAAATCTTCCGTCTTTTTCCATTTACGTAAGACATCTATTTCGCACAACTATTTCCATCTAGTTCTCATTGTATTTCAGCCCAGCAAAACGAGACAAAAAGTGGAAAATGATGAATAGTGTTTTTGTTAAAATAAATACTGAAAATTGTTTTTGAAAATTAAAAATCGAAATGATTATACAGAGTTTCGCAATAGTTTTAAATCGAATTAAAAAAACAAACAATACGTTAAAACGGTTTAGCTACATTTATCATTGGTGTGTTTGCTATGACATGTCAATTATATTAAAACATCCTAAATTATATGTTTTTTCTCTTAGATTTATGAATATTTTAATAAAGAATCTTCGTTTCAATATTAAAGTTTGCTTTGAATTATGAGACTTTCGACGACAGATACCGCATTTTTTCGAAACATTAATATCTTAAATATCATACTTTTAGTTTAACACCCAATCTTTTTACTCGAATGTATTTTTTATATATACTTTTTACTTTTTTATGCATACTTTTTTTATTTATATGGTTATACTTTTTATGTATACTTTATATGTATACTTTATATGAAACTTTATATGAACTTTATATGAAACTTTATACTTTATATGAGATTTTATATGTATACTTTTTATGTATATTTTATTTACTTTTTATGTATACTTTTTACTTTTTTACTTTTTTTTTTAATTTGTATGTATACTTTTTACTTTTTTACTTTTTACTTTTTTATTTTTATGTATACTTTTTACTCGAATGTTTTTAATATTTCAAGTCACAAACTTTAAATAAGGTATCTTAATGCAGAATTAATTAAATACTTCTTGATAATTGGACCCTCCTTACATTTTAATTTGTTCTTAATAACTTTGACATGTGAAATAGCGATAATAATGTAATATGAGTGCGTATAAAAAAACTAAATATAATGCAATTATAAATTAATCTTATTTATATTATATTAACTTAAACCGTCACGTAATCATGCGTATTACCATATTTACAAATAAAATAAAATATGGTTTCAATTACGCATTAATGTTTTATTTTATTTTTTAATTCTTGAAAGAAATATAATTCAACCGGAGAAGGAAAGAAATGAATCAATATATTTGTTAACATGGAACGAACTTCCGAACGTCAGCAGCTGAACAAATATTATTTCGAAATTGATTTAAACATTATACAGGTGAATTTGTTCGACGTATTTCAGAATGAACAATACAAAGATCCGTCTGGAAACAAAAAATATTAAATATCTAATAATAGAAGATATTCAGTTTTATTACATTTCAAATGTACATTGTAAAAAATTGGTAATTTCAATTCATAAATACTTTTTCTTCTTATAACTCACAAATCTGTATAATAAAAATATGCTTTTCATCGGTTACACATTGTAATAAAATAACTATAAAGGGATAAAATTAGAAACAAAACCCAGATATTTCATCCTATATTAAATTGATGCATACATTTGAATAATGTTTGACTTGGAATCCGATGATGCTATTTAAAATAACATCGTGTGGTACTGTGTGTAATGAACAATTAGGAATAATTTCCCTATTCTAAATGATCTCCATTTTGGAGAACTCTCCTGGTCGTCTTTACCATATAAATAGCAGCACTAACATTGTACTGAGAGTTTATGCCGAATAAAGCTTTCTTAAAGTTACGACTGTTTGTCATTACACTGTGCTCGTGAAAGACACCATCAGCAACACTGACAGAGTTTGGTTTTATTTATTCTAAATTACATTTTGACGATTATAAAAATTAGAAATAGATATTGTTTGGTATATGTCTGTACGAAACTGAAACTAACTTTGTTTCCATTAATATTATACTATTATAATATTTTGTAATGATCAATTTCGTTTAAGTTACTATTTCAATCTAATGTACTATATTTCAATTCTCAGTTAAAGGAGTATGAAAGTATTCATACTGTGGACATTAACCCATGCTCCCAGGCATTACTTCTTCCTTTGTAGATAGTGTATTATATGTTCGTTCATCATGATACCATCGACCCTGGCATTGTATTAGTTTGATGATCAGCCTACTCTACTTCCAGACAGTAACTCGTTCTTTTGGAAAGGGTAGTTTAGTAGCTGTTCTGTCAATCCTATCTTTGTAGGCATCATACCCCCTTTTATAAGTAGTGTAGTATCAATTCTGGTGTCATGATACAAACATTACAGGCATTCCCTCTTCTTTTGGGGGTTTGGTCGTATCTGTTTGCTCGTCATGCTACACTCTTCCCACAATGGTAGAAATATGCGACAGGAGAAAGTAAGAAGAAAGATAGATATATTGGATTCAAGGCTACCTTCTAATATATATATATATAACTGAGGAACGCATATTGAGTTATCTCTCGATTGATTGCTGGGTAGGTGCCGTGTTTGCTTTTTAGATGTTTATTTATTACCCGTTTTAGACAATGTGCGTTGGATCATTGGTACGCGCCTCGGCTACTGAGTCAAACACGACTTTCGTATCCGGGTTCAAACTGTGTGATCTCCCGTACTGACGATTGTAAGTTTGGCATGAAACACATGTGTATATGTGTTTTTATTTAGTAAAATAATATTTATTCATAGATAATTACATATATATTACATATATATATATATATATATATATATATATATATATATATATATATATATATATATACATCAGGAAAAATCTTCCAAAAACCGTAAAAATAAAAAAAAAGTTTGCAACACTTTTATAAGTCTTAATTTCTTACTCGCAGCCGAAACCAGCTATTTTAGAATTAAATAGATAATGTCAACATTTCTTAATTGTTTGCTTCTCTTCCTATTATCAACGCTGATATAGGTTGCTATCACTCTGATCATGTATTTATTTGTTTGGTTGTGTTTTAATATTACATGTCTACTTGGTGACTTCTCGCCACTTTTGTCGTGTTACACACACTGAAATAGTTCATGAATAAATAATTCAGATTTGAATCAGTATATAAAACTACGATCAGATTATTGCAAATAGTTAAATATGTTTGCCTTTCTATTAATTGATACGAATACAGTTGATAAATAAAACCGTGATGGTGTGTTCTCTACTTTTTATTGGGGTTACTATTGGTAGACTGATGCTGTTCTCGACAGGTGCTTGTTTATGAGTGAAAGAAATACATACTCAGTCTATTTCGTTAGACAAAATGACGAGTAATGCTTTTCCTTAGTGTTACTGATGATTATAGATTGGACATCAACCCAATGTATGACGGTTTCTGTATATGTTATATATGTATAAACCGCGCAATAATACACACATAACACTATTTCCAAACTGACAAAATGCCTCTCATCTCCGCGCATTATCTACATGCTGTTGTATTGTAGTAGGGTTGTATATTGTTGTTTGCCTTTTGGTATTCGCCGGATAATTCTTCTTTTAAACTACTTTTCCTCCCCCCCTGTAGCTGTTAGAATTGAAAGGATGGCGAATAAAAGAAACAAAGGTGTCATCATTAAGTATGTATTCTTTCGTAAACTAAAATATATCCGCTTCCATGACTTCATATGAATACCGAGGATTTCAACGCCTATATATCGTTTTAGGTTGTACGTCATAATTATAGGTTTATTTCATGCCGATTAAAAAAAACAACGCCGGATTTCAACGCCTATATATCGTTTTAGGTTGTACGTCATAATTACAGGTTTATTTCATGCCGATTAAAAAAAACAACGCTGGATTTCAACGCCTATATATCGTTTTAGGTTGTACGTCGAAATTATAGGTTTATTTCATGCCGATTAAAAAAAACAACGCCGGATTTCAACGCCTATATATCGTTTTAGGTTGTACGTCATAATTACAGGTTTATTTCAGGCCGATTAAAAAACAACGCCGGATTTCAATGCCTATATATCGTTTTAGGTTGTACGTCATAATTATAGGTTTATTTCATGCCGATTAAAAAAACAACGCTGGATTTCAACGCCTATATATCGTTTTAGGTTGTACGTCATAATTATAGGTTTATTTCATGCCGATTAAAAAAACAACGCTGGATTTCAACGCCTATATATCGTTTTAGGTTGTACGTCATAATTATAGGTTTATTTCATGCCGATTAAAAAAATACAACGCCGGATTTCAACGCCTATATATCGTTTTAGGTTGTACGTCATAATTATAGGTTTATTTCATGCCGATTAAAAAAACAACGCCGGATTTCAACGCCTATATATCGTTTTAGGTTGTACGTCATAATTATAGGTTTATTTCATGCCGATTAAAAAAACAACGCTGGATTTCAACGCCTATATATCGTTTTAGGTTGTACGTCATAATTATAGGTTTATTTCATGCCGATTAAAAAAACAACGTCGGATTTCAACGCCTATATATCGTTTTAGGTTGTACGTCATAATTATAGGTTTATTTCATGCCGATTAAAAAAACAACGCTGGATTTCAACGCCTATATATCGTTTTAGGTTGTACGTCATAATTATAGGTTTATTTCATGCCGATTAAAAAAACAACGCCGGATTTCAACGCCTATATATCGTTTTAGGTTGTACGTCATAATTATAGGTTTATTTCATGCCGATTAAAAAAACAACGCTGGATTTCAACGCCTATATATCGTTTTAGGTTGTACGTCATAATTACAGGTTTATTTCATGCCGATTAAAAAAAACAACGCTGGATTTCAACGCCTATATATCGTTTTAGGTTGTACGTCATAATTACAGGTTTATTTCAGGCCGATTAAAAAACAACGCCGGATTTCAATGCCTATATATCGTTTTAGGTTGTACGTCATGATTACAGGTTTATTTCATGCCGATTAAAAAAACAACGCTGGATTTCAACGCCTATATATCGTTTTAGGTTGTACGTCATAATTATAGGTTTATTTCATGCCGATTAAAAAAACAACGCTGGATTTCAACGCCTATATATCGTTTTAGGTTGTACGTCATAATTATAGGTTTATTTCATGCCGATTAAAAAATACAACGCCGGATTTCAACGCCTATATATCGTTTTAGGTTGTACGTCATAATTATAGGTTTATTTCATGCCGATTAAAAAAACAACGCTGGATTTCAACGCCTATATATCGTTTTAGGTTGTACGTCATAATTATAGGTTTATTTCATGCCGATTAAAAAAACAACGCTGGATTTCAACGCCTATATATCGTTTTAGGTTGTACGTCATAATTATAGGTTTATTTCATGCCGATTAAAAAAATACAACGCCGGATTTCAACGCCTATATATCGTTTTAGGTTGTACGTCATAATTATAGGTTTATTTCATGCCGATTAAAAAAACAACGCCGGATTTCAACGCCTATATATCGTTTTAGGTTGTACGTCATAATTATAGGTTTATTTCATGCCGATTAAAAAAACAACGCTGGATTTCAACGCCTATATATCGTTTTAGGTTGTACGTCATAATTATAGGTTTATTTCATGCCGATTAAAAAAACAACGCTGGATTTCAACGCCTATATATCGTTTTAGGTTGTACGTCATAATTATAGGTTTATTTCATGCCGATTAAAAAAATACAACGCCGGATTTCAACGCCTATATATCGTTTTAGGTTGTACGTCATAATTATAGGTTTATTTCATGCCGATAAAAAAACAACGCCGGATTTCAACGCCTATATATCGTTTTAGGTTGTACGTCATAATTATAGGTTTATTTCATGCCGATTAAAAAAACAACGCTGGATTTCAACGCCTATATATCGTTTTAGGTTGTACGTCATAATTACAGGTTTATTTCATGCCGATTAAAAAAAACAACGCTGGATTTCAACGCCTATATATCGTTTTAGGTTGTACGTCGAAATTATAGGTTTATTTCATGCCGATTAAAAAAAAAAACGCCGGATTTCAACGCCTATATATCGTTTTAGGTTGTACGTCATAATTACAGGTTTATTTCAGGCCGATTAAAAAACAACGCCGGATTTCAATGCCTATATATCGTTTTAGGTTGTACGTCATAATTATAGGTTTATTTCATGCCGATTAAAAAAACAACGCTGGATTTCAACGCCTATATATCGTTTTAGGTTGTACGTCATAATTATAGGTTTATTTCATGCCGATTAAAAAAACAACGCTGGATTTCAACGCCTATATATCGTTTTAGGTTGTACGTCATAATTATAGGTTTATTTCATGCCGATTAAAAAAATACAACGCCGGATTTCAACGCCTATATATCGTTTTAGGTTGTACGTCATAATTATAGGTTTATTTCATGCCGATTAAAAAAACAACGCCGGATTTCAACGCCTATATATCGTTTTAGGTTGTACGTCATAATTATAGGTTTATTTCATGCCGATTAAAAAAACAACGCTGGATTTCAACGCCTATATATCGTTTTAGGTTGTACGTCATAATTATAGGTTTATTTCATGCCGATTAAAAAAACAACGTCGGATTTCAACGCCTATATATCGTTTTAGGTTGTACGTCATAATTATAGGTTTATTTCATGCCGATTAAAAAAACAACGCTGGATTTCAACGCCTATATATCGTTTTAGGTTGTACGTCATAATTATAGGTTTATTTCATGCCGATTAAAAAAACAACGCCGGATTTCAACGCCTATATATCGTTTTAGGTTGTACGTCATAATTATAGGTTTATTTCATGCCGATTAAAAAAACAACGCTGGATTTCAACGCCTATATATCGTTTTAGGTTGTACGTCATAATTACAGGTTTATTTCATGCCGATTAAAAAAAACAACGCTGGATTTCAACGCCTATATATCGTTTTAGGTTGTACGTCATAATTACAGGTTTATTTCAGGCCGATTAAAAAACAACGCCGGATTTCAATGCCTATATATCGTTTTAGGTTGTACGTCATGATTACAGGTTTATTTCATGCCGATTAAAAAAACAACGCTGGATTTCAACGCCTATATATCGTTTTAGGTTGTACGTCATAATTATAGGTTTATTTCATGCCGATTAAAAAAACAACGCTGGATTTCAACGCCTATATATCGTTTTAGGTTGTACGTCATAATTATAGGTTTATTTCATGCCGATTAAAAAATACAACGCCGGATTTCAACGCCTATATATCGTTTTAGGTTGTACGTCATAATTATAGGTTTATTTCATGCCGATTAAAAAAACAACGCTGGATTTCAACGCCTATATATCGTTTTAGGTTGTACGTCATAATTATAGGTTTATTTCATGCCGATTAAAAAAACAACGCTGGATTTCAACGCCTATATATCGTTTTAGGTTGTACGTCATAATTATAGGTTTATTTCATGCCGATTAAAAAAATACAACGCCGGATTTCAACGCCTATATATCGTTTTAGGTTGTACGTCATAATTATAGGTTTATTTCATGCCGATTAAAAAAACAACGCCGGATTTCAACGCCTATATATCGTTTTAGGTTGTACGTCATAATTATAGGTTTATTTCATGCCGATTAAAAAAACAACGCTGGATTTCAACGCCTATATATCGTTTTAGGTTGTACGTCATAATTATAGGTTTATTTCATGCCGATTAAAAAAACAACGCTGGATTTCAACGCCTATATATCGTTTTAGGTTGTACGTCATAATTATAGGTTTATTTCATGCCGATTAAAAAAATACAACGCCGGATTTCAACGCCTATATATCGTTTTAGGTTGTACGTCATAATTATAGGTTTATTTCATGCCGATAAAAAAACAACGCCGGATTTCAACGCCTATATATCGTTTTAGGTTGTACGTCATAATTATAGGTTTATTTCATGCCGATTAAAAAAACAACGCTGGATTTCAACGCCTATATATCGTTTTAGGTTGTACGTCATAATTATAGGTTTATTTCATGCCGATTAAAAAAACAACGCCGGATTTTAACGCCTATATATCGTTTTAGGTTGTACGTCATAATTATAGGTTTATTTCATGCCGATTAAAAAAACAACGCTGGATTTCAACGCCTATATATCGTTTTAGGTTGTACGTCATAATTATAGGTTTATTTCATGCCGATTAAAAAAACAACGCTGGATTTCAACGCCTATATATCGTTTTAGGTTGTACGTCATAATTATAGGTTTATTTCATGCCGATTAAAAAAATACAACGCTGGATTTCAACGCCTATATATCGTTTTAGGTTGTACGTCATAATTATAGGTTTATTTCATGCCGATTAAAAAAACAACGCCGGATTTCAACGCCTATATATCGTTTTAGGTTGTACGTCATAATTATAGGTTTATTTCATGCCGATTAAAAAAACAACGCTGGATTTCAACGCCTATATATCGTTTTAGGTTGTACGTCATAATTATAGGTTTATTTCATGCCGATTAAAAAAACAACGCTGGATTTCAACGCCTATATATCGTTTTAGGTTGTACGTCATAATTATAGGTTTATTTCATGCCGATTAAAAAAACAACGCTGGATTTCAACGCCTATATATCGTTTTAGGTTGTACGTCATAATTATAGGTTTATTTCATGCCGATTAAAAAAACAACGCTGGATTTCAACGCCTATATATCGTTTTAGGTTGTACGTCATAATTATAGGTTTATTTCATGCCGATTAAAAAAAACAACGCTGGATTTCAACGCCTATATATCTTTTAGGTTGTACCTCATAATTACAGGTTTATTTCATGCCGATTAAAAAAAACAACGCTGGATTTCAACGCCTATATATCGTTTTAGGTTGTACGTCGAAATTATAGGTTTATTTCATGCCGATTAAAAAAAACAACGCTGGATTTCAACGCCTATATATCGTTTTAGGTTGTACGCATAATTATAGGTTTATTTCATGCCGATTAAAAAAATACAACGCCGGATTTCAACGCCTATATATCGTTTTAGGTTGTACGTCATAATTATAGGTTTATTTCATGCCGATTAAAAAAATACAACGCCGGATTTCAACGCCTATATATCGTTTTAGGTTGTACGTCATAATTATAGGTTTATTTCATGCCGATTAAAAAAATACAACGCCGGATTTCAACGCCTATATATCGTTTTAGGTTGTACGCATAATTATAGGTTTATTTCATGCCGATTAAAAAAAACAACGCCGGATTTCAACGCCTATATATCGTTTTAGGTTGTACCTCATAATTACAGGTTTATTTCATGCCGATTAAAAAAACAACGCTGGATTTCAACGCCTATATATCGTTTTAGGTTGTACGTCGAAATTATAGGTTTATTTCATGCCGATTAAAAAAAACAACGCCGGATTTCAACGCCTATATATCGTTTTAGGTTGTACGCATAATTATAGGTTTATTTCATGCCGATTAAAAAAATACAACGCCGGATTTCAACGCCTATATATCGTTTTAGGTTGTACGTCATAATTATAGGTTTATTTCATGCCGATTAAAAAAACAACGCCGGATTTCAACGCCTATATATCGTTTTAGGTTGTACGTCATAATTATAGGTTTATTTCATGCCGATTAAAAAAATACAACGCCGGATTTCAACGCCTATATATCGTTTTAGGTTGTACGTCATAATTATAGGTTTATTTCATGCCGATTAAAAAAAACAACGCCGGATTTCAACGCCTATATATCGTTTTAGGTTGTACGTCATAATTATAGGTTTATTTCATGCCGATTAAAAAAATACAACGCTGGATTTCAACGCCTATATATCGTTTTAGGTTGTACGTCATAATTATAGGTTTATTTCATGCCGATTAAAAAAATACAACGCCGGATTTCAACGCCTATATATCGTTTTAGGTTGTACGTCATAATTATAGGTTTATTTCATGCCGATTAAAAAAATACAACGCCGGATTTCAACGCCTATATATCGTTTTAGGTTGTACGTCATAATTATAGGTTTATTTCATGCCGATTAAAAAAATACAACGCTGGATTTCAACGCCTATATATCGTTTTAGGTTGTACGTCATAATTACAGGTTTATTTCAGGCCGATTAAAAAACAACGCTGGATTTCAACGCCTATATATCGTTTTAGGTTGTACGTCATAATTACAGGTTTATTTCAGGCCGATTAAAAAACAACGCTGGATTTCAACGCCTATATATCGTTTTAGGTTGTACGTCATAATTACAGGTTTATTTAAGGCCGATTAAAAAACAACGCTGGATTTCAACGCCTATATATCGTTTTAGGTTGTACGTCATAATTACAGGTTTATTTCTATGCCGATTAAAAAAAACAACGCTGGATTTCAACGCCTATAAATACCGTATCGTTTTAGGTTGTACGTCATAATTATAGGTTTATTTCATGCCGATTAAAAAAACAACGCCGGATTTCAACGCCTATATATCGTTTTAGGTTGTACGTCATAATTATAGGTTTATTTCATGCCGATTAAAAAAATAAAACGCCGGATTTCAACGCCTATATATCGTTTTGGGTTGTACGTCATAATTATAGGTTTATTTCATGCCGATTAAAAAACAACGCTGGATTTCAACGCCTATATATCGTTTTAGGTTGTACGTCATAATTACAGGTTTATTTCAGGCCGATTAAAAAACAACGCTGGATTTCAACGCCTATATATCGTTTTAGGTTGTACGTCATAATTACAGGTTTATTTCAGGCCGATTAAAAAACAACGCTGGATTTCAACGCCTATATATCGTTTTAGGTTGTACGTCATAATTACAGGTTTATTTAAGGCCGATTAAAAAACAACGCTGGATTTCAACGCCTATATATCGTTTTAGGTTGTACGTCATAATTACAGGTTTATTTCATGCCGATTAAAAAAAACAACGCTGGATTTCAACGCCTATAAATACCGTATCGTTTTAGGTTGTACGTCATAATTATAGGTTTATTTCATGTCGATTAAAAAAACAACGCCGGATTTCAACGCCTATATATCGTTTTAGGTTGTACGTCATAATTATAGGTTTATTTCATGCCGATTAAAAAAATACAACGCCGGATTTCAACGCCTATATATCGTTTTAGGTTGTACGTCATAATTATAGGTTTATTTCATGCCGATTAAAAAAATACAACGCCGGATTTCAACGCCT
The DNA here is from genome assembly GCA_963556195.1 of Sepiola atlantica. Classification (NCBI taxonomy): domain Eukaryota; kingdom Metazoa; phylum Mollusca; class Cephalopoda; order Sepiida; family Sepiolidae; genus Sepiola; species Sepiola atlantica. Next base: position 13,785,871 of record OY744541.1, on the reverse strand, counting down.
ATATATCGTTTTATTTTGTACGCATAATTATAGGTTTATTTCAGGCCGATTAAAAAACAACGCTGGATTTCAACGCCTATATATCGTTTTAGGTTGTACGTTATAATTATAGGTTTATTTCATGCCGATTAAAAAACAACGCTGGATTTCAACGCCTATATATCGTTTTAGGTTGTACGTCATAATTACAGGTTTATTTCAGGCCGATTAAAAAACAACGCTGGATTTCAACGCCTATATATCGTTTTAGGTTGTACGTCATAATTACAGGTTTATTTCAGGCCGATTAAAAAACAACGCTGGATTTCAACGCCTATATATCGTTTTAGGTTGTACGTCATAATTACAGGTTTATTTAAGGCCGATTAAAAAACAACGCTGGATTTCAACGCCTATATATCGTTTTAGGTTGTACGTCATAATTACAGGTTTATTTCATGCCGATTTAAACAAACAACGCTGGATTTCAACGCCTATAAATACCGTATCGTTTTAGGTTGTACGTCATAATTATAGGTTTATTTCATGCCGATTAAAAAAACAACGACGGATTTCAACGCCTATATATCGTTTTAGGTTGTACGTCATAAGTATAGGTTTATTTCATGCCGATTAAAAAAACAACGCTGGATTTCAACGCCTATAAATACCGTATCGTTTTAGGTTGTACGTCATATAAACAATTATAGGTTTATTTCATGCCGAATAAAGTACATTTGATATTTTTTTTAACGATTGAAATACGTACAATCGTCACATATCTATTCAAGGCATTTGCCTTAACTGGTAATCCATGGCTGTATTAACGTACTTTATACGCCATGTAGGTTTACCACCGTCATTTAGGGTTAACACGATTGCATTAATTATTAATCTTCTGTCGGTTATTTAATACAAATTTGTCTAATCAAAAGGCAATAATATACCGGAGAGTAATTGTAGGTAAAATTTTCGGTTGGATGAAGGAAGAGTACTATGAAAGGATTGAGAACAATGATTAAGTCACATGGTCACTCGAAATATATTTGCTGACATGTGAAAACGATCATGTTGTATTCTGTATGGAAACATTCTAGCGGTAACCTGTTCCAATGGATCGAAGTTCTTGTAAATACGCACAATTCATTAAAATCATGTTAGACTTTAGGTACAAAGGGAAAGTAAAGAAGAGACTTTTAAAGGTTGGCTGAGAAGGTCTTACAGAGGAGACAACTGCGTAAAGCCTAGTAAAACGCATACCATACACATACAGATAGATTATGGAATGTCTAGCAATGTCTTAGAGTTATTAAAGTAAGCATTACGGATTATTTGAATAACTTTTCTTTATAATAATTAGTTTACAGTTCATAGCTTGGAATATTTAATATATGGGATTGAACAAAGCATAATTACGTTTCATACTAAATATATTATTTTAAAAATATTTATATGTTGAGAAAAATGAGGTGAACATTATTCTTCCACTAGATTGTCAAGTCAATGTTGTATAATCTTAAGGCAAGAAAGAGAACCCCTCGCGGACTTCCCTAGACGTGGCAGTATTACTCTATCTTAGGCCGAATCTGACTCTAATGCAGGCAGAGGACTGCATCAGAATTCTGGTCCTTTTTGGAGCTGTTTAATTGTCCAAAAAGATTTCCAGCAAATTTATTAACAAGTTTTATGTAAGTCTTCACTTTCAGTCCTAGTAGCTTTTCGAAGCCAGGGACGGTCTCAATGTGGCAATTCATTTCACGTGATACAAAACGAGGATTCGAGCATCAGTGATGAAAGGAGAGAATCTTGTTTCTGGTAGTGTGAAATGGTTACAGGTCTCTTTTTTGTAATTCGCACCGCGTGCTCCAGATCGGAAGATAGATTATCGGCAGAGTTTTAATCATCGGTAGTCTTCAAAGTGCTGCCATAGACTGTTGTGTCATCAGCATAGGTGTCGAAAGATATCTTATAATATTATTTGAAGGATCGTTGATGGATATCTGGTAAAGTGAATACTTGAGGCAAGCCAGAATAAATTTCAAGTGCTTCAGACTCAAGACAATTAACAGCTACATATATAGACATATGAAGAAGAACAATTTGATTAATGATAAAACATTCCGGATATTCTATAGCTTGAAATAGTGTGAATCAAAACGTTGTGCCAGACTCTATCGAAGGCATTTGATAAAACAACGACTATCGATCTACAAACGAAGACCCTGTCGATAAGGGCACTGACTGTGTTTGATATTACCGTCAGTACATCAGCTGTTAATCTTTTCAGACGAAATACATATTGCTTGTTACTACACATATCGCTTTAGCTGAGGTGATTGACTTCTTAAAGAATCAAGTGCTATCTTCATATAAGTCTACAGCTGAAAATATGATGCGTACTAAAATCAAAGATTTTAGTTTTGTTTTTTTTATAAGATATATAAGTTATTTATTAATATCAACTATACATCTCGTTCTGGTTGTGGATGTCTTTTGCAACCGCGTTCGTTCTGTGCGAAGAACCTCTGCACACTCAAACTAAATATTTACTACTGAAAGAAAGAACAGAGAATTGAACCAGACGCTTTCAATGATAGCACCTGACTCACAAATCGTAACATCACGATGAATTTAACCATTTTGCGCCGCTGTACTGTTTTACGGCTGAGTCGTCACAGTACGGTACGGAAGGAAGTATTGACAGACGCTTTCTCTTGTTCCGATGGATACTGCAACCCACAGACTGGTATTGTCTTGCCCTTCGGGGCTTGATTTAAGCCTCTCTGTGGGTTTGTCCTGTACAGCTCTAAGAGGTCCAACCTCCCAGGCTTTGCCTCCCCTCTTTTGGGGAGAAGTAAGTTTCTTGCTTACTGCCTGAGGCGCCCCTACCGGGAAATGCCGACGTGGCTGCCCAGGCAATTTTAATGGCCAGAGTGCTCATCTTCTCCGGCGCTGACTTTTCAAGTCCAACTTTCCCGACCTTGGCTCACATCTTACCTTGTGGGAGTAAGATAAAACTGGCCTTATGCCTAACCTCTTTGGGAGGTAAATAAATTGACAGACGCTTTCTCTAAATCATGTTTTAGGAATCGTTGTTCTTGAAGTTAATGATGAATCCACGCGACCAAACTACTTCTGATCACATTCGTTCAGCCATGTCCGGTCCAAGATTGGCAAAATGGCGCCTCTTTATTTCTTGTGCCACATCGACACCACTAGAAAAATACGTAAACTTAAGTTTTTTATAGCTTATTTCAAAGTAATATTCAAACCTTTAATTCTAGCATAATACATCTGGCTCGGTCACTTCTATCACCATCGCAGATGGTCGTTCGTATGACGCATTGCTCACCACAATTTCCCTACTAAACATTATTTGGCAAGGTATAAACGATCCACTTAACATTCATTAAATAATTTCCGTTTTAACTTTAATTCAATGATTTTACATTTTTACTATCAAAAACTTCAATCAATTTTTAGCCACATTATTTCTGAAATTTGTGTTTTCCTGAACGTTGACTTTGGAATAAACAACTGATTTGTAATTATAAAAAAAACATACACTTGAAGTATCTTTCAGTTCAAAAAAACATTTTATATTTCTAAAAAAGACAAACTTTTGTAAATAAATTATTTGCGCATTAATATCGAATAATAAAGTTGTCACAAATTATTTTTATATTCGCCATTGATGTTTTCTTTACTCTTCAATTCAGTGATGTAAGATATAAATATATATTTTTCGAATCACCATTTAAAAATTAAGTAAAGTATATAAAACACAATAAGCACTAAAACGGTATAGAATTGGTAATATTTTCATTAAAAAACGTTACTTTTTATTCAAATTATTTCCGTATATTTTGTTATTTTGTTCATATTCCATCGCTTGTGGAAATATTTGAAAACATCTTATTTGTCTGTTATACGACATATGTCTTGCATTAGTTTAATTCATTACGAAAGAGAAAAACTTGGTAGTATTCATTAAAGACACGTTGATATTAACCAATACATATGGATGTATTCTGGGTTAACAATCTGATTATAAATGTGTAAATTATTGAAATACATCCGATATTTAGATTGTTTTTACATATAGATTTACTGTAATTAGTCAAAATAAAACATTATAGTTACTTTAAGTGTTTCGTTTTCACTTCTCAGAGAAAATGATAATAAGCAATGAGAGATATGTAGTGTGTGAAACAGAGTGAGGGAATAATATATTTACCATTCATTCGTAACATGAATGTGAACAAATACATCGAAGACATTGCACAGGGTGCCACAAATAAGGTTGGCTCCCTCTACGGTGCTAGTAAACTTCTCATACCTGACATCATCCTGTATCTCTACAAAGCTACCATCCGCCCATGCATGGAGTATTGTTGCCACATCTGGGCTGGTGCATTATCTACTAGTCTCTCTCTCCTGGACAAGGTTAAAAAAAGAGTCGCCAACCTAATATGTCCCTCATTGTCAGCCAAGCTCCAGTCCCTGTCCAATCGCCGCAATGTAGCATCCTTGTGCTTGTTTTACAAATACTTCAATGGATTGTGATCCAATAAATTGGCTACTCTGGTGCCCCCTCGACGTAAATTCACTAGACTAACTCGTATCAACTAAATCCCATCCATTCACTGTGGAGGTCCTAAGATGCTGGAGAGCTTTCTACTCAAATAGCTTCTTTCCTAGTGGTGGTGACCTCTGGAACTCCCTCTCTGCCCTCTGTTTCTCCGACAGTACTGACATGCAGAAATTTAAAACTAGTGTAAACAGATATCTCGCTTTTCAGATCTCAATTGATGTTTACCCCCTCCCAAACTACTCCCTGTTTTTCTCAGTAGCCCCTTACGTCTACAGTGGCGGCCTGCCTTGTTTGGGGTGAACTATGTAAAAAAATAATTTTACCTATCTTCAATGTTCATGTGTAGAGCTTAATGTACGCAGCGCTTGAACAATCGTCACAGAACTTGGTCATTATATCGGTCTAACTTAAAACTTATTTAATGTTGGGAAATCGAGGTCAATGGTAACGGAACATGTCACACTTTTGGTGATAAGTTGGTCATCATAAAGACTCACTATTGGCCTATATTGTAGCCAATAAAGTCCCACAAAAAATATGCCGAGTCAGAAAGAGAACCTACTAAAATATAGCAGTATTTATTGACATTGAAATATGAGTTCTATTCAATGGATCATTTTCAATCACGTTGAAGGCTAGACTTCAGATTGTTATTCTCGCTTCTACTAGCTACTAATTTGACGCAAACTGCAATTAGGAGCACATTTCCACCAATCAATTCCGGCATGTCATTGATACGAAGTAGAAACACAATAAGACACAGCAGAGAGCCTTGCGAAACACCACATCTACAAGCATCCATCTCAGATGAAATGCTTCTATGAATTTGAACCTGTTATGTAGAGCACCAAAGAAAGATTTTATCCACTTTATAACCGATACGGTTTTTCATATGATGCTATCCCCTACTCTAACACGGACAACGCTTGGTAAGCCTGCTGGTAAATAGTCAATGCTCTTGTGTTATTTTATTTGAATAATCGAAAAATGGATCTTTTTTTCAAATCCTTGTCTAAAGCGTTTACACTTGTATTCAAAAAGCCAATAAAGTCCGACAAAAAATATGTGTTATGGAATTGCCAACCAACAAATCAGCATTTAAGTTAATTTATTGGTTGGAACAATGGAACATAACAAACATTTTTCGTTTACTGCGTAATATATTAATATTAATGATTAGAGACGAGGATAGTACAGAAATAGGATGTTTTCGAGTAAGTACAATTTTGAACCATGTGGACATTGTCAGCTGATTGTAAACGAACAATAACAGAGAAAACACTCGAAGGATACGTAGATATCATAGCAGCCGTGATGTCACATCAGGCATATATATATATATATATATATATATATATATATATATATATATATATATATATATGAAGTGAAATATTTTGAAAATCAACAATCGTGCAATTTAAATGAGAAATACACTTATTTAATTTTTTTTTGCAAGCTTTCGTTGTAGAACAACTTTGTCAGGCGAGACTGTTTCATATTTTTTTTGTTAGTTTTGATTTTCGAAATATTTCAATAACTTCAAACAGCCTGATTTGGTAGCGCCAGTAGTTTCTATTTGACCCATAGATAGGGGCCGTTACAGGTACTATCACTCCGGGGCAGAGTGGACCTGGGAGCAATGTCAACTAAGGGGCAACTTCATATTCCCCACACCTCCCAAATTGAGACCTAACCACTGCATGCTTTTTAAGGTCATACCCATAGCCTCCAAGTTAGTGTATGCATAATAAGCTCCTTAGAACATTGTTTGCAATCTGTAAATTAATTATATATATATGAAGTGAAATATTTTGAAAATCAACACTCGTGCAATTTAAATGAAAAATACACTTATTTAATTTTTTTGCAAGCTTTCGTTGTAGAACAACTTTGTCAGGCGAGATTGTCTCATAATTTGTTTTCGCTTCTTTTCTTCCTCCTCATTTTGATGGTATTAACTCCGAGGGGTCGAATCGCGATATGAGCAGATAGAGACGTCAATTTCTTAAAGACGTTACGATAAGTGTAGTCCCGGCGATGTTATGCGCAGATTGGCGCTTCTTTAAGTAAGGAAATTGACAACATATTTAAAGTACGCATTAGAGTTTAGTAAAGTGAAATATTTTGAAAATCAAAAATCGTGCAATTTTTATATATCTATATCTAAGAAGGAATAGGTAAAATAAATACCTTTTGAAGCATTAAGATGCGATATCAATTTTTTTTTTATAAAAAAGAAAAATAATAAATCGAAACCGATTTAAAAAAAAATATTTTTTATTATACACTAGCATTTTTTTTGTTAGTTTAAAGTGATACAAATATTTCGCCAAAACCTGGCATCCTCGGTGTGTAATATATCCTGATGTCATCGGATTTGTATTTTTTTCTCTTACCGGCTTGTTGTTGTTATTACAGCCGGGCTAAATGGGTTAGCTGTTGTTTCCCACTATCAAATATGAAGAACGTGAATGCAGCACGTGATTTGTATAAGTGTCTTAAGGTTCATATTTAAAAAAAAAAGCATCTATTGTTAAATTTAAGAAGGAATAGGTAAAATAAATACCTTTTGAAGCATTAAGATGCGATAAAAATTGATATCGCATCTTAATGCTTCAAATAGTATTTATTTTACCTATTCCTTCTTAAATTTAACAATAGATGCTTTTAAAAAAAATATGAACCTTAAAACACTTATATCTATATCTATCTATCTATCTATCTATCTATCTATCTATCTATCTATCTATCTCTCTCTCTCTCTCTCTCTCTCTATATATATATATATATATATATATATATATATATATATATATATATATATATATATATACCTATGTATTCATTTTGTTTTACCTTCTAGTTAACAAAGAACACATCTCTATATACAATAGACAGACCTGTCTCGTTTTGTAATAAACGAATTACCCAGACACATCTGTATAGTAAAAGTGGGCGTATATATGTCTAGCTCGCTTCAAAAATAACGTATACAAATTGAATTCCCATGCCCAGGATCGGAGCGTCTTAATAATACATTATAATTATGAAGGAAAAAGTCCAATAATTTATGCATGTTTTATTTTTTTAGAAAAAAGTGTATTCATGATCTTAATAAAAACTGAGTATAATAATACGGAACGAAAGCATCATTCTTCATATAAAATACACACACACACAGACACACACACACACATATATATATATATAGATATATATATATATATATATGTATATATATATATGGGGTAAGGTACACAATAGTTCACGAAAAATGAAGTGTCGTGATGGACAAAACGTGTGAAAAGATGACAGACGGAAAACAAGTCAAAATGCAGGAGAAACACAAAAACAAGAGATTTTTCTGACCGGTTTCGTTCGTGGAGAACGTCTTGAGAAAATTAAGAATACAGAAAATAATTTTATTTTATATTGAAGGCACACACATGTAATGAGGGGGAAAAATGATCTGCTTGGATGATGTGAGGAGACATTAAGTGATGTTGGGACATGATAAGAAGGTGATTCATTCTTCAAAGGCTGTGGGGGAGGAAGGCGGCAGAGAACCTACCTACGGTGAACAGAATGCCACTTTACCTTTAACAATATTCTATATAAGCAAACATTTGGTCAACCTATGGGCTCCCCCTCAGTGGAGTCCTCGACTGTCTTTTCCTAAAATACCTAGAAAACGGTCCTTTCAAATCTATTCTACCCAAGAACTCCCACTACTTCATGTACATAGACGACACACTCCATTATTTACCCACATTTCGGGTGTGGAGACAATGTAAATATAATAACTCCTCTTGTTGTTCGGGTCTTAAATGCGAATTAATTCATGGATTCAGTAAGTAGAAGTCTGTGTATTAAGTTATTATTCATATATATATACATATATAAATATATATATATATATATATATATATATATATATACATATATATATATATATATACATATACATATATATACACATACACATGTATACACATATATACACACGTGTACATATATATATATATATATATATATTATTGTTTATTTATTTATTCTTTATTTTTCATCTTGTTTTTGTTTCTTTATTTAGTGTTTTTTATACATTTTTTCTTATTCATCTATTTAATTTATATATATATACTTATTTATTCTTTATTTTTTATTTTATTTTATTTTTTTATTTTATTATTTATATACTTATTTATTTATTAATTCTGTTGATATTTTTTCATTTATTTATTAATTTATTTATTTTATTTTATTATATTTTTATCCTATTTGTATATATTTTACATGTATTACATGTGGAGTAGGTTGATTATGGTTTTTGGTTGTTAGGGGTTGTTATTCTCATGTAGCTGAATGTGTGTTGAGATGGATGTTCATATGGGGAGACCTACCTCATTGTTTGGGTGTGTGATGACTTAATATAAGAGCTAAGTAATGAGTGAAATGGTGGAAATTGAATATAAGAGTTGGTTAGTGGGTGAGATGGTAGATTATTATAGAATGAACGGTGAGTGGAGCTCGTGACGCTGATTGAGTGAGGGGTTTAGTCTGGAGATGAGGATTGATTCTGTGATTCTTATGTCCCCAATGTTTCTGACAGACACTAGGATGGAAACATGAATATCACGTTGAGTATTCGAGCATATCGCTGGGTATTTGTGGAAAGAGGATATACGGGTGTTCATTTGCTCTTTGAAGCGCAGGTGTAGTGGTCTCGTTGTGTTTTCGATGTAGAACTTGTTGCATTTATTGCACTGTAGTTTATATACAGTTTGTGCGATGGCATAGATTAATGTTGGGAATAGGGCAATTGGTCAGGGAGCAGGGTTCGGGTGTGTGGTTAGTATGTTACTTAGATAGGTGTTGGCGAGGAAGTGCCAGTGTGGGTTAGTTGGATATCAAGGTTTTCCTTGTGTATAGCTTAGCAGATAAGTTTTAAAATACATTCATGGCAATTAAGCTACACATAGGCTTCTGCGTTTCAACGCCGGAGGGAATTGTCAGGCTAGGAAGCATTTTAGCCTCCGGGGATGAAATGAGAAAGCTTCTGTGTAGCTTAATTGTCATCAATATATTTCACAACTTACTCCCTTGCACTACTAACCTATCGTACACTGTTGAAGTAAATACTGATGATTGAGACATGAAAAGTATACATCTTTATAACATTTCATGTAGATATGTGAAATAATATATATATATATATATATATATATATATATATAAAGCAATCATAAGAGAAGCTGTTGTAAAAATGATAGTAATTGTAAATAATAACACCCCACATATATATAAAAATTATTTAATTAAAATAAAATAAATAATAAAAAAGTCTATATCTATACATGAGTGGTCAACAGGAGTATTACATCGCTTTTTTACGTGTTAGCATTATTAACTGTTGCGTTATAATACTCACGTTAAAATTATTTAAATAAGTACAAGTCGCAACGGAAGCTACCTCTGACAATTGCCTCTTGGTCTAATGTTGTATATATGGGATGGCTTGTATAAGCTATAGTTGTATTACTGCTTACCACGTGTGCAAACATTTATTTAGGTATACGTGTTGCCGCCGTCGTCGTTGTTGTGAACCCAGGTACCTTTTCATCTGTTGGTTAATCTCACGCCGACACTGTTTTAGGCCAATAACAGAAAACATGTCTATGTGTGTGTAAGAAAGCACAAATAGATATGGAAATACAGACAAATACCTCGTCTCGCTACATCAGCTATTCGCGTGCTCTGCCCCTTTCTTGGGGGGGGGCAGCCATAGACGGCTTCCTCAGTAGAAATTTCGCCAGCTAAAAGAGTGAGATAGACACCACTGGAAGTCACGTGACTTCATCAACGTTCGTCGGAAGTCACTTGTGATATTTAAGACTTTTCAACTGAAAACATGGATCCTCTCAAGTGTAAGGCTTAATAAGGTGGATTGCTAGGCCGCTGAATGATGAAAGATATTATAACTAGATGTAAAATGAGATATCGAATATACAATGGTGGTGGAAATCCTCGAACATTTTGAATTAGGAAACAAAAGAATGTAAAACAACACCACTCCGCGTTTAAGGCAGTGTTTCAGATTGTTTGGAGGGTGGCTCAATCATTGAAAGTTACCAATACCGCATCAGATGAAATACGGGTTGATATGATGCGACAATTGTATGGATATCTTCAGGAGTTGTCCATTGTCCTTCAAAAGAAAAATAGCGACACTAGTCAATGTCAGTCAGTGCAGATCTGTGTTAATCGAAATCAAACGAATAAGCCGATATAAATTCAATTTACTTAGCTTTGCTTCCATTCAAATAAACCCAAAAGTAGTAATCGATTGATTCCATTTAGTTCGATCAATATGGACATTCTGCTCGGAAGTCCGTTGAATGAACTGCAGTGGAGACGGATGATACTATCTGATAATTGATTTGCATTAATTATGCGATCAATTGTGTCAATGCTGAACGGAATATTTGCTTAAGCGATCAAGAACGCTAAGAAACCGATGCGTCGGTCAAATAAAGATTGTTCCCTGAATTGTAAACACTTTATAAAAAAGTAATTACTTAACTTCACCTTCTTTATATAATCTTTATTTCCTTTTTGTTAATCAAATATATATTTTTTTAATTGTTTTTTTATTTTGCTTATTTTACTTTGTTTTTATATATTTTTTATTATCATTTATTTTATATGATATTTGGTGCAATACTAAGAGTTGTCGCTAATTAGTCAGGAGACAACGGTTTAATCCTCGGTCAAGTCGTGCCGACGACTTCAATATTGCACTTGATGTTATCGGGCTGAACACTCAGAATTATAAGAGACACGAATTAAACTAATCTTGGCAAAGGAGTAACAGCCTTACCTGCACCTCGATATAGTACCTAATAAAAAAAGGAAGGGTAAATCGTCCTCGACTACTTTACTTACCATTCTATATGTTTCATTTCATTATTTGTTTACTCAATTATATTCCCTTATTTTGTCCTTTAGTCCTCACATTCCATGACCGATGTTTCTGACAAAGGGGGAAGAATTGCTGTTTTTACTGGGTCAGAATCTATCCACCAAGCATTTATCGTTCGCTAGTCTTTTACCTTGAAGTAGTTTTTTTCTTATTTTTTTGCTCCTTATATCAAGTGGTTTCATGCCTTGTCTAGAGCTTCTTCCCTGAAAAAAATATTTTTATTTTTTATATTTTCATAATTTATTTGTTTAACTTTGTTCACCCCCTCCCCCTGAAAAAAAGGCAAATTGCCATTGTACACGTTAGGGGCAACTAGGAATTGGTATGACAGGTTGTGGTCATCCCAGATTACGAGCTGTGCATCGAGATGCGTGTTCACATAAGCTTTAAATATTTGCATGTCGATACAGTTGGGGTAACAGGGAGCATGGAGGGAGTTGCAAAAGCCGTCAACACGAAGAAAATAAGCTATGGGGGTAGAAGGTTCTCTGGCATGTAGGGACCTCCACAGTGAACAGATGGGGTTTAGCTGATTGTCGAGTTGGTCGAGTGTATTTACATCGAGGAGGTGCCCCAGAGCAGCAAGTTCATCGGAGCACATTCCATTGAAGTATTGATAAAACAAGCACAAGGATGCAACATCGCGATGATGGGACATACGTTTTTATATGTGTATATTGCTAATGTTGATGTCTTCATTTGTTTTTAATTACTTACTATTATTCGCGTGATTCATTTATTTTTTTCTTTATTTTTAATTTTTTTTATTTGATTATATGTTATTTATCTTCATATTTATTTTTTATTTCTTAGTTTTTATACTTTTCTTTTCATCTTTCCTCTTTTTTACGACGAAACATTCCAGCGACTCTTTTACAAGCGTTTGGTGTTTCCAATTCTCGCCTCGTACATTGATCGAATGTCCGAATTTCGCACAAATCTAATTAGCGTCACTGTTTGTTATTCCAGTCCGCTGTCAGCTCGGTTCGATTGTCATTCGATAAAGTATTGCTTGATTGGCAGGCATTGGAAGGAAAGTGTCCATTTTGCGATGCCAAATTTCTATAAGCGGGTAAAAATGGAAGCGGGATTAATAGAAAGGGAAACGGATCACACGAAGAAGAAGCCGATAAATTAATTTATATCATTTCACCCGACATTTTCTTTGCGAAGGAAGCGAGGTCACATCGCCGTAAGTAAATTGTTATTTCTCCAGGAAGGATTAATTTTGAGTGTAAGTAACAAAGAGCTGATTTTTCTGTCATTTTTATTGTGCCACAGAGTGTGTAGGCGTCCTCGTCTATAGATCTCATATATGACAAATAGGAATTCAAGAATGGTTTCGTTATCTTCAAATATCTGAAAATAATAGAATATTCTAAAAACAAGTTACAAAATTGTCAAACACAGAAAAACACATTTTAAAACCGGTCTGCTTCCCTGCAGGCTATAACATGTGTGTCTTAAATTCAATATCAACAAATACTTTTTCATAAAGCGTTTTCATTAATAATGACATTTTGTTTGTTCCAGTAATTATTTGAAATCTTCTAATCGTATTGTTCGTAATCACCCCGGCAATTAATCTTTTAGCGTTGATAGGTGCTTGCTGCGTAGGCGATGCATGCTCATCTTTTAATATGCAACGAATCATATTATTATACTACTTATTGTCCGACTAAACTTCGAACTTCATCGTAAACATATAAAGTGTTATTCAATCTGTTTTCCTTCTAATAATTTCTACGACAAGTATTTTATTCGAAAGCCCTTTCCTTCAAGACCAATTGACAATACGCAATGCGTTACGAAATAACTTATTTTGTGTCATCGTTATAACTAGAAAGCGAGGTATGTATTACCTTTGTTTTTATAAAGGTAATTTAGTAATATTAATGGGTAATCAATACGGACGGATAACACAGACAAATAACTTGCAACTGAAATAGACAATGACAATGGGCACGAAACGAAGTACAAATGCTGTGGAAAGACATTTGGTTCACTTAGAGGTGTCAGAATTGATCGGGGTAAGAAGTGCCATAGAAAAGATGCTCAGAAGCGCTGATCAAGAGATCGTGAGACGTTGGGAATAATTAGCCACGATTCAAATCATATGGAGATGAACTCTTGCTGAAACAAAATAGGGTGACAGATAAAAAAAAAACAATTTAGAACTATAGAAATAGTGTTTCAAAGGTTACTGAAACTGCAGTATAGAAAAAACTGACGATGCACTAAATAAGCTCGTTGAAAAAATGATAGGAACAATCGAGGAAATGCTGGAAAAATAGCGGGGACAATATATGAAGAGGGAGAAAAAAGATTCTGGTTAGATAAACAAAAGTAAGAAATTAAAAGATAATAAAGAAAACGACATCCAGATAAAATAAACATATAAAAAACAAAGAATAACAAATTTACGTAATAGTGAATTAAAGAAAAAGAACACGAAAAGAAAGGATTAAAAAGGCTCGATGAATAAAAAAAAAGAGACCCAGCGAGCTGATGCAGGGGGGAAAAAGGAACGAAACAGATAAGAGAAAAGAACAAGTGTCTCAAATAATTTGTGAAAGATATATACAAGTTTGCAAAAACTTTATTTGATCTAAGCAAAAGCGGAAAGCTAGAATGTTCGAAAGACGAACTAGAGGAACACATTTTACCGAAGTTTAAAACAATTCATTGTATTCGTTTAACGCAAAGAAAAACGTGAAATAAACATGTTATTATCAGGATTTTTCATCATAACTCCAAGAATCGCTCCTGGAAAAAAATTCTCGAGCAGCAATAATTTCATGAAAATTGTTTTACATATATTTCATTAAAACCTTTATATATATATATATATATATATATATATATGTGTGTGTGTGTGTGTGTGTGTTACTCACAAAACAAAACTCTTATATGTATATTCTGGAAAAAAACGTTTAAACATATATTCTACAAGACTACTTGATTTTTCTTCAGATTGGCACATGCGCTAAAACCTACTTCGCGTCGTTAGGGGCAGAATCAGGGTCAGGGTCAGGCTTAGGATCATGGTCAGGGTCAGGGTCAGGGTAATAGCCATGGTCAGGGTCAGGATCAATGTCATGACTAGTTTTATCATTAGCATTAAGGTTAGGGTTCGGGTTTAGGTTAGGGTCAGTGTCAGAGTAAGCTCGGGTTCAATTTTAAAGAACTACTAAACATTATATATATATATATATATATATATATATATATATATATATATATATATATATATATATATATATATATATAAGTGTGGGTATGTTGAGGCATATTTTATTAGAAATGTTTCTGTCAACAAGATAAGAACATGCAAGATTTGAAAGAGGAAGAAACAACAGTGCTAAAATAATGACTTCAAAATCAGTTAGCAACAAGGAAAGTTGTTTTAGGGACCCAGTTCTTTATTCCAAATTTTCTCTCTTCGAAGCCAGAAAGATGTAAGAAATGTCATCAGCTTTAATGTTAACTGACCTTCTCAAAAGTGTATAACCTTGATTAGTTTTTTCTTGAGCTCGACTGATTGCCAGACGAATCCCGTCCCTGTTGAGGAACACAGAACTATAGAATAGCTACTATAAGTTAATGTGTAATACACCATAATAAAATTGAATTATACTAATTATAAAATGTTAATTGAATTACAATACAAAAATATATTGCTTGTGATATTATATGCATTCCCCCTAAAGTTACAAATAGTATACCAGTTGTATTCGTTAAAGAGCTAGTGTAGATAAATAGAGGGGAAATAAATATTGTTAAGAGTTTTTAAACTAATATTATAAGTAGGGCAGGCTCGATTACGTAATAGTTTTTTTGAAACATAATCAACAAATAAAATAAGCACAGTATACCTATCTGAGTTTATAAAGTATGGTAGAATTACATTTTTTTCAAAACTATAATACATAAATAGATAAATAAATATAATATATATATATGTATATATATATATATATATATATAATATGTATATATATATATAAAATATGTACATGTAAAATATATTATATATATTAATATATAAATATATATATATATATATATATATATGTATATATACATATATATATACATAAATATATATATATATATATACATAAATATATATGTATATATACATAAATATATATACATAAATATATAAATTAATTAATTAAGTTCAAATATAAATTAAATGAACGAAAACAATATTTTTCAAAAGTGCTCAATATATATTAGAGCTTTTATATTAAAATAAACATAGTTGGATTATCCGACAATTGTTTCAGAGCAAAGAAGCCCTTCCTCATGGAAATGAAATGTGAATTCACAATTAATTTCCCTGAGGAAGAGCTTCTTTGCTCTGAAACAATTGTCGGATACTCCAACTATGTTTTTTTTTAATATTACATAAATATATATATATACACATAATATATATATATATATATATACACAAATTATATATATATATATATATATATATATATATATATATATATATATATATATACAGTTATATATATATAAACTAGAAGATATATATATATATATATATATATATATATATATATAAAATATACCTTGAACAGAGCCGTTTAGCACTAATTTGAGGATTGAATATATTATGATACACACCATATGTATATATGTCTATATGTCTATATGTCTATAAACGGAATCTAATTCTTATTTAAATCCATATTAACGCCAGAAAATATATGAATTGTAACACTCAGGATAACGAATTAGAGTATGTTTGCTTAATTGGTGTCCAATGACTATTGGTCAAATCCAAAAATAAACTTTAAAAAATGGATTTTTAAAATTGCATGGCATGTATATGTGTCCCCTAAAAGGTGTCTTCTAAAACCTATTTTTAAATATTCCAAAGAAAACAATGTTGAAGAATATTCGTTTATTTATATCTAATACTTATTGTTAAGATGCAGAAAAATCAGACGAATCCAAATTTTCACGAATTGTTTCACGCTTTGAACAAAACTATATAAAACTAAATATAGTCCACATTAACACTCCTTACGCCATTTAAATGTGTTCTAAATGTCATCATGATCGCTTTATTAGTTAAGGGGGGGATCTTGTACATAAAAATATATTAACTTTACTTTATATGAATATATGTAGAGTTTTAATGCAAAATACGATAAATCCAATCTGTTTCTTTTTGGAAAAAAATGTGATTCTACTATACTTCATAAACTCAGATAGCTATACTGTGCTAATCTGTTCAAATTTAGACATTAAATAAAAAAAGGGCGAATTATTTAACTATAGACTTCGAAAAATGTTTGTTAAATGCACGCAAAAATTAATTATGCCAGTTTCATATTATGTAAAACAACATTTTGTGGGGTGGAAGAGTCTTAAAATGCGATACTTTTTGTAGTGATAGCTTTCTTATTTCGGAAATGGCGTGTATCGCGTTTTGCATTCGCACTGCTCATATATAGGATAGATGGAAAATGTACTCATCAACAAAGTTTGTATATATCTAACATATTAGTGCTTAATAATAAAATGTAGATATATTTTGAATTCATTTTGTTTATATTTACAATGCCAATGTCTACACCTATCAATTACCTGAGAGGCGGTACTGTATAAAAAAAGGTTGCAACTTTGGCATTATCATTTTAAGACAAATAACGTAAACACACATATACAAACACACATGTATATACACACACATACACACATACACGCATAATACATACATACACACGTACATACATGCATACATGCATACATAATAGATACATACGTGCATACATACATGCATACACACATACACACACATATATACGTACATATACACCTACATACATAAATACATACATGCAGACATATATACATAACCACATACATATATACATCAATAGATACATACATTACTGTATGCATGCACGCATGCATACATACAAACATACATATACACATACATACATGCATACACATATGCATACATGCATACATGCATACATGAATACATCCATCCATACATACACACACTCATGCATGCATGCATACATACATATATACATACATACATGCATACACACATATATCCATACATTAATATATGCATGCATACTAACATACATATACACATACATATATTCATACATACATCATACATACATACATACATACATGCACGCACGCATGCATGCATGCATGCATACATATATACATAATACATATATGCATGCATACATACATACATACCTACATACATACACACATGCCCACACATACACATACATACACACATACACACATACATACATACATAATACATACAGACATGCATACACACATATATACATACATATATACATACATGTTTTCATACATATATACATACATGCATACATACATACACACATACATACATACATGTATACATACATACATACATATATACATACATGCATACATATATACATACACACATACATACATGTATACATACATATATACATACATGCATACATACATACATGCATACATACATACATACATACATACATGCATACATACATACATACATACATAATACATTACTAATACACACATACATACATATATACACACATACATAATACATACATAATACATACATACAGTCATGTATATGTACATACATATATGTGTGTGTATATATAAAGATATAAGTATTAAAATCTGACAGAAACATATATTCCTGCATTCTACAAAAACTATCTATTTGTGAACGACAATAACATTTTATACGGTAAGAGATGTTTCTTCTTTATTTAGACGTTCTACTCACTTAACAGGAACATTTTTCATTTTAAAGGTTACCAACAAATACGACGCTGCATTATCGATTGATTCAGTGAACTTTAAATTCTATTTTTCCGAGACAGCATATTTTGTTGTGTGAAAAATGGAAGACACAACCATGAATACATCTGCGACAATGTTTTTCAAAGTTGGTTATTGCCTGCGCTGTTTTGAATTTACTGCCAATTATTTCGCCCAAGGATAGGTGGTTCAATACAGCTAGACACTTTTGTAAAAGACAGCCGAAAAAATCCGAAGCGAAATATAATCTAAATATATATATATATATATATATATATATATATATATATATATATATATATATATGTGTGTGTGTGTGTGTCAGAAACATCACTTATGGATTGTGAGGACAAAAGGACAAAATAAAGGAGGCGAGAGATACGAGGCTGCCGAAAATAAGCCTACGGGCTACTTTCTACTCTCTTAAATGTTGTGAGAATTTCTCCTCACTTTGATGATGGCTAGAAATCACGAATCGCAACGCTAGCATTCACACATCCGGGAAAACATCAAAATGGAAGTGGCTTTTCTTGGTTGCAAAAAGGTTGCGATCTGCGTGATCCGCCTTTTAGTAGATCATCAATTAGTGAATAAAAAAAATGTTAACACTAGGTTAGATTATTGCTCGGTCGTTAGAGTTCTTATACTCTGTTAGAGTTGGCGCATGGTTAATTCTTGTCAAAACACAACACTAGAATAATTGTAAAATGGTCCATGGAGTCGGCACGAGGTTCATTGTAGCCTCGCTAAATCTCAACTGCACAAGCACTTCCAAAAAGACCCATTCGTCGCAAAAAAGGCGCCCACACCCCAAAAAAACCCTTGCCAAGGTTCACTCTTCGCTTAGAGGCGCCAATATGTCAACAGTCAAACGCCAAGGCCACTCTCCCCCTCCCGTAGGAGGGGGTCAGCGAGTGTGAACTCCCAGCACTGCAATTTCTAACAATGTCTCTTATTTAGCGATTAAAATGGTATTTGAACGATAATCTGGAAAGACCGACGGACGAACACAGTCTATCAGAGAAGTACATAGATGAGCTTCAAATTAATTGGTATGGAGTTTGGAAATCGCATGGATAATTTCTTTTTAAAGTAAATAATGAATTTTATTCGTATGTGTCTACTTTAGAAGCGGCATGTGTTGTCCACAGACATTTCTTTTCCTACCTCTTACTCAGTAAAATATTAGGGGAATACCCGCAAAGAAAGAAACGATTAGTACAAGATAGTCTGCTATAAAATCTATATGATACTGGCATTCTGATACTTTGTTGTTTATTTCAACATTGAATGTGTAAGATGGTGAGAGCTAGGACGAATAAATCAAGAAAATGTAAGAGAAACGTTATAGAGAATAGTAGAGGCGGCTAAATGCAAAAATGCAGTATAATCGTGCAGATGATGATACAAACACCAACATTGGCACAATGACTTCATAATGGTATATTAAATCTATCTGTCCGACTATCCACCACAAAATCCAAGATGGCGGTCAGTTTTCAAGATGGCCGCCATCAGGGGCTCGCAGTAACGATATTCTTTATAAATTGATATCTAGTCAACCTATTATAGTGATCTAGGTGTGAAATTGTATGTTTTGGGCCATGCTGAATTCATTTATGACACTCTACAAAGCATTTGAGCACCAATAACATGACTATTGTATCATCAAATGCATGATTTTTCGACTAGCCGCCCCACTAATCAAGATAGGAAAAATAGATTAGGGAGTACAAGCGAATATCCTAAACAATCGCGTACAAGTACACACGCATCGACAGCAAAGTATACGAAACAAACTTGCCACCTAAAAGTAAAAAATAGCGGCCATGTTGCAATGGTTGAATGAATACCTATTTGTAAAGAATTGTGTTATCGCGAGCTGCTGATGGCAGCTATCTTGAAAAATGTCAGCCATCATAGGTGTTTAAGTGGCTAGTGTTTAGTATACTTTATTTAAACATCATGCCAATTTTGCTGCTTGTATCATCAAATGCATGGATTTTCGGTACCCTTATACCTGACGCACCATGTTTCTGTGACTTCGCGTCGTCAACGTTCGGGCAGGTCTCAGAATCGCCCGAGTTGACGGAATTATTAACCAAGCAGCCGATGACTTTTAGAAGAAATTAATCGAATTCAATAAAAGTCAAATTATGTTTTATAATCTCTGTTAGATCGTTGAATCTCTCAAAAGACTAATTGAGTTTTTTGTAAAAAATGTAAAAAATGTAAAAAATAAAACATCGTTTTAATGTTTTATTTTTTTTACACAAAGTTAGAAAAAAATCTACTGAACCATTAAAACAAAATTATCTTTTGAAAGATTCCAGTGCATATACAACATGGACGGCAGCACCGGGGGTGGCAGGGGGCAGGGGGGAGCTCAAAGCCCTCCACTTTTTTACTTGTCCTCCCCCACTTTACGGTCATCAATAATGAAGTTATATATGCATGTGTTTAACCGGTCCCCACTTTTTAGGAGAGCCCCCCACACTTTTATAACTGTCCCGCCGGTCCTGTAACAACTAAACATTTTATTTTAAAACATTTCATTAACAATGGTTCCTTTGACAACAACAACAACATTTAAAAAAAAAAAATTAATAACATTTGTTTAGCTATGGTTTGTTCGTTCTTTATTTTTATATATATTTTATTAGTTTGGGTTTCTTCGTCGTAATTTATAGGCTGCCAATATTAAATTCAGCGTTTGGCAGTTTTCGCCTCGTAAACTCTCGGTCGCTTCCGTAACATGCCCGAACATTGACGACGCGAAGTCACAGACACATGAAGCGTCGTCTGTAAAAATACCGGTTTCACCAGTAGCAGCCCCACGAGAAAGAAATGATTGAAAGACGAGAAGATGGGAATATAACGATTCGTTGTCGTTGCAAAAACAGCATAAGTGGAGACTAAAAAGAAGATTTTAAATTACTAAATGACTTAAATAAAGAAGAAGATGCGTGTAGAAGCAACATCAGCGTAATGGCAGATATGAAAGATTAGAGCGTTATGTGAATAGATAAAATACGTCAATAAAGAAGAGAGGAAAAAGACTAACACAGCGATATTAAAAGTAGTGTACTATTTAAAATGCATAAAGATAACTTATATAAATAAATAACACGACGTAAATAAATTGTAGAAACACTTCGTTATTACAAGGTAGTACAAAATATGTTTCATACCAGGTAACGCCACATTACTTATTCTTAGTATGATTTCAAAAAGTCATTTTCAACATATAAGTGCGTTGTTAGTTAACATAAAAAAAACATCTTTCATTGGATACAATTATGTCGACCGCCAGCGACATTGAGTCGACTACGCATTTAATGTTAAGAACGACAGTAATTTAAATGACACACGAATAACTAAGATGACTAGCGTATTGATTAAGTGTTACATCGGTCGTTCTTACACAGGAGAAACTACACCGGTTGTCACTATAAATAGTGCGAGTCACCAGAGACACTGAAGAAAAAGCACAGTCTTGTAACTCTCTAGCCAAGAGCTAGTCACTTTCTTACTTTGTTAATACACTTGTTAAACTAACCCTCGACTTGACTTCCTTTATTTATTATTTACTGTGGAACAACTTCACAACATTAACATATACGCCGTGACATCCTTCAGGATTGCCCTTGTGACAGGCATAAGTTATCGGAATTAAAATAATACAATAATCTATTAGACAATAGTTCTATCCTTTGTATCTTTAATAGATAGCGTGTATTGACAAACACACAATTACTGCTCCCTTAGTCGTCAAGTAAAGCATGCTATATAAACACCTAGGTACTCCCCCTATTTCAACCTTTCCGGTCACGATAACATCTGTGAAGACAGCGTGATTGCATTGCCACAAACACACACATCAGGCCGTTGCAGGCACCCAATCTATTTCTTAGCGCAGCTTTCATCCTGTTGTTTATGCGGCAATTATTTTTACGGAAGAGTCATTTTTCTTAATAGTATTTACTCTGATAGATATTTAGTATTTCAAAAGGGATATCATTCTTGATAGTAAATAAAGATTGATGTAAAAAGCACCGTGAAATTTCCACAGGACCCTGCTAGTTATTAATAGATAAAGTTAATAATTAATAGATGAGGTTAATTATTAATAGATAAAGTTAATTATTAATAGATGAAGTGCAAGAAACACCAGTAGGCAGTTCGCAGATAAAGGACATTTCATTTGACGACAAACAAAGCCAGAATGACCTAACCAAAGCATAAATATATCGGGGAAACCAATGCCAACACTAAACTTATCTGAATCACACAGAAAGAGAGAGTGAGTTATTCTGTGTAGAATTTGCTTTATCCTGTCATACATTGTTCTCGTTTGGCATTACATAGTCATATTTTATTAAATAGCTCTGGCTAAATGTATAAACATTGCGTTAGATTATATAAGACATTTTAAGCATTACACTTTTGTTTTATTTTGAGTTTCATTCTAGTATTCAATGCGAGTATCTGGAGAATATTACAAGTAAAAATATAAATCGTCATGAAAAATCTCGTCAATTTGTACAGTGAAAGCTGACATCTAAATCTAGACAGGAGAACACAGCGTAATTTTAACTTAGCAGAATGCAACGCATTACATTTTCTTAATAATAAAATTTGAAAAAATTCCGAAGAGTGATTCGCTATTTCATTCTATGTAATTATCTGTTTACCTTTCACGTTGGTTATATATATATATATATATATATATATATATATATATATATATATATATATATATATATATATATCTATATGTATATGTATATCTATATGTATATGTATATCTATATGTATATGTATATCTATATGTATATATATATATATATGTATATATATATGTATATATATATATAGATAGATAGATAGATATAGATAAATATACATAAAAGTAATAGCGTTTCACAGTTTTACGAATCGTCAGCACGGCTCAACTTTTACAGAGGCTCGAAACCACCACCACGATGGCCGTTCCCTTGTAATTTACTTCTTGTCAAGAGCCTCTCTAAAATTTTATGTGTGATTTTAAGCGCCTTAAATCTAAGATTTTTATTTTATTGCTTTTTTTAAGCGTTATTGAGCGGATGAACACTCACTCAATAACATATCGCTACCTTAGCGGTGATAGGATTATTCCCCGATTCATATGCATTTTACTGCATTCTGTCGCTCACCCATTTTGGGGGAACGTATATTATTACCACTTTTTTATTTTTATTATTTATTGTACTTCTTACACACATAAAAGTAATCCGTGTACAATCACACAAAAGACTATATATATATATATATATATATATATATATATATATATATATATATATATATATATATATATATATATATATAAAGTAATATTAGTTATTCTTTTTTTTGATGACAAAATGAAAAAAAAAATGATTCAATAACTGGTCACCTCTGAAGATAAAATTTATTCCGAAATATAAGACTAATATATATATATATATATATATATATATATATATATATATATATATATATATATATATATAT
Source organism: Sepiola atlantica (assembly GCA_963556195.1). NCBI lineage: Eukaryota > Metazoa > Mollusca > Cephalopoda > Sepiida > Sepiolidae > Sepiola > Sepiola atlantica. The sequence goes on along the minus strand of OY744541.1, from coordinate 13,761,926 downwards.
AAAAATTAATCTCGCATTGTAAATGGCTTACATATCAATTTCATTAACATATCCAACAATGATTTTAATGAACTACCAACCAATATTACTTGAGCTAGAGGAGTGAGCCAGGCTCTTCGTTCGACACCGGAATGTGAATCATGGCCGCCAACACCACCAGTGCGGAAGGACGTTTTATCAAGTAACAACGAAATACGTTTGGTTATTCTTGTTTTTGATTGTAAAAAAATTAAAAAGATTTAAAATAAATATGACTCAATAACTGGTCACCTTTGAAGATGGAATTTGTTCCGAAATATAAGATAAATGTAAATATATATATATATATATATATATAAATGAATCTCGCGTTGTTAATGGCTTACATATCAATTGTATTAATATATCCAACAATGATTTTAATAAACTACCAACCAATATTACTTAACCTACAGGAGCGCGCCAGGCTCTTCGTTCGACACCGTAATTTGAATCATCGCCGCCAACACCACCAGGGCGGAGAGATGTTTTATCAAGTAACAAAGAAATAAGTTTGGTTATTCTTGTTTTTGATAAAAAAAAATGACTCAATAACTGGTCACCTCTGAAGATGGAATTTATTCCGAAATATGAGATTAATGTAAAAAAAAATATGTAATATTAATTAATCTCGCATTGTTAATGGCTTACATATCAATTTTATTAATATATATATATATATATATATATTCATGTATATATATATATATATATATATATATATATATATATATATATATATATATATATATATATATATATTTAGTAATGTTTTACAATAGTTCAGAATAGAATTAGTACCGTCGGTTTCAAATCCTCAAAAAGGACCCCATAAAGGCTTCTTTATCGAAACTCTCTTCAGCCCCTGCTTATGGCTGTCTTCCCGGAAGTTGGCTATTCACGCGTTATGTTAATAGTCTCACAATATACCGATTTTCTTTTAATTTTCATCATTTTTACCAATCAGGTATTTCTAATTACAAATTAGACCGGTAATTTAGTCATGTGCGAGTGAATACAGTTTTTCCTTGTTCTTTGAGAAAATATGTCTATAAAATACCAATGCCATTTCTACCTCCGATCCCGGAAAAATACATTTGTAAAAATTCATAATGATAGGTTAAGTACTTTAAAAGTGAACCTTACATAAATAAATATAGAAATATATACAGATATATATATATATATATATATATATATATATATATATATATATATATATATATATATATGTACTATGAATATTTTATTATTAAAGATTAAAGTGTATTTACCTACATACAAAGTGACGTAGTTTCAGACTTTCCTCCTCAACAGTGTAGAAGTTGGTAGTTTCAGACAGTCAGACCAGTTCGAACGCAGTTCGTAGATTCTGAAGAGAATCACAATCCTATCGTGTTTAAGTATGTATCTACAAAAGGGTCTGAGAATTTATTTACCTGACCATATGAAAGATATCTCTAAATAATGTTTGTTAACTTTTTGCTGCGAAATACCTTCAAGATTGTCTGGCTTAATAAAATATTAAAGTTTCTTCAATCTCATTTACTTAATTACTGTTGACGAGTAGGAAATTATTTTAGCGGTTTCCATCATTTTGCCGGCTCCGGGCTAAATATATATTTTTCGTTTCTCACTTCTTTTTTTCTATTATTAACCACCTCTTTTGCTACGTCAAATAACTCAGGAACAGCTAGAGGGATTGCAGTCATATACTTAGCCAACATTATTTAAATACACCGGTATTATTGTCAGAAGTTCTCCGAATTAACAGATTACTTTTGAACAATATTTAATCGGCCTGCTGTGGTGTCATTTTTAGTGTATCAAAATCAGTTTAAAATTCACGAATATATATATATATATATATATATTTATATAGTAATATATATATATATTTATATATATATATATATATAAATATATATATATATTTATATATATATATACATATATAGTAATATATATATACATATATATTTATATATATATATATAGAAATATATATATATATATATTTATTTATATATAAATATGTATATATATATATATATATTAATATATATTTATATATATAAATATATATATATATTAATATATATATATATATATTTATATATATATATATATATAAATATATATATTGATATATATGTATATATATTTATATATATATATTTATATATATATATATTAATATATATATTTATATATATATTAATATATATATATATATAAATATATATATATTAATATATATATATATATTAACATATATATTAATATATATAAATGTGTTAATATATATATATATATATAAATATGTATATATATATATTAATATGTATATATATATATATATATATATATATATAAATATAATGCATCTTCTATATATATATATATATATATATATATTAATATATATATATATATATATATATATATAAAATAGTAACTCTGTGTGTATGTGTCCGCCTGATCTTTATGTCTCATGTTCACCCAAACCGCCGGACAGAATTGCTTGAAAATTGGCATGTGGACTACTGACCTCTCAGTGAATGTCATATCTATATAATAAACATCTCACTTCAACTCTGGGGGTCCCCGGGTGGCCCTCTTCTCAACAAGAAACTGTTTTCTCATAGATTGAAATGCAAGTTAAACCATAGGTACAGGACTCCAAAAAGATATTTCTCCCCAAAATTTCAGCAGTTTTTGATAATATTAAGAGGGTCCCGGAGCACATGCTCCCCCCACACACATACACTGAAATTACAACCATAGGTGCACCGGAAATTCAAATAGGTCCAATTTCAATGAAATGTATACCTTATTAATTACATATTGAATAAATATGATTTACATAATATATATATATATATATATATATATATATATATATATATATATATATATATATATATATATATATATTAAATTACTTCATATTTTATATCCAGAGAGTGAATATACACATAATCATTATAGTGTTTATATAGAAACGCGCAATAATAGACCTGTATACTTTATAAAGACATTCAAATGATGGACAATAAAATCAAAATCTCTAACACATTAAAAAAAAACTGTAACGAACACTCACGATAAATTAATAATAAAAGGAAATTAAAAAAAATGACGCGATTTCTCAGAAAAATACTTGTTGCTAAAAAGTATTACATGTCTTTTTTAAATCCGATAACTAAACCTGAGTCTGTGTGACAATAGACAACCACCTTTCCCGCATTTTTTTTATTAGACTCCCGTCCTAATTTCGATAACTAACTATAAGTCTTGAGTATCAATAAGCAATCACACTTCTTCCAAAACGTTTGAACTGAAACCAGAAATGTGTTACATGTTTAAATGCTATCCGCCCGGAAAATAGGATATTATTTTATCTCAAATGTATAAGTGAAACTGATCCCACACTGTAAAAGTTTAAAATATATTTATTATATTTTTTATCATTTTTACCGTCATGTTCTTTGATGGCGTTTACACGTACTTGCCACAAAATGTAGAATCATATGTTTCTTTTTGTCTGGATAAACATAGGCTAAACTGATGCAATAAGACGAAACAAGATATTTTTTTCAATATGAAATCTACCCAGTCTAATGAAGAATAAATAAACTATAGTTGAGCTTCATAATTATACCTGATAAAATATGTTTATTTTGTTGACATCAGTTTCGCTTTTTAACATTGAATTTCTTTGGGAGTTTAAAGAATATATTCAACGAAAAGCGTGGTTGAATGGTTCATTAACGTTTGACACTTTTTATCTATATAACTTAGGAACTGTTTTAAGCATACTATCTTGAGGAGTGGCCATTTTATATGTTTCAGTATTTTTTTATATTCATAAAGCGGACACCATCAACATATTTCACAGAAAAATTAAATCGCTCCTAACCTAAAATAATGATATATGGTAAAGTATATGAGAATCGTATACATGTCACAAGTAAAAGCATTATACATTTATGAACAGAAATGATTACATGTTGTTTATGTACTAATTTTATCAAAATAACTCAAGAAAAAACAAGATATTGCAAGTTGGAATTGAAGTGTATATAAGTTGTTTAGCTGTTTTGTTTTACGGCATATCAACAATGTTTGCGGTATTTGATACCGAATTCGGTCGTTTTGATAAAAGTTTGTATGCTTCAAGTTATTTATATGCTCAAATATTCATTCATGGTGTTTAGTGGGTTTGTTTTACAGCATATCTACCATTTTCGGTATGTTTAATGCCGAGTTCGGTCGTATTAATACACGCTTTTATGGTTCAAGTTATTTATATGTTCAAGTATTTATTCATCGTGTTTGGTTGGGTTCTTTTTTTACGGCTTTTTTCGGCTTATCTTATGCCGAATCTAGTCATTTTGATAAAGGTTTTACGCTTCAAGTTATTCATATGCTCAAGTATCTATTCATGGTGTTGGGTTTCGTGGTTTTGTTTTCCGGCATATCAACCCTTTTGAGGTGATTTTAGGCCGAATCTGGTAATTTTGTAAAGTTCTACGCTTCAAGTTATTTATATGTTAAAGTATCTATTCATGGTGTTGGGTTTCGTGGTTTTGTTTTACGGCATATCCACCCTTTTGAGGTGATTTAAGGTAATTTCGTAAAGTTCTATGCTTCAAGTTCTTTATAAGTGCAAGTATTAATTCATGGTTTTGGTTTTGTTGTTTTGTTTTACGGCATATCCACCCCATTTTCAGGTTATCTAATGCCGCATCCGGTCATTTTGTAAACAATTTAAAGGTTCAAGTTATTTGTGTATTTAAGTATTTATTCATGGGGTTACGTTTTGAAGCGTAAGATCGGTCATTTTATATAGAGAGATATAATTTTGTTTAACCGTCGTTATTGCTTATTTCTTTTTTTACTGATTTCGTATATAATAAAATTGTAATTAATGATTTATACTTATTTTAACAAATTAGACTGCCTTATTGGATTCTCTGTCTATTGCTGTCATTTGAGTTTTACAATGTATACTTTTTTAAATAAAAATATATTTTAATAACAATGTGCTGACCCGCTTACTTCTTTCACTTCATCGGTTACATGTCTTACTCGAACTGTTTTAGACACTCAAATTTTGATGGGTTAATATGAAAACGTAGCTGGTGCAATGTCCTTTTTTACAAAGTAACCAGTTTTAAATTTGGTCCAGAACTAATTAAGACACACATTTTGATATAAGCAAGTATAGGTTGTGACGAACAATAAAATCTATGACGAATTAAATCGGAAATTTTAGGACTGTGCGAAAACAAAATAATCAACAATCGGTGTGAACAAGGTATGTCTAAAAGGAATCGAGGAGGGGTGCAGAAAAAAAGATAAACCCTTTAGAATATATACGTGATAATCATTATTATATTCTAAGTACATGCAAAGAGAAGAAAAGAGACAGAGAAAGGGTGATAGGAGATAGATGATAAAAGAAAGATAGTTTATATGTCAGCTATTTATAGAAAGACAAGTTTCCCGCTTTTCTTCGATCGCTTTCTTTACAAGATTTCGAGTATTTTTTTCATTAATTTCCATTAACTCAAAACAAGACACATTGCCACGGAAATGTGAAGGACCACTGCTAATAGGGGCCGGATTTATAGTGGTAGCCCTAGTTGGAGGTTTTGCAACAAGATATTTGTTCACATTACATTTAAGTCGAAGAGACAAGGAGCAGGAGAGAGGATTCTAAAGTCACGCGGTTTGAGGTTTAGCTATTGAAAAATAAAGTTTGTAATATTTTATCTGCTACGGCGGGTGATCAATAACACTTTCACGCCATGAATAATATATATATACATATATATATATATATATATATATATATATATAAATATATATATATATATATATAAATATATATATATATATATATATATATATATATATATATATATATATATATATATATATATATATATGTAAAGGAGTAAGGCTACCAACATTTGTAGAATGTTTTTTTCAACATTTATTTATTATTTTGTTGTTTTTCTCAACATTTATTTATTATTTTGTTGTTTTACCATTTTATAATTTTATATAACGCGTTTCAAGCGGTCGTCCGCTTTCATCAGATATGAAAATCCATTTGATCCAATGGATTTTTATATCTGATGAAAGCGGACCACCGCTTGAAACGCGTTATATAAAATTATAAAATGATAAAACAACAAAATAATAAATAAATGTTGAAAAAAACATTCTACAAATGTTGGTAGCCTTACTCCTTTACATATATACTTTTCTCTCGTTGGAACTGCACTAATACTGCACTACCCTCTTTTCTCTCTCTCTCTCTCTCTCTATATATATATATATATATATATATATAATTAATACAACAAAAGATATAAGAGACAACTAATATCTTTAATTAGTTAACATCCGGATTAAACTTTGCATAAACCAAGTGAGTTTTCTGAACTTTATCATATGATTTGTTTTTTTTTCTATCGGTTTTTTCTATCGTTTTATTAATTTGCATTCACCGTGCATACACTTTTTACTGTCATCTACTGCATCGATAGCAAACAAATTTCCAGCCTGAATAACTTTTTCGTTTTTGGACTACCATTCACCACTTGAATTGTTTTTTAATCAACCTATTTGATATCTTTATTGAAGATGTTTTAAACTTTATGACTTGGATGAACTGTATAAGTTTAACAAAAATATTTTTTGGGCCGATATATTTGATGTTTTTCATACTTTTATGTATTCTTATCTATATTATTTTATATATTTTCAAAGTTTAATTTCTATACCTGCAGTAATGTCATTGCGGTAATGGTCCTCTAAGGAGAAGATTTTCTTTGAAAACTCATGAATTGAGGACTTTAAAGTACTTTGCTTGAACATTGAATTCTAATAAAATTTGATACGCACCTTATTTTATTCTTTCACTTTATTTAGTGCTATATATATATATATGTACATATACATAGAGAGATAAATAGATAGAGAGAAATAGTTTGTGCGTGTGTGTGTGTGCGTGTGTGTGCGTGCGTGTGAGAGAGATAGAGAAGGATACAGAAAGAAAAAAAAAACAAAAGACAGATTATGTCAATTTACAATAAATGTATTCTATATGGCGTCAAACTTGTGCGTCAGTCTTCTAATGTTTTTCATGTCTTTTTTATTTTTATATTTTATTCTCTATTGAAAGAATATCTTTAAATCGAGAAACTATTTTTCGAATAGGCGAACACTTTTTTCGTGACAAATGTCCAGACCTTTAAAGGAGAGAAGTCTATTCGACCAGGAAATCACTTTCGTTCTCGCACAAAACATCTGTTTGAATCTCAAATATTCCTTGGACAATATTTCATGCATATTGTTTGGAATGTTCTTCTAGGAGAAAAAATTGTGCCCCTGGTCGAAAAACAATTTCATAGACGTGTGTAAAGTTCTTTTACTCCAGGCGAGTCATCTGAGATGCGTAAAATTTGCTAAAGTCTGCATAGCGGACGTCTTTGAAACGTTCCGAACGATATTAACACGCAAAAAAAAAAATCTCTGCGTAGAAATGTACATGTGAACTGACGCAAAGTTGTAAAACATGGCAAGTTAGAGATTATTTGATACGATTTATAAGATACACAAACATATTTATTTGATTTGATTTTTAAAAATATATTTAAATAGATCGTAAGAAAATATATTTTAATGGAAATCGCTCCCGACAACGCATGAAGCCATTAAATGTAAAAAGTAAAGAATTATACTTTAAGGTGAAAAACTAGCCAACGACAAGTGATAGATGGATAGATTCCGACCCAGAAAGCCGCAATTTTTCCCCCTTTGTCAGTGTTACACCGGCCGTTCTTACACAGGAGAAACTACACCGGTTGTCACTATAAATAGTGCGAGTCACCAGAGACACAAAAAAAGACAAAGCACAGTCTTGTAACTGTTTAGCCAAGTGCTAGTCACTTTCTTACTTTGTTAATACACTAGTTAAACCAACCCTCGACTTGACTTCCTTTATTTATTATTTATTGTTGGACAACTTCACAACAGTCAGAAACATCGCTCATGAAATGTGAGGACTAAAAGACAAAATAAGAGGATGCGAGAGTTACAAAGCTGCCGAAAGTAAACCCAATATCAACTTTCTACTCTCCGATTACTCTCCGGTATTTTAGGCGCATATGGGCATTAACTTTCATTTTAAAATTCAAATATTTCATATTTGCATTACATTTTTACTCAAGATCCCTAAAGCGTATACCTAAAATTTTAGAAATTTTCTAGAATAACAATCATGTAATCGATTTTGATCAACATTGAGATAAGTATTGTAGACATAAGGTTTAGTATCATTATCTCCTAATTATTTTGACTATTAATCTTTTTTTATGAACTTTTACTATATCTTTTATATCAGAATTGGAATGTTTCACGGAATGAACACAATTCTTAAAACGTGTATTTTTATGTGACTGACGATATGTAAACTTTATTAAAATGACGGGACATCTCATGAAACACTTAAACTATCAGACATATTAGTTTGCATTGGTTAGATGTTCCACATTTAAATAAACGAATCGCTCGATCAATATTCGTGCACTTTATATTCATTAGTGTATACATTTATTAATACAATCGATTGTCGATAGAATTAGCTCGATAATTGAAAGGTAAACCCAGCAAGTAAGTGAATAACATAACCGTCTACTATGTAACGGTAATTAGCTATAGTTGACTATTATGCATCGGAAATGTCTGTTACGAACATATTTAAAGACACTGATTCAAACGATGCTAATTACAATCAAAACACTTGTTGCTATGATGACAAAGGTTTCGATGAATGATTTATTAATATAAATATTTTACGTTCGTAATACTCTTTTACCTAGTTTTTCACTTAATAATATCCCTGCAAGTCACTTCTCGTAACATTCATACTTTTATTCACTATCTAATTATTTAATGTTTAAGACAAAAAGAGTAAGTATTGTATATACACATATATGTGTATACGTATATATATATATATATATATATATATATATATATATATATATATATATATATATATATATATATAATATATATATATATATATATATATATATATATATATAGTAAGCAATGAAAATATATATGGCAATCAAGCTACACAGAGGCTCCCGTGTTTCATCCCCGGGGGCAATCGTCAGGCTCTACTTACGTAACAGGCACTGAAAACTAATACATAAAAAAAATTATATCTCCCTATAATATTTTATGTGGATACATGAATACTAATATATATATATATATATATATATATATATATATATATATATGTATATAAATATATATACACGTATATATACGTATATATATACGTATATCCGTATATATATACGTATATATATACGTATATATATATATATATATATATATATATATATATATATATATATATATATATATATATATATATGAAAGTAGTGTTCGCCATTTTCAAGAACTCTGTTAATACCTCATAGATTGTTTGAACAAGGGAATGGCTCCCGAAAATTTTCTTACAGGCAATACTAAGAAAACAAACACAAAAACTGAACTTGGTATTTACTTTACTTGGCTTCTGAAATCTTCCAATAAATTCGGCACGAAATTGTAAGTTGCACGTTTATTCATTTTCTTCTTCATTTTCAGTTTTTATTCACTATTATTATACTTTATTTCCAACTTGTGCGCTTATGATTTTCTGTTGACGAATTACACCTATATATATATATATAAATATATATATATATATATATATATATATATATATATATATATTAAAAATCAACAATCGTGCAATCTAAATGAAAAATTCATTCATTTAATTTTTATTGCAAGCTTTCGTTGTAGACAACTTTGTCAGGCGATACTGTCTTATAGTTTTGTTTTTATTCTCTTCTTCCTCCTCATGTTGATGGTATTAACCCCGAGGGGTCGAATCACAATATGAGCCGAAAGAGACGTCCAGTTCTAAAAGACGTTGGGATAAGTGTAATTCTGGCGATGTTAGACGCTGATTGGCGCTTTTTAAGTAAGGAAATTGACAACATCTTTGAAGCACGCATGAGAATGTATTTACGTGAACTATTTTTAAAATCAACAATCGTGCAATTTAAATGAAAAATTCAATTAATTTAATTTCTTTCCTTTTTTTGCCCAGCAAATATATACATATATAAGATTTCTGTTATTATATGCCACTAAAATGGTTTATCGGTTTGCGTAAACATGTTAAACAATCTAC
>OY744541.1:13664126-13746626 GCA_963556195.1 Sepiola atlantica | reverse complement strand
ATTGGAACCAAATGAAAGCCTGCTACTATACAACGGATAGCAGTGATGAAACCAGCTGCAATCTAAAAGAAAAACTTTCGAATGCGGAAACCAACCCGAACAAGCTACGGACGCTAACAACTCACATAGAAGCTGTTGAGGATGTTAATACGTCGAGTGAGAGACAAGATAAAAAGGGTAAATATACGTGATTTTGCTAACATTCAAAATAATATATGACTGTATGCATTCACAAAAAGGTTATAGACAACTCCTCAGTTAATTCAGTCATTTATTACTGTCTACGGATATCAAATAATTTCGTTTTTTTACATGCACAATCCTAGTGCTACCGGAGCAGGCTGTCTTGAGATTCCAGCTTCCTGACCCCAAAAGCATCAAACATTGATGTTTTTTCCTAGTTTACTTTTGTAAAGTTACGAGCAATAAGTAACTATATGAGTTTACTTACACATAATAATAATGTAACATGTACAAGATATACAACTGCAATATAGAAACTTAAAAAGGGCACAATAACATTTATTTGCAACGTAAAACATGATGTTTATTGACATTTATTATAGCTCCGTGCGCCTTCCACGCAGATTTCTGATGCTACAAAATCAGGCTGTCTGAAAATGCTGGCTTCCTAAACAAAAATGCACCAAACATTGATGTTTTTCTTTTTTACTTTTTAAAAATGCAAGCATATTCTGCAAAGCCAAAAAGACAAAAACAATTTTCCTCTACAAAACAACCAAACAAAACACGATGAATAACTACTTGAACATATAAAGAACTTGCAGCATAAAAACTGCTACTAAAACGACCGAATTCGGTATTCAATAACCCGGGAATGGGACAGACCCATAGACCGGCGTAAATAAACCCCCTAAGGCCAAGACAATGGCAGTCTATGGGGTACAGTATTCATCGGAACAGATACTACACTTTGATCTTAGCCAAAAGGCCAAGATTGTTGTTGAATAACAGGAATAATATAGAGTATATGGGAAAAAAGCATCACACATCAATACCGAAGATTTTATTCAACTTATCGCTAAAGTGTAAACGATAGTGGCGTAATTCTCCAAACATACAAACATTCACATTAGACTAATATAAAATATGGTTTCATCAATGATGGCCATTTTTCCACAGCGTTAGCAGTTCTCCAAGTTATTTCTATTTATTTAATTCTATGACGAAAAGATTTAAACAGCGGATTAATGGAAGGACTATGTTTTGGATTATTTATCTTCCCTTGAGAAATCATTATACGTTGACGGTTTTTATGATTTATTGAAAATTTCGAAATAGAAAAGGAAAGCGAATTCATTAAAAATGATTTGTGATAATTTTTTCTAATAGTATTAAGTTTTTTTTAAAATAGAACAATTTGAACATCATCAATTACAATTTTCTTATATCGTAGAGCTGATTGATCAGATCACGTACATTAACTGTTTACATGAGGACAATAAATAAATATAATTTGCCCGCTGGAATGAACATTTTGATGATAAGTTAATATATGTCATCAGAAAAGGAAAGCGAATTCATTAAAAATGATTTGTGATACTTTTTTGTTAAAATAGAATAATTTGAACATCATCTTTTCCTGATATCGTACAGCTGATTTATAAGATAACGTACATTAACTGGCAACTAAAAATATAATTTGCCTGTTGGAATGAAAATTCTGATGATGACAAGGTAATATATGTCATCAGACCATGTTCACATATTTCATAATCGCATAAATAATTAGCATTTAAAACTAATTTTAACCTCAGATCTGAAATTCGAGATATATATTTTTGCTAAAGTTGATAGATCAGTATTTATGTTTTTTTTTCTTTGTCTCACCACGCAAGAACGCGGCAGCCTAGCAAAAATAGACGACCGTTATGGAGTCTATTTCCGCTAGTCCACTTATAATATAACGAACACTTTCTCTGTCTGTCTGTCTGTCCGTCCTGGGGAATTTTTGTAAACAGAAGAGAGAGAGGGGGGGGGGCGAGATAATTACTATTTAATTAATTTCAAAGTCGGAAACATAAACAAATACATTGGGCCACATATTAAAGACTAAATAAACAATAAATAATTTTCGCCGTCAACGCCGCGATTCGAACTCGCAACCTTGACGCTAACAGCCAAACGCGCTACCGTCTGAGCTAAAGGAACACAGTTAATGGTAATCCTTGAAGTACTTGTCTCGATGAACCCCTCTATCTGTATAAGTGTCAGAAGAAGTACTGCTTTAACACTCGAGAGGTGCCTCTCATGACACCTTTTTTCTTCCTAGCCAAAGTACAAAATCGACAACACAATCCCTTTTTATGAAAATCGCTCTAATAAAAATAACCATTAAGCCACTTGATTTAAGTAGTTAAAATACTACTTCAAGGTTACAAACTAGCCAAAGATAAGTGTTAGATGGATAGATTCCGACCCAAAACACAGCAATTCTTCCCCCTTCGTCAGAAACATCGCGTATGGAATGTGAAGACAAAATAAGGGTAGCGTGAGTTACGAGGCTGCCGAAAATAAACCCAAAGTCAAATTTCTAGTAAGGATTACTTTTTTCAACACACTTACTCTGTCTGGGATATTGAGCACTTATAAAATTAAGGATACCTCCAGAGCACTACCAAAAGTAAAGTTTCTACCACAACCGCCTATCTTTTAAGTGAGGAGTGAAAAAAGAAAACTTAAGAGGTCTGCAGAGAGGTACTGAAACCACCCAAGGAAAATCTAAGAGGCCACCAGAGCACTACTGAAATTATATATTATAGATTATAATATGTCCTCAAATAGCGTTCTAAAAACATCCTTTCCGAGTGTTTGGCCATACCCCTCATTTCTGAATAGAACGTGAAGAAACGATAAATAAAATCTAGAATCAACGTCTATTAATTTTGAAATAAAAATGTAGACTCATTACCATTATGTGTTGGCATTTTAATCCCCCTCCCCTCAAGAGAAATGATGTTATTTCCAGAGAAAATACAGAAACGAGGTGTATAGTCTTTTTCTATTCAATCATTGTTTCCACGGACGATGTGGACTGAGCGTCAATCTATGGCTCCTTTTCGTAAAGGAATTCAAACAAGAATTCTCCTTACTACTACAACAGAAAAATATTATTCCATTCTTCCTTTGTGTATCAAGCGCCAGGTGGAATTTCCAAAAACATGGTTTCTTTTTTAGTTTTCTCTTCTATGGAGCTCGCTATAACGAGGCTGCTTATCTGAAGACTATAACTTTATCGTCTCAAAATCCAATTTCCTTCCATACACGTCATAAAATGTCCTCATAATTGATATCAAATGTTATTCATTCGATTCATATTTTTTAATCTTCTCATAATACTCATCATTACTCATTTGACGATCCATGAAACGTATTGACTCTTATCCTCCACTGGCTTCTCACCTGTATAATTCGTGGCTGGTTAGTTAAAAAAAGAATTCAACGAAAACGAATATTATTTAGTCCAGTCATCTTGCGCGTTTGGGGATAACAATGATATTTAAAACTTTAGATACTTTTTAGACAGGCTTCGTATATATATATATATATATATATATATATATATATATATATATATATATATATAATAGTAATAATCCAGGTTAAAAATATCCACAGGGTGGTAATCCAGAGAATTTTAACCGGGTTTATAAAAAGTGCTCAATATCAAAATAGAGCTTTATATATGATAATTCTATTTACACAGACATGTACAACATCTGCGACACTGGCATGTCGATTTATCGATCAACAGTTACTATGAACTGAGATCTCATGAGGTAGAGTTAGACTCCGATCTTAACCTCAGATCATATTTGGTTCTCTCCAAATATGTACATGTCTGTGTAAATAAAATTATCATATACATATATATATATATATATATATATATATATATATATATATATACATATATATATATATATATATTAGACTAACCGGGATTTGTTGGGTCCCAAATATCACCCCTATGTGTAACTCCTTGCTTTGATTCGACAATACATCCACTCTGAAATATCATTTAAAAATGTCTACTTGCATAACTAAATATGATTTATCTTTTACTTCTAAATTATTTTCATGGATACTAGCTAACATTTCAGACGAATTTAATCTTAAACGACCGACGGGGTGGGTGAGTGGGGGAGAGGGAGGAGCTTATAGTGTTTCTTGTAATTTCTGTTTTAGGTTCATTTTTGTGTGGTTATAGCTGAGGCCGGTGTAATTTATTGGGGGGGGGGAGATTATGAAGTGCTGTTTCTTGCAGTTTCTGCTCCTTGGCTTTTGCTGTGGTGTTCTTCGTGTGGTCTTGAATTCTCCGTTGTAAATTCCTTGTGACTGGTTAGCCTTTGTAGCTTATGTGTGTTAGTTTCCGCATTCGAGGATTTTCCTTAAGATTGCAGCTGTTTTTATCATTGCCGTCCTTTGTATGGTTTCGATAGTCCCTTTGATTCCAATTTCTCCCAGTCTTTTCTCCAGGTTTTTTGGGATTGTTCCTAGTGCTCCTACGATTATTGGTATTATACTAACTTTCTCCATGCTCCATATTCCTTTCAGTTCTCTGGCTAGTTCTGTGTATTTACTTAGTTTTGATTCCTTTGCGTGAAAAAAACATTACAGACTAACGAATATTCAAATTACAACTTCACATCTACGGACAAAACAAATGCCATTTTATACTTTACCTAGCATACAAACCGACTGATATACCAATTAATAGAAATCCTGTGTATGATTTAAAATACAATTTCTTTGATTCAATTTTCGCCTTAAGCAATAAAAATGAAGCATGGCAGATTGGAAACCGACGAACTTATTCTCTTCTGAAAAAACGCAAAAGCGCATACAGTATATTAACCGCGTACTTTTATAGATGTGGCTCGGTTGAACCTTAACGAATCAATCAAGGGGAATAATTTAAGTGAGTTCCCTTATATTACAGGTAGGATACACTATTTTATAGAGAATACATTAAAACTATTTTAAACATTACATCAATATACAAATTATGTCCAAAACATAATAATTTCGATAACAAAAAAATCAAACAATAATGAATCATTTATTGTTTCTGATGAAAAAAACAATTGATATCCGTTTTCATTAGTGAAATTTCGCACGAACTATACACGAGTAGCTCTCGTCAACCTAGGATTACATTATTTAATCACAGACCAAATCAATCAACAATATTTCATCCAGGATAAACGGTACTGATATTCTCTATTTACCGTACAGGAAGTGGCGGGGGTTAAGTGAATAACGACACTGACGTACGACCTGGGTGCGCGAAGCCCATTTCATAACACCTATTTTACTTACTGATGTTGCCAATTATTACGTGGCCCCTCCTACAACAATGCCGACGAAAGTTGTACCATTTTGATAATACGAATTTACGTGATTTAACCGTACCAATATCCTTACGTTAAAAGGTCGTACGACACGTCATAACACGCACACATGTTGTTAGATGTTAAAAGATTATATGAACACCGAATACATTAGTCTAATAAATTAATGTTTATTAAGAAAACTAATAATGTAATGCGTAACATTTCGAAACCTTATCTTAGAAACTTAGAAACCTACTAAGATATTGAGTACTTCATTATTACAGACATGAATGATGTAAATCTGATCCCACCAAGTAGAAACAGCCACCGAGGACAATGCAGCAATAAAACTAATGAATAAAAGATTGTACATTGCTCACCCGTCTATTTCTGGTTAAGTTCCTTGGCTACACGCCACTGGTTTTGGCAATCTGACCAGTCCCAAGTTGCAAGAGTCATGGACTGTTAATTTTTCCAACTCTCCGGGCCTTCAAAGGTCAGTCCCCATTATCTAATCTCCAAGGAGGACCTCCTCTGGTTCCAAATTTGTGACGATCTTTACGTTGCATATCAAAAGGCGACCAACATCGACGCAACTTCCAGAAAGATACAGCTTCTTTTCAAAACAAAGGAGTTTGGCACAGCATTTACCATAAGTTGACATGAACCCGTGACATCGATTTCATACAAATATAATTTTTTTTAATGGGGAAAGTGTATGTATCGACAGTAGATCAGTTTTGGGGTTATCTGTTTGAAGAAAACGTGATTTATTTTTTAGTTCGCACATTGAATCCGTAGACTTCAGATGTATGTGAATAGGGCTTATGTTTTACAAGTATGAAGTTAATGAAAAACTATAGAAACGTGTTCGTAATAGAAAATTATCAGATATTGTAGAAAAAAATTATTTTAGTATGGACGAACGTGTTTGCGTTCATGTGCTTTTATGTGTAGGAGAGATTTGTGAGGGTTATAAATCAGTTTAAATTAATAGGGTGTTCATGTACAATAGTGTGGTGATTTGTAAACTTCAGGTTTGTTATATATTTTAATAACCATGTTTTTTAATTTTTTTATTTTTATTTTTAGTTTTTCACATTTCGAAAAAACATAACATTTCTGTGAGATGTATATTTTACGGTCCGTTTCTTTTGAATTGAGCCAAACGACGTTTTAATGTCAATATTGTCTTTGCAACACTAGAAAACCATAAGTAAAATCCATAAAGAATGAACAGTTTTTGGGTTGGAATGATTTAAAAACATTTTACACTATACAGTGGGTCAGTTTTGGGCGTAAACAAATAAAAAAGCAAACTCACACGTGGGGGAACACTAACTAGTCTGCAATTTTTGAATATACAAATTAAAAAACAAACATTTTAAACATGGTTATTTGAATATAACATGAACCTGACTTTTATATGATCTGTTGTTATACTCATCGAGCTGAGTATTTTAAAGAGACTGCTAATTAAAAGGCACTGATAGTATATGCTAATACACATATTGTCATAATTAAATTATATATATATATATATATATATATATATATATATATATATGCATAGTGTATATGTGTTTTATTAGTATAATACTTGTATGTGTTTGCATACGTTGTATGCCAGGAATACAAGCATTCGTGTTTCGGCGAGTCATGTAAAATTTTCCCTTTTCATTTGTAGTTTACATTTTGAACCGCATTTGGTTGTGAATTTATCAATTTGAATAGACCATGGCAAAAGCTTGCAGAGAAAGAAAATTGATCATATTTAAGATTTGGATGCAACTAAAATAAGTCGATAACTGAATTCAGTTCCGGAAGTCATAAGTGTAAGAAGATTCGAATGGAGGGTCAGGAAGTAGGGAGATTATACGGACGTAAAAATTTAACAAATTTCTTAAGTGCAACGATAATAAATCCTTACAGACTGGTATAGCAGAATAATTTGTTAAATATTTGCTTTTGATATATTTAATATAGTTAAGTATATCTCTAACGTAACATTTCTATTAATATGAAAACGCATATGAAGATGTATACCAGGGATTGTTTTAAATATCTATCTGCGTATAGGGGAAACATCCAACTAATCTAATATTCTTGATTTTAGTTGTTATTGCATGGTATGTTTCATATTACAGTTTCGCATTAAATACTAAAACATCAATTGAGTAAAAACACTACACAAATGTGTGTAAACAGAATCAAAGGAGGCGCGAGAGCGTCTTATCCCTTAATAGACTTCACGAATGGCCTATGCTGGAAATCTCATTTCTTTGATCAATCATAACTCAAAAACCAATAAACCAAATTAGTTAAAACTTTGCACAACATTTTTATTTGATAGGTTCTATAAGTGTGTAGAATTTCAGCATCATTAGTCAAGGCAACACGGATATCACGAAAGTTCAATCATGAAAGCATGTTATATGTGTGTACATACGTACGTACGTACGTACGTACGTATGTGCTACCCTGTATCTCATCAACTCTTTTATGGATTCAGCTGATTTTTGGCAGAGATAGAGGTTCTAGGGTCTAGCTGATTGCATTTTAATTTCAGTTTACCATATACCTTAGTTTTCCAGAAAATTTAAAAAAACACCCTCATGAGAAGGCATTGTTTGAGGCGTAGCATTTACAAAAGTAGTTTCATTCCATGAAAAATACAAGAATACTGAAATCATATGCCCTCAATAGGGTTAAGATGAAAATTCATATACACTAAATGTACAAAAAGCAAGGAAATTCCACAATTTTTACACTTTTATTGTCATTAAGGGTATGACTACATATCAACCAAACCATTTCATTATCACATCACTACAGTATAAATCTCTATGCATGAGTGGATGAAGTGTGTGAGGTGCGCTGAAGAAAAAATCCTACCAGTAAAATACATAGCCCTGTTGTGCTCACATATCCTTAATGACAATAAAAGTGTAAAAATTTGGGAATTTCCTTGCTTTTCTACATTTAGTGTATATGAATTTTCATCTTAACCCTATTAAGGGCATATGATTTCAGTATACTGGCATTTGTCATGGAATATAACTAAGAGGTATTATTAAGTAGCTATTAGACTGAGATTTTATAATGAGAACAATTTCATTCAGCTATGACCGAATACAAAACCTGCTTTGCAATCTAGTTAGGGATGAGCATTTCACTACAGACGAGACGCTGCTAGTTTCTTTCTGTCTATCGTTATTCTCATGGAAGATTCTCGACTGAGCTCTAATCTCTGGTTCATCCCTGTAAGATATTCACAGCGAGAGCTCGCATTCTTACCATAACTGAAACGTAGTTACTCGGACTTTTGGCTAAGATCAAAGTGTAGTATCTGTTCCGATGGATACTTCACCCCATAGACTGGTATTGTCTTGACCTTCGGGGCTTGATTTACGCCGGTCTATGGGTCTGTCCTGTGCAGTTCTAGGAGGTCCACCCTCCCAGGCTTCGCCTCCCCTCTTTGGGGAGGAGTAAGTTTATTGCTTACTGCCTGAGGCGCCCCTACCGGGCAATGCCGATGGGGCTGCCCAGGCAATTTTTAAATCCCACTTTCCGACCCGACCTTGGGTCACATCTTACTTGTGGGAGTAAGATAAAAACTGGCCTTGTGCCTAACTCCTGGAGAGGAGTAAATCAATACTCGTCGTATCCCGCGTGCCTAGCGGATGCGGAATTTTTATGAATACCCTTCATTTCTAGAAACCTCCAATCGGTAGTATAATACCACGAGATTTCTTCCCTACGGACTACAACATAGTCGTCTCCAAATTCAATGTCAATAAATACTTGTCATAAATCGTCTTTATGAGTAATACTACTAATCGTTTCCAATCCTCTCATAATATTCCATATCATTAAACCGACAATCCATACATTACATCCTTAGATACATCCATACACTACATCTATACACACATCCTTGATATAGTTAGAAAGTATTTGTTCAAATATATGGGAGAGTACACCAAACTATCCATCATGTTAATAACAGCTTGATCCAAGCATCGATAAGTTTACGATTCCAAGAACGTGTAAATAATGAATAAGCAACTATGCAGTTATTGAACGAAATATAAACAGGGCGTATCAAAATGAATACGAGGTTGTTCATGATAATTGTTGCTGCGCTCTAAATAGGTTCGGGCTTATAACAACACGAGATGGACTAAAACCTTACATGATATGAAAAAGAAACATATGCCACTTTTATAAGGAAAACTGAATAACATTATCTAATGTTTTAATGGGATACTGCTGGTATTCTGATTTCAGTATTCAAAAGTCCTGAAATATGATGACAAAAAGACCAAAAGTGTCACGTCTCTAATAAATGCCGCGAATAAATTCCTGTTAACACGAATATCTCTCGCAACACTAGAGACGTTGCATTTCCACTGACAAGTAGACAGATCATATACTTTTTAAATTTAAATTTAATAATCAGTGTTTTGTTCGATCATTACAATATCAATTAAATCACATTGCTATAACAATATGACGGATTCTATTTGGGTATTGTTTACTTAAATTGTGATTTGAATTGCTGACAAATCATATAATCCATTAATACATCAGGATTTTTACGAATTTTAAATTCTTCTGAAGAAAATAATTCTTAAGAAAACCTGTTGATTTCACTATTTTTATGCTATAATTAACACATGAAAACAAATTCACTTTAAATGCTTTCCTAGCTGGAACAAACATTTTCAGAAAAAAAGGAACCGATGCGGAATGAAATATACTTCTGCCAATAACATAGTGAAATAAACAAAAACTTATATGATAGGCTAGTTCGAATCAAGTATCGATTTACTAGACATATTTCTAGTTTAGTCTGTTCGATAAGATAACTTTATATGCTAGATAGATATAGGGAGAAAGAAAGTGATGGGTTCATTTGATGATTTATAACGAAAGAAGAATCATTTAAATTAACGAAAACATTTGCTTGTTTTCAACAATGAGATATTTGTTCGCAATTCCCTTTGAACATCCGCTATTAATTAATTCAAACACTGATTAGTAAAACGCGTTTTTGAATTGGCTTTCATTTATTCGGAGTAGTTTCCGCCTTTGATGATAATGGCTTCCTGTTTTCATTATTTATATTTGGTCGGTCAGACGTCATTTAAAATAAGGCATTCTTATATTATTAATGTGTTTTGTAACGCTAAGCTTCTAAAAGCAAGTTATTTATATAATATTTCGAATATTCTTAAAAAGTTCTGAAATTTATTCCATAACTGTGTATCTATGTACTACCATGAGAGTAGATTTAGAAACGTGAGGTTTTGTATAGGCGAAAATTCCTCATACCCGAAAAAAGGTAATTCTAGATTCAGACAATTTTTTTAAAAAATAATGCCTAATCTTGAAGACTTCTTAACTGGCCGAAGACTGAAAAGGTAAAGTGTATTCGTGGAACATCCAAAAAGGCAAGGTTAGACACAAAGTGAAACTATTTTATTTACCTCCAATCCAGTATTGCTAGACACAAAATTAGGTGTAGTTAGACAGTGCACTAGAATTAGTGCACTTTTGCCTACTAAACTTCCTGAGCAACAATGTCGGTTCTCCCTGGTAGTGGTGCCTCAGGCGATTAGCAATAAACTAACCCCTTCTTAAAGAGAAGATAAAGTCTGCGTGTGCAGACCTCTTAGAACTGTATAAGACAATACCTCAAACCGGTGGAATCAAATGCTGAAGGCCAAGCCGGTACCGACGTACATAGTGTAACATCCATCGGAACAGATACTACACTCTGATCCTAGCTAAAAATAGTGAAAGCGATGTTTAGTATTTATCTCCCTTCCTCAGCGGTAAGATGTGACACAAGGTCGGGAAAGTTGGGTGGACCTCATAGAACTGTACAGAACAGTACCTCAGAACGGCGGAATCAAAGCTCGAAAGCCAAAACGGTACTGGAATCAAGAACGCAGCATCCATCGGAACAGATACTACACTCTGATCTTAGCTAATATGCCGAGAGCGATTTCTAAACTGTACATATGTGCGATTTATATGGCCGGATAGGGAATATGTTTTGTTGGAGTTCGAATCAAATTGTATGTATTATATTAAGAATAACAAGTGAGGACGCTAGAGTGTACACACGGATTGTGACGAACACGACTTAACACATAACTTTCTTAGTTGAGATAACTAGTGATTGGCAAGAACTACTGTCGAAAAAACTGTAACTGTGAAAAGCCGAAATATTAACTGAAAAAGTTAAAATAAGATATGTAAAATCTGCTAGAGACACACATCTTTTATTTGTCGCCCTGCTGTATGATTTTTTGCGAAATTTAGTTAAGAATAGATTTTGAAAGGAAGTATAGAGGTGTTGAACAAAAGTAACATTTTAAAAAGATAAAAAATAATTGTGTTCATGAGACATATACTTATGCACTTCCCAGCAGAGAAAACTGCAGTAAACCCTAACCCAAACCCTAACCCTAAAGCCTAACCCTAACACTAACCTTAACCCTAACCCTAACCCTAACCTTAACCCTAACCCTAACCCTAATCCTAACCCTTACCCTAACCCTAACCCTAACTCTAACCCTAACCCATTATTCATGAGACATATACTTATGCACTTCCCAGCAGAGAAAACTGCAGTAAACCCTAACCCTAACACTAACCTTAACCCTAACCCTAACCCTAACCTTAACCCTAACCCTAACCCTATCCCTAACCCTAACCCTAACTCTAACCCTAACTCTAACCCTAACTCTATCCCTAACCCTAACCTAACCCTAACCCTATCCCTAACCCTAACTCTATCCTTAACCCTAACCCTAACCCTAAACCCTAACCCTAACCCTAACCCTAACCCTAACTCTATCCCTAACCCTAACCCTAACTCTATCCCTAACCCTAACCACAAACGTTCCGACCAGCTAAAACACTATGAAAATATGACTGCTAATACTTGACGAATATCGGTTCTATATAATGATATAGTATGAATGTTATTAAAGACATATAAACTATTGAGAATTAACAGAGATGGCAATGAAATTGACGTGATGAACATTGTATCTCCGCGTTTCTTCTGATCGATGATAGTGTCTAAGAGTTCAGTAATTCGTAATTATATTTTTCGTATCAAAGACACGTGTATTACTGAAAGAACCACACATGAGAAGAGGGGATAAAGTGATCTATTTATTCAGAAAAAAAATGACACACCATTTAAAGATGTAGTAAAGACAACATAGTCTCTTTTTAAAAAAAGTGAAATATATTTTGACCCTCATAAATGCCTTGCACATGTAAAATTGCCATATGCTGCCAGCACAAATCAGAGGCAACAACATGAAATCGCTTCAGTCATGTCTCGCTGTTATTTTTCGTTCAATGTGCAAGGATTCGAGTTTTTTTTTAATGGAAATCGCTCCAGACAAAGCATGAATCCACTTGATGTAGTGAGCCAACAAAAACAAATATGATTATCGCAAAGACAGGAGATGCCTTTTGTCTTTAGTCTTGTAAAGACTAATATCATAGGTAGGAGGTAACAGTCAACAGGAAGAGAGTTCCACAAGCCTGCGGTTCTTGTAGTTTATTTTTATTTTCGTGGAGCGTATCAATAAACGATTAAAAGTAAACATTTCTCAGCATATCCCCAGTTCGATACGTAGGCACAAACAGTTGTCAACATCCGGGCGTTTACAAGCGCATGAGTAAGAAAGCCGTGACCATTTATTTGAGTGCTGATTGCGCACGAGATGGTACTCTGATGAGACATTTTCTGTTTTTCTACGGGGCTCGTTCGATAAATCCTCTCAAGATTCCTAAAGCGGTTTCTCTTAATTTGCCTCAACAGGAACGCTGTGCCAACAGAAGGAGTACTCCAACAATTTAGAACTACTGGGTGTATGTTGAGATACCTGCCTAATAGTTTTGAACCCGACCACTACCTTGACAAAAGAATCGACCCACATACGTCTAAGTAAAAGTAACATAACGTGGGTGTCATAGGTATTACCTTTTTAGTTATACCCCCAAGAAGACAAATATTGATATAGGGTAGATTTTCAATGTGGTGATAATTTGGAACCCTTCAAAAGGGCCTTTTAGATTGGAATAAAAAAATAACAACTGTATCACTCTATAATGATTTCACGTCATCTGGCTTTGAACAGAAAAGATGAAGTGCAATATAAAAACAATACAATACTTTATATCTTAGCACAAAAGAAACGAAGGCGGTAGTAATATTGATAATAGTAGTGTTTCTTTTATTTACATTGCTACTACAACAACTATTTATAATGGTATTATATACTAATAATTTCAAACCTATAGATAACAATTGAAAAAGAAAATGTTTTATAAAGCTTCCTTGGCAAGGCAGATGTAACATACATAAGAATACTATTTATAATGCTACCATAAACACCCATTCAAATGAATATTACATGTTTCGAAACAATTAATGATGAATAGTATATTAGAACATCATTAAGAAAAACATAATATATATACACATACAGACATCCATGGACTCTCTCCCGTCGATTTTCGACGTATGAGTGCCCCGCCAGGGGCGGCCCGCGCGTTAATTTACAATTGCAAGGGTTGCGCAATCCTCATCAACCGCTCTCCTGTGTCGGCATTGCTTGATTCCAATGGCAAGTAGTAATACAGGACTACTGGAAACAATGCCGAGATAAGCAGAGAGCACATACAGCACCTAGTATTCCCAAATGGTCACCTATTTAGTACTGGCCAGGCTCGACGCCGCTTAACTTCGGTGATATATATATATATATATATATATATATATATATATATATTAGTACTTCATGTATCCACATAAAATATTATAAGGAGATATATTTTTTTATGTATCAGCTTTCAGTATTTACTTCAACAGTGCTCGATATGCAAGTAGAGCTAGGTAGTAAGCAATGAAAATATATATGGCAATCAAGCCGGCTTGATTGCCATATATATTTTCATTGCTTACTACTTATATATATATATATATATATATATATATATATATATACATATATATATATATATATATATATATATACCCATACATATATACATACAAACTGAGCCACTCATACATATACATACACACACGCACATATTATATATTATATATACAAGACGACTATTCGTTCCAAGGTGGGTAAAATTAATTCCTCGAACAGAAGTTTTGCATCCTTTTAAATAAAAAAAAGATGTTGATGGATTTATAAATACAACAATTATAGAATAATGCGAGATAATTAGTTATGTATCTGATCGTTTAAACAACTACATTAATTTTTGATAAGAAACCGAATAGTTTATTACATTCAAATATATCTGTAATTCTTATGTCATCAATGAACCAAGAAGTATTCTTTAAAAATAAACGACTTTCGACTTCTTGTTCAGGAGCAAGCGTTTTGTCAATTAACCCCAGTTACCTTTTTAAACCTGCCACTATCACGTGTCTAACGAGATGTCGATATTTAAATCTGCTGCGTTGGCAACTCGTCAACATATATCAGTCTCACTTACTCTACTAATCTAGAACAGAAAAGGTCCATTCCAAGTTCATGAAAGCAAAAATCAAACCGTCTTAACTCATTTAGCGTTTAGAGATGCTATATTCTACTTTGACTTGCACTAAAAATATTTACAATTCAAACAAGTGATCAACATATTCTTTTAGTGGTTTTTGTTTCTGAAGCAAAACATATTTATTTGAGTAGTCTTACCCATCATTGCATTCTGTGTCTCTATGTCCATATCTGCGTGCCTTTAATAGGCTCATACACTAATCGATATGTGAATCAAATGTTGCATGGATATACATTTACATACCGTGTACATCATAGGGATGACCCATTGTTAATTCGACGTTTTTCTGCTACTAACACATGTATTACTAATAAAACTAAAACTGTGACTCTTTCTGTTGCGCCTGTACATATTATAACATTAATACTAGGGGTAAGACGTAATGGGTGAACATTTCAGATTCATGCGAGTAGTATTTTTTGTGTTCATTTATATATAAATAAAACTAAACAATCAAACATTTTGAAAATTTTGCAAAATTCAGAAGGTGCAGGCCAAAAATAGCTGTTAGGGCTCCACGGGACTCAAAATCCATCATTTTTCGGTGAAAAAGTTGTTTCATGCAACATTGCAGGTCCTAAAACATCCTCAAAAGCTATGAATGGATATAGATGGTTAAATCTGATATAGTACTTTAATTTAGGACCATTTTCAGGCTGTGAAAGGGTTTTCATGAATGTAAAATAGCCAAAAACTATTGGCCTGCACCTTCTGAATTTTGAAAAATTTTCAAAATGTTTGATTGTTTAGTGTTATTTATGTATAAATGAACACAAAAAAATACTACTCGCATTACGTACTACCCTTATAAATACTAATAAGGTTGAAAAATATTTGGCAAGTTCTTTGAAATATTAGCACAAACAACAATAGGTTCCAATAATCTACGAATTTATAATTTTATTCATTGTTTAATCAGTGTCAAATACTTCAGACTGTGGCTTTGGATATATATTGTAACAAGCGATTAAAGTGAAAGAACCTTGCTGTTTTATCAAACAAAGTACATCTGGATACAATAGAGATAAATGTACACAATATGAGAGATGTATACGATCTTAACAAATTGCATAACTGTTACACCGGCCGTTCTTACACAGGAGAAACTACACCGGTTGTCACTATAAATAGTGCGAGTCACCAGAAGACAAAGCACAGTCTTGTAACTGTCTAGCCAAGAGCTAGTCAGTTTCTTACTTTGTTAATACACTTGTTTAACCAACCCTCGACTTAACTTCCTTTATTTATTATTTACTGTGGGACAACTTCACAACAATAACTTTTACATTAATAAATTAATTTCAATATAAGATATCTGTTTAATTCAGAAAGACTATGTATATTTTAGAAATATGTTACATCCGGTTACTGAAGGTGCGATTGAGAAACACATTCAAGAAAAAGTCGCGGTAGAAAATCATAACAAATACCATGAATGTTAGACGATTGGGAATTTCTTCTATTTGAGTATTGAGTATAATGATGTTCATGAGGATGACAATAGTATTTAACTCAACGGCTAGCTCAACACTCACATTTTTGTAGTTATATATATATATATATATATATATATATATATATATAATGTTACAGAAGTTTCGATCAACTTTGTTTTTAATTTTTGATATTTATATTGCAATCACTGTAATATGTAGATGTTACAAGAAACATCAGGAGAGAGCACTTATTGGGGCTTAAATAAAAAGAGCTTTAACTACAAAAACATACAAAATATAAAAATTTAAACGCGTGTACGTTCAGAAATATACAGAAATTTATCCAGTTTTCTCGATTTATATATTTTACATGCAGTACACCTACAGCCATTACTTGACAATGAAATATTCAACTAAAATACAGTAATATAAATTTAAGCGACATATATATATATACATACATTCATTCATACATATGAGAAAAGAAGGATGACAGTAATCCGACGTAATGGGAAATGAACAAGAAACACACATACCAAGATACATTTTTTTATATATTCATCAACGTTTCGTCTTTATTGTAAGACTTCTTCAGGGTGGTAATTTGAGGAAAAATGTCATGCAAGTACATCGACATTTTGGGTTTCATGGTGGAGTGATAAAGGAAAAGTAGTAGCCGTGGCTACTGTGAACGTTGGAGGAGAGTCCAGGCTGCGAAAAGTCAGTGGTGACAAAGAATGAAATGAATATGGAAAGCTTTGAATGATTACCATGAAGGCAGCAGCGAAATAGGGAGGAGTGAGAATATTAGTGAATTTACATTAGGGTGTGATAGATGACAAATGGGGGGGGTCTGAGATTTTTGTCGGGGTGAGGTTTGGCATGGATGTTGAGAGGCTGGGGAAAGAGTAGGGAAGGTGGAAACTCTGTGTGTTTAGCATGTAGTTGGTATCATAGTTTTAGAAAAAGATTTGAAGAAATGGTGATAATTGAAAATGGGCGGGGTAAGAGTGTGAAGGAAATAGTCGAAACGGTGAGATAGGTGAAGGGGGGAGGGGAGATTTTTGTCGTGGTCAGGTGTGAATTTATTTTTTTAGGCTGGAGGGAAGGTTGGAGGTAGGGAGGAAGGAGTATTTACCAGGTGGCTATGTCATGAATGTGCGAGTATAAGAGTGTTTGCAAGAATGTGTAGAAGCGTGCTGTCAGCATGAGAAGAAAGAAAAATGATTTTAATTTTGGGGGAGTGATAAGTAAAATGTGGTTTCGTTCAGGATGTGTTGATGGTTTGAGACTAAATTAAGAGCACACGGGGTTTAAATATCTAAATATTTGTAAAGATGTATAAATTGTGTTAATTTGAAAGGCTGTTATTTGTGGTTAAGTAGTTTTGATTCGTAGTGGGTGATTCATGAGTAGGTGAATTAATATATATGTGAGAAAGGAGTCAGTACGTACGTGTGTATGCCGGCAGTTGTAAAGATTGAAAACAATTTAAAAATATATAATTAAACATACTTCAAGTAGATATAAAAAGGGAGCGATCAAAACTAATAATACAGTTTTGGCTTCAGAAAAACTAAATGACAGACAGATACATACTCTCCATTATAATTAGAGAAAACATTATTGTTACATATTAGGATAGGTGTTATAATACATTTGAGCATAAGCGTGCATTTTAATATACCACTTGAGGACAAGAGGTCATTGACAGTTTGTGTCGTGAGTATTAAGTTTTACGTTCATTGTAAAATTTCGTTCTAATTGGTTAACTTTAAGTCACAGAATGATAACTTTGTGGAAATAAGGACATCACTTTGAAAGTTAAAACGGTTGGCTGAAAATGTTGAATGACTATGACATCTTTTGTCAAGCATGTCGTCAGACGGGTTTAACATCCTGGTTGCATGAGCATGAATCAGAACGCAAAGAAAGATGTACATCCAATGAATTGCCTTGCTATACTTCTTCCTCCTCCACGAGATTTCTAAAACAGTAATATATATATATATATATATATATATATATATATATATATATATATATATATACATATATATATATATAATATTAATAGATTGAATGACAGGATAAAATGAGAAATTAATCAGATTTTATTAAAATTTAAAAAACAAGGAGTAATACTGCGTCCTTTATTTATTTATAGATTTCCCTCTCTCTCCGCCTCTCTCCCTATCTCTCCTTCTCTGTCTGTCTGTCTGTCTGTCTCTTTCTCTCTCTCTCTCTCTCTCTCTCTCTCTCTCTCTATATATATATATATATATATATATATATATATATATATATATATATATATATATATATATGTATTACGATATAAAAATCACGATATATCATAAATAACATTCCGTGAAGACAGGATATGTAAAAATTACAAAAGAAACACAAATCAAATACACGAAAATAATCATCAATAAGAGATTTTACCGGTTCTGCTCGGATCAACGAACGTCTTGCGACAAAGTGAAAGTTTTATTTTTTTTAAATCTTTCCTTTTTTTGAAGTTGATCCGAACGAAACTCGTAAAATTTCTCGTTTTTTGATGATTATTTCTGGTATTTTTATTTGATTTATATTTGTTATTTTTACACACACACACATACACATACACCCTCACATGTAAGATATATATATATATATATATAGATATATATATATATATATATATGTATATATATGTATGTATATATATGTCTGATAATACTTGTATGTTCAAAATTATAAAAATTATATTGAGTATTTATAAACTAATTTAATATATATGTAAATAAGTAAAATATTTCACTCGTTATGTTGAGAAAATAAAACAAAAGTCTATACTAAATTAAAACAAATCAAATGTATTTATTAAAAAGTATGATTGTACAAGGCAATAATATAAAAAATATAAATAATGAAACACAACTAACAAATGACTAACACATCTTGTCACCAATTAGATAATACCCTTCATAAAACGGCTAACTTCAGACGTTCGTTTTCTGTAAAAGAAGAATGGCGTTTGTTTAGAGACAAACTAACAATATTTACCACCATCCCCGATTTTAATGATAGGAAGTAAAAGAGTTACTGAAGCTTAAATAATTAACTCTTTGGAGATAATATCGCATATATTGTCTTCAATCATTTGTTTTGTGTGTTATAAATTGTGAAAACATGGGATTACCTGGCAAACGGTCTCGATGCGCGCTCTGCAGGGCTGGACCGCCCAAAGAGCGGCAAGATGGCGTCCTAGGCTTAATATCGCCAGGTAATCTCGTGAAATCTCGTGTTCTCTCGCGGAGACGAGAGTCCAGTTTGATATAAAAACGGGTCGCTGGAGGCAAGACGGCAGAAGGCTGAGAGCGTAGTCTACGAGGGACGACGTGGAAAGAAGAAGAGAAAGAAGAAGAGAAAGAAGAAGAGAAAGAAGAAGAAGAAGAGAAAGAAGAAGAGAAAGAGGAAGAAGAAGAGAAAGAAGAAGATAACGAAGTAGAGAAAGAAGAGGTGGAAGATTAATTTTTTCTGCTACAAGCTATTTTCGGCGTTATTATGGAAAAATTCGACATCAGATTGATTCCGGAATTCGACGGCTCTCCTGCTGGTCCATCGGTGGTCGAATGGCTGGAGAAGGCCGAGCGTGTTTGCCGGTTGTGCAAAATTAAAGACCCAGCTATGGTCATCCCATTGAGACTCACTAAGGGGGCTTACGCCGTGTACCAGCAGCTCAGTAATGATGCGACCATGGAGCAGATTGCACAGGCGCTGCACGGGGCATTTGGTGCAGATCCTTTTGTTGCCTGGAGGCAATTTTCCGAACGCCGGCTTGGGCCGGGGGAGACAGTGGACGTCTACATGGCCGACTTGAAAAAGCTTGCTGCTCCCTTCGGCGGTGCGAGTGACCGCATATTGGCATGCGCCTTTTTGTCTGGACTTCCGGACGATGCAAGCCGACTGCTGCGAGCATCATTGAGACTCACAGAGATTGAATTGGTGGAGTTGTTGGCGAGAGCACGAAACATCTTGAAGGACGATCGAGAACTGGTCTCTGCAGCGGTTGACACCTTGGACTCGCCAGCAGAGGGCCTACGATGCTATACATGTGGTGGCCCCAACCACTTCTCCAGAGACTGCAGAGGCGGCACAAGGCGCACCCCAAATTATGGAGCACGAAAAGTAATACGGTGTTACCAATGCAATAAGCCAGGCCACATAGCACGGAATTGTCCGGGAAACGGGCAAGGGGAGGACGCCGCAGCGCTAGCACCTTCCTGAAAGCGGTATTGAACAAAGCGCTTCCTGCAGTGACAGTTCAAGTTGATGGGTGTAAACGTTCAGCGCTGGTTGACACCGGCTGTACCCAAACCCTCCTTCGAAAGGAATGTTGCACCACATGGAAGAAACGACAGATCCCCGTCCTGACTGTCGGCAAAGGCTCATTAGTGTGTTGTGGATCCAGTGTTGTTCATATCAGCATTGACAATGGCCCCCCGGTGGCTGTGACGGTGTTGGTGGTCGATGGAGAGCTGCTCGGATATGACCTTCTCCTTGGAATGGACACTATTACACAGCTAGGCGGAATTACTGTAAACAGCGTCGGTGATGTGAGATTCCCTCGACCAGACAAACAAATGTGTGCAGCAATCACTCTTGACGAACCCGATTTCCACGCAGAATATGACAAGGGCACAAACACATGGACAGCGTCCTGGAAGTGGGGAGGCGACCAGCCACCAGTGTCTTTGCGGAATCGGCTGACAGAGTATCCCCCTCCTGCATGGCTTAGGGGGCAGTACGAGGCAGAACTTCAAGTGTGGCTGGATAACGGCTGGTTAATTCCATACCCAGAGGATGAGCTCGGGCCCCCGCGGGGGCTAATTCCCCTGATGGCTATCAGACAAGAGAACAAGCAGAAAGTTCGACCTGTTCTTGATTACCGGGAACTCAATGAACACGTTGACCCGTACACTTCGGGGGCTGACGTTTGTGCTCATAAACTGCGAGAGTGGCGACGGCAGGGTGCGGAAGCGGCCATACTGGACTTGCGAAGAGCTTACCTACAAATACGCGTTGAGAAATCGCTGTGGCCATTCCAGACGGTGGTAATCAAAGGAACTCGCTATTGCTTGACCAGGCTGGGGTTCGGCTTGAATGTAGCCCCGGGCATCATGACGGCGATCATGCGGGCGATCCGGCGTCAGGATAAAGCTGTGCAACAGGCGACATCGTCTTATATAGACGACATTTTTGTCAATGAGAGCCTGCTGTCTGCACAGGCGGTCAAAGAACACTTTGAGCACTTCGGGTTGTCGTGCAAGGAAACGGAGCGGCTGCAGGATGGGGCGAAAGTGCTCGGGCTGCAGGTGAGCGGAAGTGCAGATGGCCTCCAATGGGGAAGGGGCGGTGAAATCCCGGAAATCCCATCTACCATCACACGTCGGAGCACGTTTTCCGTGTGTGGAAAACTGGTGGGTCACTTCCCTGTGTGTGGGTGGCTCCGAGTGGCTGTGGCGGCTATAAAGCGACGGGCAACTTCTTTGTCAACAGGATGGGACGATGAGGTGCGTGATCCTTCCCTGCGAAGCATGCTGGTGGAAGCTGTGGCCAGAGTGACCAATGATGACTCTGTACGAGGGAGCTGGTGCGTCGATGGGAGTGAGTTTACAGTTTGGGTGGACGTCAGCTCACTTGCCCTTGGCGTTGCTCTGGCAGTCAACGGAAGTATAGTAGAAGATGCCTGCTGGCTCCGGCCAGAGAATGACGCTAAGCACATAAACCTAGCTGAACTCGATGCTACACTGAAAGGAGTCAATCTAGCGCTTCAGTGGCAGGCTAGCGTCCTCCACGTTATCACGGATTCCACGTGTGTGCATCGGTGGATGACCGATGCCTTGAACGGAAAAGCACGGCTGACAACGAAGGCATCGGCCGAAATGTTAATCCGGAGGCGGCTTGCTACCCTAACCGAAACCATCAATGAATACAACTTGGTCATAGATGTGACACTGGTGCAGTCCTGTTTGAATCGAGCGGATCGATTGACCAGAGTGCCTCGCCGTTGGCTGGACCTGCACAAAGAAGTGAACGAACCAGCACCTGTAAATTGTGCTGCGGTGGGACGTAGACTCAGCCCAGAGCGTATCGCTGATGTCCATTGCCAAAGCGGGCACCCTGGTGTAAACCGAACCTTTTACTTCGCCAGGTTGGTTGACCCCTCTGTGTCACGGAGGGCTGTGAAATCTGTTGTGAGAAGTTGCAACACCTGCCAATCGATCGACCCAGTGGATCGTCCGGTGGAAGAAGGGCACACTCGGTGTGAAGTATAACTGGGATAGGATTGCGATGGACATAACTCACTACAACGGGGGGAATTTCTTGACCCTTATTGACTGCGGACCGTCCCGATTTGCATTGTGGCGGTCCCTTCGCCGGCAGGATACGGCTGCCATTGTCCATGAGTTGGAAAGTGTGTTCCTTGAGCGTGGCCCTCCTTCTGAGATATTGACCGACAATGGCCCCGCTTTTGTTAGTGCACCGTTCAAACAGTTTGTAGATGGCTGGGGTGTCCGTCTGCGTTTTCGGTGTGCCCATGTGCCCAGTGGAAACGGAATTATTGAGCGCAACCATAGGACTATCAAGACCATCGCAGCGCGGAAGGGGTGTACGGTGGCTGAAGCAGTCTATTGGTATAACGTCACCCCTAAGGACGATACTTCACCTTCCACCGCGCCAGCTAATGCGCTACATACATACCATGTCAGGGCGAGAGGTTTGGAGAGCAGCTTACTGCCCGAACCAGAACCTCCACAGGAGAAAATGAAAAAAGGAGATGTCGTTTGGGTTAAAAAAACCCGAGGCCAGTGCACGACTCGTTACGGAACCGGTCGTGTCACTGAAGTGATCAGCCCGCAGGCGGTGCGAGTTGATGGAGTACCCCGTCACATTAAAGACTTAAGATCGGTATTCCAAACGCAGCTGCCATTTAACGAGGATAATGACATTGAATCCGTGACCAGCGAACCATCATTCTGGTTCATGACGGCTTCATCGCGCAGCGACACTGAGAGTGATAGCCTTGAATGTACTGACCCTCCTACTGCTGATGAAAGCCCGGACAGTGATGCTGCGATGCGCAGCCTCAGGTTCGCTGACCTTCCTGCCACGGAAGACAGCACGGATGACGATGAGGCCCCGAATCCCCCTCCCCGAAGAAGCACTCGAAGAAAAAGGACACGGCCTCCCTGCTCTTTCTGTGATAATGAGATCAGGGGGGAGTGTGTTATAAATTGTGAAAACATGGGATTACCTGGCAAACGGTCTCGATGCGCGCTCTGCAGGGCTGGACCGCCCAAAGAGCGGCAAGATGGCGTCCTAGGCTTAATATCCCCAGGTAATCCCGTGAAATCTCGTGTTCTCTCGCGGAGACGAGAGTCCAGTTTGATATAAAAACGGGTCGCTGGAGGCAAGACGGCAGAAGGCTGAGAGCGTAGTCTACGAGGGACGACGTGGAAAGAAGAAGAGAAAGAAGAAGAGAAAGAAGAAGAGAAAGAAGAAGAGAAAGAAGAAGAAGAAGAGAAAGAAGAAGAGAAAGAGGAAGAAGAAGAGAAAGAAGAAGATAACGAAGTAGAGAAAGAAGAGGTGGAAGATTAATTTTTTCTGCTACATTTTGACTTATTAAATACCTATATATATATATATATATATATATATATGTTATTTTGTAACTAACCGATATACCTATATATTTCATGCAACCCTGTAATAATCGGAGTGGTAGGAGACAATCCCTGCCGGCCACACGATTCGACCCCCGTACCAAAGTCACCTTTGACTACGTTATCCGAACGCTAACCGATGTAGCCACAACACATTGTGCTGGAATTAGGAGAGTAAATGAACGTATCAATGCCAAATTTAGCGGGCATATTAACAAGCTGTCAGCAGAAGTCAATCGCCAAGGCTTAGCACATTGCATTTTCGCTATAAATGACTGCGTGTTGTTTAATATTATAAAAGACTGCACATAGCGAGAGGTTTAGACAATATACTAATATATATATATATATATATATAAAGAGAAGAGAAAAAGAAAGATACAGATAGCTACTGACACACATATATATATATATATATATACATATATATATATATATTTATATAGTGTTGAATATAAGAGACAACTCATGTCTAGATATCCTTTGGTAGATCCTTTCAATAGTCTGAATCATAGGTTTGACTACCACGACTTTGTCGAGAAGATTGACGATGCATTTGTCTGATACTAGCGCCATAGCCCAACACTTAACTAACGGCCATTCCTGCCCCCGATCGGAATTCAGAAAACTCTTAGTAGAAAATACCAACATCCTAGAATATAGTACTAACAAACAAAAACTAAATATATTAGAAGCTCTATATATAAAAACCAAATAAAACTAATTCATAGAATTAACTTTAATACTAATAATAATATACTAAAATGTCTATAATTCTTACTAGAGTTTCGTACTTATTACATAATGCCCGCCAAAATCTTCTAAAATGCTAACACATATGTTGTACCTGATTAACTTCATTCCCCTGAAGATGGACCCGGATGGGTCTGAACGTATGGGTATCTTATATCCGGGTCTCATTTATATACACTTACACAGACTCTAATTTGGGACCAGAGAACATTTATCTTATATCAGGGTCTCTCATATCCGGGTTACACTGTATATATATATATATATATATATATATATATATATATATATATATATATATATATACATATATAGATAGATAGATAGATATAGATATAGATATATATATATACACTACACATATATATACATTATATATATATATACACTATATATATATATATATATATATATATATATGTGTGTGTGTGTATATATGTTTTTAGCTTTGTCAGTCTTTCTTTTATCTTTCTTTTTTCTCATATTTGATAACTTTTCTCAACTCATTTACCTTCATTGATACATTCTTTTGAACATTCGTTGCTTCTTTCTCTCACATAATATCTGCATCTCATTCACTTTCCGTCCATATTTGTTCAGTTCAAAACCATTCTTTACTATGTTTTATTATCGTTTTTTCTTGTATACTTTAACAGTCGTAATCTCTATCTATTCCTAATCCTTTCAGTTCTCATTTAAGTTATATCTGAATTATTTATCTTCTCTTTTCTTATTTTCTTTCTCTCTTTCTTTCTCTCCTTCGTTCTTTCTTTCATTAATTGGTACTAATTTGAATTGGCCATAACATTGCTTCTGGCTGCTCTAATTATGTTCCGCGTTCCACCGATGTCCCTAATGTCATTATGATATCGATAAATGCCTTCAAGCTATTACAACTCAACCTTCAACTCATTTGCTCCTTCGTTATTTGTCTTCTAATTTTCGTGGAAAGTAACAAGAGGCGAAAATGTTTGTAATTGAAGTAAATAAATAAAACTAATGATTTTATGTCACCCTATCGCCCCTTTCCCCCATTTCCTGTCAAAGATTAGTCGTGATTACCATTCAACACGCTTAACGACAGAATAATCATAACATTTTTCATTGCTAGAAAATATTGAAAAAATTATATTATGAACATTGTTTACCTTTTTATTCCAATAATAAGTGTTATATATTAATATACAAGGCCTGTCTTAAACGTATTCGACCTTAGGCGAGAAAAACATATTTCAAATACGTTACGGGGTTTGGACCCTAATCGCTTTCAAACTAGACCCCTGCTACTTACACACACTAAGATCACCGATCCATCCACTGTCGGAAATACCTCTGGAAATCTTCTTTTGGAATAGTTTTAATCCCCGTCGTCGCGTTAGATTCAGCATTAGTTTGGAGAAGATGCGATAGGGGTAACACAAGGAGTTGTTCAATCTATTAAAAAATGGCCGCATATGAGTGGAGAGTGACCAGAGTTCTAGCAGGCCCAAAACTGCTCGGAGTGCAGCTGTTGTTCAGAAGGTGCGAAAAAAGAGATGATGCGGATCACGACGGCGCAGATGAACAATATTCCAGATGTTTCCGGAAGTGGATGGATCGGTGGCTAAGTGTGTGCAAGCACAAAAAGTCTAGTTTTAATAGGATTAAGGCCCCAACACCGTCACGTATTATTATGGTCTCAGCTCGGATTAGGCAGGCCTCGTATATCGTGATCATCTTAGTTTTTTTATTTATCAGGACCGCACATGATTTTTTGTACGGAATTCTGAATTATGCATCATACATATAGATTATGTGTCTTGCAAAGATTTATTAGCAGCTACTAGTCATCTCAATGTAGTTTAATAATTTGGTGACATGAACCGCTAATCAAATCACAAGATCCATCCCTGACCTTTAATTGTCTAGTCCAAATATGTGATGATAGTAAGAACACCACCAATAGCATCCATGATCCTCGCAGTTGACACCAAACATACCCTATCTGTGACACGATAAAGCATTATACTGGTGCAATATGCTTTGTTTTATTATTGAATATTTAATTGAGAGACAGATGCGTTTATATATTCGAAGCGAGAAGTATCTCAAATTATTTTTACGAACATAGACGATTTAGTTTCATAACTAACAGGTCATATTTTAGGTGTTTGAATGACAAATTAAGATACAAAACACTGTTTTGCTTTTAAATAACAACATTTGATTTGAGAGACAGTAATCATCTATGACTCTATACAGTTTGGAAAGTCATATATCTCATATTAGGATAGCAAGCAGCGGGGGCATCTCTAGTTGAATAATAAAAACAGTTTTGGTTTTGGAAGAATAGGTTTCACTTAGAATTTAGAAGGTAAGACTATTTTTGCAAAACGATTGATTTGAACTAATGCAGATAAATCACTTGGGTTTAAAGGGTGGACTATCCAAAAAATAATTTCGGAAAGACGGATTAAAATATAATTTTATAAGATCATAATATCCAGCTGATAGTTTATTTATTTTTAGTTCCTTAAATTTTTTTAGTTAACGTGCGCCGGTTCATATCTGATAGTATACTTACCTGACCACATCTAAAACGTTGTGCTAATCCCGAAATAACATTCAACCCTAAATATGTTGCTTGAATGAATGCTTCTCTTACATAGGTCAAAGTAAATATGAATTATATTAAAATCGTAGAATAGCAGAAAA
Source organism: Sepiola atlantica (assembly GCA_963556195.1). Taxonomy (NCBI): domain Eukaryota; kingdom Metazoa; phylum Mollusca; class Cephalopoda; order Sepiida; family Sepiolidae; genus Sepiola; species Sepiola atlantica. The sequence goes on along the minus strand of OY744541.1, from coordinate 13,719,056 downwards.
ATCAAAACGGCCTGTGATTTGTCAGCCAATCAGAATAGTCTTCTCAATAAACGAACTCACTGTTGAGGTGTTCCGCAGAGCGACAGAGAGAAGGTGAATGAGATACAGTGATATAGAAGTCAATGGACGATCAGAAACAGATTAAAAGGAGTTTAGAATAATATCTACACTTGATTTTTTTTGTTTTTAGTTTCTTTTATTTTTTTACTTATCGTGCACCGGTTCATATCTGATAGTATACGTATCTGTACACATCAAAAAAGTTGTGGTGGTCCCATAAAAATATCTACACTTCGACATTCGCTAACGGACAAAAGTACAAAGTAAATACTTACGTCTACATTTAAGACTGAACATAAGCCAAACGTTACACCATTTTTATTTTATGATTAAAATCTAATATTGCTGCTATTATTCTAGAGCTGGAAACTTCATCTCTTAATGCTCTTGAAGTTCAATTATCAGACAGTAATCGCCATAAAAAAGTAATATATCTCATATTAGAGTTAGAAGCAGTTTGGCAAAGACTTCCTCAATTATCTAAACAGTTGTTTTCTAAGACTCATTTGCAGTTACGATATTATAGATCACTATACAAATTACAGATATGTGTTTTAAACAAACGCATATTACTAAATTGTGTGTTTTATCGGAAATTAACAGATAAATAAAATCTAATTGTATATGTCAAAATAATTACAGGTAGTTGCTATAGCGAGTGTATTATTTATGCATAAGAGTTCGATAATATGTGGATACTGTAAATATGATATTCCGATTTTTCTAAAAACACTATATTTTACCTCGGTATGCATAAAGCTATTAAAATCGATATTTTAAGAGGGAAAATTAGAAAGATAAATAATTAGTTGATGGTACCCTCACATTTTTAGTTACATGATTATTGTATTTGTTAAACTGTAATAGGTAATGCGATCAAGATGACGCTACAACCAAAATCATGATTTTCCTTCTCTGCTGGTTCGCGTCAAAAATTATGCCAAAGTCTAGACACATTATAACAAATCAAAATTAATATTCTATATTATTATTCTGTGTTCTTTATATTGAGGAAAACTTTCAATAAAGACGAAACGTTGATGAATACATAAATAACATAGTTTTTGGCTTTCCTTTTCCATTTTACATATATATATATATATATATATATATCATTTTTTTGGTGTATTATCTATGTACGTGTACATTTCGTCATTTACAATCGGGATTCATCAGCATAGAGATATGGCTATTCACTACTCTCTCTCTCTCTCTCTCTCTATTTATATATATATATATATATATATATATATATATATATATAGAGAGAGAGAGAGAGAGAGAGAGAGAGATAGAAGAAAGAAGAGTGATAAATATGCGACGATTGTCCAAATTTATTTCAAATTTCAATTGTTCAATGCAAGGTGTATTCAGTAATAAACTAGTGTGTATTATTCATTCCTTAAGCCAAGGCTTTTCAAAGATCGAAATCTTATCATCAGAGGAGAAAATACAGATGGATAAGTTGGCTTTCGAAAATACCAACAAAAAAAAAATATATATATATATTAACATATACTATATATATATATATATATATATATATATATATATATATAGAGAGAGAGAGAGAGAGAGAGAGAGAGAGAGAGAGATAGAGAGATACTAACATGTTCTAAAACTCCTATCAATTATATGTTATCATAAGCGGTCTTGTGAATTTTCTGTACGTCTACGTACAAGTTGTGCACGTATATTTCAAATCTTGAACAAATAATTCAACTTGTTTTGCTGAACTTTTCAATAAAGAAAAACCAACTGATTTAGATTTCGGGTCTCTATAAAATTTTTGCCTAGACAGGATTAGTGTCATAGAGTTTTTAGAAGCCAACAAACAACAACTATTGAAGTCATGCAAAAGAAGAAGAAGAAGAAGAAAACAGTTATTTACAAAATCTGATCTTTTAAGACCGGACAATCTTTCGGTACTTAGAAGATCGATCGCAGTTCAATAAATCGATAATTATCTGAAAATGTCAAGAAATATGATTCAGAGACGGACATTTATCAACGTACAATTGGCTTCGAAAGTTGAATACCGTATATTTCTATAGAGTAGAATTATCAAATTATCACCCGATTCAAGTGTTACGAAACAGTATTTATTTAGTACTAAATTACACGAAATGATGTTTTCAATACTAATTATCTTCGTCCTAACATGTTTGAATAAAATATGATAAGATTTGACTTGTATATTTATTTTTAAAAAATGAACAATACATGAAACTGTGTGCAAAACTCCTTCATATACAATATTTCTAGTGAAGGTAGTTCCTCTTCTCTGGCAAGGATTATATGTGTCTTCCCAGTCGTCCCCTCCCTACCTTCATCCCCCTTCGATGTAGAAAAATATGAGAGGTTGGTTGGAATTGAACTATAAACAAGTCGGGCCGACGTCAAAAACCGACATCAAAATCTACATCGCTAATCGTTGCGCCAAAGGGAAATACTTGAAAATATTACGAAAATTAGGTGACTTGAATACTTTTTTCAAATCTAGGTGTGGCACGCATGCGCAGAGCTTTTGATGTAAGTGTTAAATAAATTATTTTTTAATAATCATCCGGACAACATACAAACAGCCGAAACTACACTTGCTGTTATATAAGATTTTAAGAAAAAATAAATAGTATGTCCCCCACTTCGATTTATTATTTTTGATAAAGGGAAGTTTCTTTTCTCGAAATATTAAATAAATGATTTTTGATAATCATCCGGACAACACACAAACAACCAACACAACACTTGCTGTTATATAAGATTTTAAGAAAAAATAAATAGTATGTCCCCCACTTCGATTTATTATTTTTGTTCTTTCCAACTTATAACTTACCCGGCACTCTGCATTGCCCTTAGCCTTACTAGTCATATTAATATTTATTTAGTATTTTGGTCTCCTTATAGTTAATCCTTGTTGATTTATGATAGAGCGAGTAAATATATAAACAGAGTTAAAGAATGAGTCAAATTCAGTATTATAAAAATAATTTGTATTAGCAGTATTCACCCGAAGTTTCCCGTGTGGAGATATATTGCTGGTCACACATAATTCTAAATATAATCATGTTTTCAATTTTTTGACCTAGCAGAAAAGGTATTCCGATATGTATTATACGGTCAAATATAACTTCCACAGACCAACAGATTCGTTTGTATATGGAAGTACTACGGAATGCTGACTAATAAAATTGGAAAGGGAAACGAGCACCTGCTCACAGTATGAATAAAATGAAAATATATCTTTTAAACAAATTATTAGTTGATATATCAAATATAAAATAATTACTTGTCCTCGGAGTATAATAAAGACTCATTCGAAGTCACTAGTACGAAAAAAAAACTGACTTATATTTAATTAAATAAAATATTTACACTTTTTAAAATATCGTTTCGTATTTGAATTATTATAAATGTAGAAAAATCTAAAAACGATATGTTCTTTTTCTTAAACATAAATTATTTATTTACCTTTAAAGGCGATTTAGTCGTTTCGCAGCCAAAATGGGTTACAATGAAGCGTCTCCTAATTTCCGAATTCACAAATGAGTAAATAAACCCAAATTAATTGTGTTGGACTAATTTCAAATTTACCTTAAATTATTTAAAAAGAAAATACAGTTGGGAAAATAGTCCAAAACAATTTATTTGGATTTACTTACACATTTGTGAGGTCAGAAAAAATCAGAAATTAGCAGACGGTTCATTGACAGCTATTTTTGCTGCGAAACAACTAAATAGCCCCTTAAAGATATAAACTAGACAGCTTTAAACTAATATACCCTTTTCAAGCTATTTCTTCTTCATTGATTACTTTTTTTTTTCATTTTTATTTAGTTTATCTAAAGAGATCAAGGGGCCTACTCTTGAGGCTAACACTTGATTTCCCTATGAGTAAAATTTATATCCGAGGGCTCTCTTAAGGATAGATGTGGTTCCTTTTAGGGCTGCTATCTGTACTTCCCTACAATTTGGTTTTCCGGGGATTGTTTCTAAGTATTTACTTAGATTTTTTTTCACCAGACCAGTTGCCCCCACTACAACCGGTATGATGTTTATTTCATCGAGGGACCATGCTATTTTTAGATCATTTTTGAGATCTTGGTATTTTGTTATTTTTTCCCGTTCGGCTCTATTGAGACCGTAGTCATTTGGGACGGTTACATCAATGATGAGAGCAGTTTTATCTGGTTTGTTCCAGATGACAATGTCTGGTTTGATGGCCTTGTCTTTTATGTATCTGCCCGCCTGTATGTCTTTATCATAGAACACTGTCACTTTTCCATTCGATGTTATGGGTGGGGGTTCATGTTTCCAGATGTTCAGTGATCTTTCTAGCTGCATCTCTCCGCAGATCTTCCAATGTAGGTATTTACATACTTTGTTGTGGCGGGCAGTGTAATGGCCATCAGCCAAAAGGATCTTGCATCCAGACATTAGGTGGCTTGGACTTTCGATAGCAGAGTGGCAGAACCTGCACGGGTCAGTTTTTTGTAGACCCGCCATTTTCTTAAATCCATTAGTAAGTAGGCCTTGGTCTTGTGCTGCTATTAATATCCGTTCCTCATCGAACGGGAAGTTGCCACTCTTGAGCCATTGTAGTGAAGCCTCCTTGTCGATATAGCTCTGGTTGAGTTCTTCAATGAACTTTCCTGCTCTTTTATTATTTCGCCATCCTTCTAGTCTGGTCTTCAGCTCCCTTTTAGTGTACTCCTCCCTCTTCTTGCGCGCGATCAGGGTTGCTGGGTGTGTTCGTTTGTGTGCAGAATACGCACTTGTCTCTGTTTAGCATTAGTAAACGTAATGATATGTAGATACAATTATCCCTTTAGTAGTGGAATACCATTTGGTGTATATACATTCATCTCTAACATACGTCATAATTTCTTGTCTTGTTACATATTTACTTTTTATTTACAGCGGCTAGTATCATTATTTGTTATGAAATACGTATTCTAGGCAACACGATGAGTAATTTCTCTTTTTACACGTTGCCATTTAGTTGGGTATTCCCAGACCCCACCACAAATGCAATTGAGCGAGAGCCAATTTCGTACTAAATAAATAATGTTTAATTACTTAAGCTCGCAAAACAAAATTACGTTTCTTCACTGACGGGATCAATAGAATAGACGTGTATTCTCTTATTACTTGTAGAAAAATGTATAGCTGAAAATATTATACATCTTGCTAATAATTATATATATATATATATATATATATATATGTGTATATATATATATATATATATATATATATATATATATATATATATATATATATACCTTCTTTGTAATATAGTAAGAAAAATCCCAGCAGAGTGCTCGATTAATTAAGAATTAAAGTTAAAAAATTAAAAATTAACAGCGTAAGATTTATTTATATTGGTACAGAAAAATTAGTACAACATTCGTACCGTCGGTTCTAAACACGGAAGGACTTAGCCATCCGGCTCTCTTCAGCTTCTGTTGTCATGACAACAGAAGTCCTTCCGTGTTTGAAACCGACGGTACGAATGTTGTACTAATTTTTCTGTACCGATATATATATATATATATATATATATATATATATATATATATATAAATATTTAATAATAAATACTTAATTATTATGTACATACGTATACGTTTCTACCCTAACGGAATCATCAGTGGCAAGGTAAATATTCAAGCCGGTCGCACGATTCGAACCCCAGAACGAGAGTTGTTTGTTTATAGCTCCAAATCCGACTGTTTAACAGATGAGTGCGACGGGAATAGTCATACGAAATTATGCGAAATAAAGTTAGATATGTCAGTAAGCGGACATTTGTATAAACAACAGTTAGAGAGTGTTCTACATAAAGGAAAGCTGCATAATAGCCATGGTTGACGGCTGTCTTATCTCGCAATTAAACTATCAAGCCAAACGGGAACTACAAATAATAATTTAATAATACATATTAAATGATTTTCTACATACGTATATGTTTCATCCATGCGGAATCATCAGTGTACAGCCATCCATTCGATGTGTAAGTCATTAACTTAAAATGTGTTATCTTGTCGTCATGTTTGTTTCTTGATGCTTTGCTTGTCATGTTGTTGCAACATTTCTGTCGCTGTCATTGTCGGTGTTCATGCATGAAACGTATATCTGTATTATATGTTTATTTTTAATGTGTAAAATCTGCATTACACATCTGTTTTATTATGTATTTTTAAAAAGAATGTCTCCTATGTAACTGTATATTTATCAATTCTAGAGATAAATGATGAAAATTAAAAATTGTAAAGATACAATATGTATTAGAACATCAAAAGCTCAGAGCAAGGAGCTTCATATCCTTAATCCATGGATTTTCAAAGATAATTAAAAATTTAAATATTATGTATATTTATCAATACCTTATTGTCTGGCTCTGTTATTATCTCTTTTGATACATTTGTTCATCATAGTTCACTCCAAACAGGGCAGGCCGCCACTGTAGACATTCCGGGGTTACTGATGATTATGGTGTATGTTTTGAGAGTTATCGTTAGTTTGGAACTGTGCAGCGAGATGCCTGGTCAGATTGGGTGTACAGTCTTGCATGTCGGTACAGTTTGCATGTATATACTGCTGGTTATATTTATACTACAATTGAGCTTGTTGTATGGAAGAAGTACTCCTTAGAATATATATATACATATATATATATTTTTTTTTTGTAAAAACCATAACAATGGTGGTGTAAAATAAATAAAATTCATTTTAATCTTAGCTTTCGAGAAACTACTTCTCCTTGTCAAAGAGTGTTTTTCTTTTCTTTTTTTCTTCATCGTCCGATGGAATTGGACTTCGTGTCAGAAAATCACGTTATGTCTGAAGGCGAGGTCGCACCGGTTTGAATAAGAAAGGGTATTTACACATATTTTTTAGACCATTGTTTCGTAATAGTATATATAATACTATTACGAAATAATGGTTTAAAAAATATGTCTAAATACCCTTTCTTATATATACATATATATATATATATATAGAGAGAGAGAGAGGGAGAGAGAGAGAGATAGAGAAAGTAAATTAAAAAAAAATTAATTAAGTCATTTTTACAATTAATTCATGAATTAATTTTTGCGTGCACAAAAGGTAGACATAGACACGTTTTTCTGGCTTTGATCCGTTATCAGCTTGACTTAAGTGATGTATATATTCGTAATTTAGCGCTTTATCCCTACTTTATAATGACTTGCCACATTTTGTGCTCGACTTCTATCGCCTATAATGTTACGCTATTTTTTGTTATAGTTTTGGCGATAGTCACCCGGTGTTTACAAACAAACACACACACACACACACACACACACACATATATATATATATATATATATATATATATATATATATATATATGTTGAATTAAATTAAAGATAATTGAATTATCGTTTAAGAATAATCTATCGTGATAATATCAAGCTCACTATATTTAATAGAGCAATCAATTCTAGAAATAAAAGATGAGAATACATAATTATAAAGATACAATGTTATTAGTACATCAAAAGTTCAGAGCAAGGAGCTTCATATCCTGATATGATAGGATATGATGCTCCTTGCTCTGAACTTTTGATGTTCTAATAAATATAGTATCTAAACAATTTGTTATTCTCATCTTTCATCTCTAGAATATATATATATATATATATATATATATATATATAGTGTTATAATGGAATAATTCGTTATTATTTAATAAAAATAAACAAAAAAAACCATAAGATCCCCTTAGATTAATTTAGTTAAATATAAGATGTTAATTCCTACTCGCTCTATGTTGGGTGTTCAAACCGGCTGCTACCACCACTCCCTCTGATTGTGTTTGAAGTGCCGAGGATAAATTCAATTTTCTATCAGTATCAAAAATGTAATTGTTAAGTTGGATGCTTGAATAAAACCGCAAGGTTGAAATAAATTATTGCATCGACAATCATGTAATTTCGTGTTATTATATTTTACGTTATTATTGCTCTGTTTACCACATTGAGCTCTCTTACCCGGATTTCTTCCTGGAATTATTCCATTATAACACTATTTACTGGCTCCACAACGTGTTGAGCTCTCACAGGAATTCTTGTATCGCAATTACTTCAATTTTGATCTGAGGATGGAGAAGTTTACACCGTCATATTCGCTGAAAAATATACCTTTTCCCAGCCTACATAGCTTCACGTTCTCTCTTATGGACAGAATAACGGACTTTACCAACAGACTAAGATGGAAAGCGTATTTCTTTTTAAAGAATGAGGATTCTAATTACAAGGAAACCTTTACTTTCAGGTCACAGAATACCTGTAAACCCATCGAGGCTTTGAGGTCTTTTGAGACTGATCTTTTCGACCTAGTCAAAAGAATTAAGTTCAGAAGATATTCAAACCAATTTCAGTCCACTCTGAAGAAAGACATCGCAGAGATCAAGAAGTCGAACAAAGTTTGGGTGAAGGCTGATAAGTCAGCGAATATTTACAAGATGTGCCCATCCGAGTATAAAAAAACTATTCTGGAAAAAATCTGTAATAATTACAGAAAAGATACCCACGACACTGAAAGGATAATTAATGAGGAAACCAAGGACTTTGCGTCCAGGCTGGACATCGAGGATAGAGTGGGGAAAATCGATAACAAAGACGCATACATACTAATCAAGGACCACAAGAAAAATTTCCACATTAAAAAACAAGCTAGATTGATCAACTCTACAAAATCGGAACTCGGCCATGTATCTAGGGAGTTCCTCAAGAATATCATTAAAGTAACTCTGGAGGCTACCAAATTCAACCTTTGGAAGGATTCTTCGGATACCATCAAATGGTTTATATCAATTGAAAATAAGAGGAATGCCTCCTTTATACAATTCGATATTATGGAATTTTACCCCTCGATTTCCAAGGAGTTACTTACGAACAGCATTAACTATGCTAGGAATTTCGTGGATATATCCGATGAACAGGTAAAAATAATTATGGCATGTCGCAGATCCATCCTTACAAGCAACCACGAAACATGGATTAAATTAAACAACAACAGCTTCGATGTTCCGATGGGTGCCTTTGACTCAGCACAGATTGCCGATCTGGTGGGCATATTTATAATGTACACACTCAGCAGAATTGTAGAGCCTAATTTAGTTGGTTTATACAGGGATGATGGACTAATTATCATCCCTAATAGTGACGGCCCCATGGTATCCAAAATACATAAAAAAATAATAAGAGCCTTCAAATACCTAGGATTTAAAATAGACATAACCCCAAATTGTAAAGAAGTTAACTATCTAGACATTACACTAGACTTAAAAAAGGGGACTTACAAACCCTTCAACAAAGATAATCACACACCATCATATATCAATATTAGATCTAATCACCCGAACTGCATAATCAAACAAGTACCTAAAACGATTAATACTAGAATCAATAAACTTTCGGCTAACAAGGAAATTTTTGAAACAAACAAACATTTATACAATAGAGCGCTAGAAAAAAGTGGATATAGCGATAAACTCAAATATATCAAGAAAGAAAATAAAAATAAATCCAGGAATAGAGGCCGTAAAATAACATGGTTCAATCCTCCATACTGCCAACTATCTAACATCAACATCGGGAAAGTATTCTTGAACCTAGTAGATAAGCATTTTAGCATGAATAATCCACTCAGAAAGATATTTAATAGAAAAACCATACACATTAGTTACTCTTGTACCAAAAACATGGATAAAATAATCAGCACCCATAATCGTAAATTACTAAACAATTCTAGTAAAAATAAGGTTACAGTAGATAAATGTAATTGCCAAGTTAAAGAGAACTGCCCACTGGACGGTAACTGTAAAGTTGAGTGTGTGGTGTATAAGGCCACTATTCATCCGGAAGATAATAACAGGGACAATAAAGTCTACATCGGCATCTCCGCGGGTAACTGGAAACAACGCTTTTATGACCACAAACACTCCTTTAACAACCCAGATCTCAAGAACAAAACAGAATTAGCGAAACAATGGTGGCTTCTGAAAAATGAGAACCGGTCCCCGGTGGTTTCGTGGTCAATACTATGCTTTTCGGATATCCCAAATGGATTTAGGCAGAGATGCAATTTATGTTTAGAGGAGAAAATAAGAATCCTAAAATACGACCGCAATAATCTTTTAAACAAACGTGATGAATTGATGGCGAAATGCAGACATAAATGAAAATTTAAAATTACCAATATCTAACAATCTGATAGACCTCTAGACTTGTAACAGTTAGATACCAAATAGATCAGTTACGGTAAACCCCCATAAATATTTACATTAATATCTGTTATGAACATGTAATTACTGACCTGGTGACATTAGTTATAGTTGTTTTTCGGATGTATGCATATACGAGTGTACATTAAGATATTCGTGTATTCAGTGTACTTATTTGAAATAAGATAGCATTATATTTGCTATGTATGCATGCGCGTGCGGATGCGCGTGTATGCGGGCATTAGTGTATATGTATGTATGATAAAAATTAGGAACGTATATATAAGTACATTTGTTTTTGTATGTATATATATGTGTACATGCATGCTTGTGTCTGTGTATGTGCTAGCATGTATGTGGGTGTGTGTATGTGTGTGTGTGTGTATGTATGTACTGCATATTTGCCTTATCAATGTGTGCGTATATTTAATTAAACTCTTACCCCGGTTATTAAAACTTTCCAGGCCGTATGTATTATTTTACTTATGGGTATGTATATGCAATTTAAAACTTTCCAGGCCGTATATATTATTTTGTATATATATATATGTGTATATAGGTATATATGTGTATACATGGGTGCAGGTGTATGTGTGCATGTATGGGCATGTGCGAGGATATGAGTATAGGTATGTGTGTACGTATGCGTATGACTGAGTATGTATATAGGTATGTGTACAGGTGTGCATTTGTGTATGTCTATGTATACATATATATGTATCTCTATTTTGCACATCTGTGGCTATGTGTGCATGTGCGTATATAGGTATGTATAGGTATATGTGTGTATGTGTGTGTATGTGCATATGTTTGTGTGTGTGTGTGTGTAGGTATGCATTCATTTAGTAGGGATGTTCTTTAATGAATACTTAAAGACGAAACACATTTATCTTCGATGTCTTAAAAAAATTTTAATTCAAGGTAGTAGGTACGGGGGTATATATGTATGTATGTGTGGGTGCGTATGTATGTATGTGTATATATATATATGTATATGTGTGTATGTGTGTATATATATATGTGTGTGTAGATGTAAGTATATATGTATGTGTGTGTATATGTATGTATACATGTGTGTGCGTGTAGAGATAGATGTGTATATATATAGGGATGTATGCAGATGTTATTTACTTAAAATAAGATAGCGAATTAAATTAAGTGTATAATATTATCACTAGACAATATTAGATTAGAATTAATTATAGGCTTCCATAGATTATAAACTAATGTAAGATGAATTTGTGAAAATCAGAGTATTTTTAATTTTCAAATTAATTCTAATTCGAATCTAGAGAAAATTAGGGCACGAGAAGTGTCAACCGGCCGATGACACGAGACTCTCTCGTTTCGTTTGCCGGGTAAAAAACCTCGGTGGCCTTGGTAAGCTGAATTTCGGGCTAGCCAAAAATTGTGTGTGTGTGATGTTAAGAATAGGTATATGTGTGCGTATATATGGAGGCGTATGTCACCAGGTCGGATATGTAGAAAGAATATGTGCGCTTAACCCAGACGTTATTATTTAATAAAAATAAACAAAAAAAACCATAAGATCCCCTTAGATTAATTTAGTTAAATATAAGATGTTAATTCCTACTCGCTCTATGTTGGGTGTTCAAACCGGCTGCTACCACCACTCCCTCTGATTGTGTTTGAAGTGCCGAGGATAAATTCAATTTTCTATCAGTATCAAAAATGTAATTGTTAAGTTGGATGCTTGAATAAAACCGCAAGGTTGAAATAAATTATTGCATCGACAATCATGTAATTTCGTGTTATTATATTTTACGTTATATATATATATATATATATATATATATATATATATATATATATATATATATATATATATACATATATATAAATGTATTATTTTTTTACGTACATAAAAGTAATCCATGGACACATGTTTCTGGCTCACAGCCGTCATCACCATGGCTAAGTTAAACAGAGATAAACCCTCGATGTTGATGTCTATAGTCCAGCATTCTACCACTGGGCCAAGACGCTTAATATAGAAATATGTACGATTTTTATCACCCAAGTATGTAATTGTTTCTATGTAATAATTTTTTATAGGTGATTTTCAGCTCATTGTTATTGAGCTTACTATTATTGGTCCCCCGATTTATAAAATCGGGAGACCTATTTTTTGAGGCATTCCCGTGTGTCCGTCTGTCCGTGTGTCCGTCCGTCCGGATTTTTCTTTGCACCCATCCATTGAATTTCTCTGAGATTTTGCATAAAGTTGTGACTTTAATCAGGTTAGAAAGTGACATTCTCCGATTTTTGAAAAAAATGATGGTTAGCCCTCCAGGGGGTCAAAAGGCCCCGAAATGGTAAAAAATGACATTTTTTGCGCCATAACTTTTTATCCATCCATTCAATTTCTCTGAAACTTGACCAAAATCTGGAGGCAATTGTTCCTAACAGAAAATAAGTATCGCTGACCTTGGAAAAAATATAGCTCGCGCCCATAGGGGGTCAAAAGCCCCCTAAAATGGCAAAAAATGACCCTTTCCTCCCATAACGTTTGATCCATGCATTCAATTTTTCTGAAACTTGGCTAAAATGTGGAGGCAATTGTTCTGGATATAAAATGAGCCTCCTTGACCTCAGAAAAATTCTGGTTCGCGCCCCAAATTGCCTAACTTTATTGCATTTTACACTCGCCACATCGAGTCACATACAGAGGGGGACCACGCATGCGCTGCTTGTTTTTAATTGTTTCACTTGCTACGTGATAAGATGCAGAAAAACTGCATCATAAGTCATTTCAAAGGTCGTATTTTTTGTTTTTGATATATATATATTAATTTTTTACGTACATAAAAGTAATCCATGGACACGTGTTTCCGGCTCACAGCCGTCATCATCATGACTAACTTACACAGAAATCGAACCCTCGATGTTGATGTCTATAGTCGAGCGTTCTACCACTGTGCCAAGACGCTCCGTGTAGAAATGTGTACGATTTTTATTATTACATAGAAACCATTATATATATATAATGGTTTCTATATATGTGTGTGTGTGTGTGTATAATATATAATATCATTCGTGATTTCCTTTTATTTGATTTACTGAGTACTTACTTTTTAGGAAAATATACGATTTTTTTTAATGTGTAATGAAATAAATAAACGTATCAGCGTAATGGAAATACGTGATTAAAAATCATTTAATCCATGACATTTTTTAATGTTTATTAGTAGTTATATTTTAGTATTACTAGTGATAAAAACCTTACAATTAATACTACTATTAATTATAATACTTGTAATAATATTAATATTAATAATAATACTTTTAATAATTTTACTAGTAATACATTTAATAAAATGTGAGGGTGTTTACATATTTTCAGCTGTATTCCTGATAACACGATTATCTACAAAATGCAAGCATCATAATCATTTATATATTTTTTGTTTATGAGAAATCAATATTTATTTCATGTGGCTTTTATGGGCCGGCATCTATTTAATATAAATGACAGAATATTGATCAAATCTGGTTTCCTATGTTTCTATTCAATGGGATGCCCTTTCGTATATATTTCAGGATATTATTCGGTCATTTTATTATGTGTGAGAGTTTAAGGCCGATAAAGCATAATCTAAAGGAACCAAATAAAATATAATATCCTTAATTGATAAAGTTTTCGACCGGAAATCCTTTAGTTGTAATCTCTTCTTTTCTTTCTATCACTTCCTATTACTCTCTCTCTCTCTCTCTCCCTCTCTCTCTCTCTTCCTCTAATTCTCTCTTTCTGTCTGTTGCTCTTTCTAAATATATCTCTCTTATTCTATGTCCCTTTCTCTCTCTTTTTCTCTCTCTCTCTTTATATATATATATATATATATATATATATATATATATATATATCTTTTTCTTTCTCCGTTTTCTCTACACTTCTGTCCGCCATGGATTTGCTTAATTACAACACACTATACTACATACTCCTTGAACATAAATTGACCTATCGCCGTTGAGAATAGTGCAGTGATTGGTATAGTCATGCAGGACTTTTCTAACCGCCTAACTCTATAAAAGACTCGCAACAGCAAAGCCCTCTCTTAATTTACCTTCCTCTACACGCGCCATTCCGTCGGAATTATTCAAGGAAACGTCTTGATACTTACATTAGCCTTCTAAGCATGCATGACATCCGGTGACACTTCTGGAGGTTACAATTATAGGATTTGCATATTTAGTAGTGGAAAAAGATTTTCATATAAGATTAAAATTTAAATCTTATATTCATATGATGTTAAGAGTTGACTTATGTATCTATTCAATAGATATATTTTCTAAAGTATTTACGAAGTTTAAATAAAAATGCTTCAAGAGGTTGATGTATTTATTTAATAAATATATTTTCTAAACTATTTACAAAGTTAGCAAAAAAAGTGAATGTTTATAGAGTCCTATGTATTTATTTAATAAATATATTTTATAAAGTATTTACGAAGTTAAAAAAATTGAATGCTTAAATAGTATTATGTATTTATTTAATATATATTTTTTGAAAGTATTTACAAAGTTTGAAAAAGTTGAATGCTTAAATACGCTTATATATTCCTTTAATATATATATTTTCTAAAGTATTTACGAAGTAAGAAAACAATTGAATGCTTAAAGAGTATTATGTATTAATTTAATGTATATCTTATAAAGTATTTACGAAGTAAGAAAAATTGAATACATCAAGAGGCTTATGTATCTATTTAATAGATATATCTTCTAAACTATTTACAAAGTTAGAACAAAATTGAATGCTTGAAGAGACTTACAATACCAACACACCTGGTTTACTGTATTGAGAATGCTATGTCAAACGGAACCATAAAATGGCAGCTGAAAGACAGCACGTGACAAAAAGTACCATACAGAGAGTCAGTTTTTTGCAAGTCAGCTCCATATTTCTACTTCCGTTTCTTATTGCAATTGTGACATGCATCAACTTACTAGAGAGCTTCAATGCAAGATAACATTTTAGGGAGTCAAAGAAAAACTCGATAATTTTAACCGAAAATATAACTAGTTTACTTCTTGGTATTTGTTATAGATATTTTTAATCGTCGAAATAGAAGACATGTGAACGTATTTTCTGAAAATGTTGAAATAATGAGTTAACATCAATTCTTAAATGTGTTTTTCCTAAATTTGTTTTGGATCAAATATTGTCAAATCATATAAAAATATGGCGAACCGTACAATTTAGTAAACCATTTTAAAAAACCTACAACAATATATGTATGTCATCAAACTGGTATAAACCATATACAATCAGAAATGTTCATTTTTTTTGGTACACAGTTAAAGCCATCTCACTACTTAGAAATACCATTATTAGTACAAACATCTCTCAGTATACTGTTTTGGATCAAATATTGTCAAATCATATAAAAATATGACGAACCGTACAATTTAGTAAATCATTTTAAAAAACCTACAACAATATATGTATGTCATCAAACTGGTATAAACCATATACAATCAGAAATGTTCATTTTTTGTACACAGTTAAAGCCATCTCACTACTCAGAAATACCATTATTAGTACAAACATCTCTCAGTATAATGTTTTGGATCAAATATTGTCAAATCATATAAAAATATGACGAACTGTACAATTTAGTAAATCATTTTAAAAAACCTACAACAATATATGTATGTCATCAAACTGGTATAAACCATATACAATCAGAAATGTTCATTTTTTTTTGTACACAGTTAAAGCCATCTCACTATTCAGAAATACCATTATTAGTACAAACATCTCTCAGTATAATGTTTTGGATCAAATATTGTCAAATCATATAAAAATATGACGAACCGTACAATTTAGTAAATCATTTTAAAAAACCTACAACAATATATGTATGTCATCAAACTGGTATAAACCATATACAATCAGAAATGTTCATTTTTTTTGTACACAGTTAAAGCCATCTCACTACTCAGAAATACCATTATTAGTACAAACATCTCTCAGTATAATGTTTTGGATCAAATATTGTCAAATCATATAAACATATGACGAACCGTACAATTTAGTAAATCATTTTAAAAAACCTACAACAATATATGTATGTCATCAAACTGGTATAAACCATATACAATCAGAAATGTTCATTTTTTTTGTACACAGTTAAAGCCATCTCACTACTCAGAAATACCATTATTAGTACAAACATCTCTCAGTATAATGTTTTGGATCAAATATTGTCAAATCATATAAACATATGACGAACCGTACAATTTAGTAAATCATTTTAAAAAACCTACAACAATATATGTATGTCATCAAACTGGTATAAACCATATACAATCAGAAATGTTCATTTTTTTGTACACAGTTAAAGCCATCTCACTACTCAGAAATACCATTATTAGTACAAACATCTCTCAGTATAATGTTTTGGATCAAATATTGTCAAATCATATAAAAATATGACGAACCGTACAATTTAGTAAATCATTTTAAAAAACTTACAACAATATATGTATGTCATCAAACTGGTATAAACCATATACAATCAGAAATGTTCATTTTTTTTTGGTACACAGTTAAAGCCATCTCACTACTTAGAAATACTATCATTAGTACAAACATCTCTCAGTATAATGGCCTCGTCTTGTAGTGCGTATTGTAAACGACTGTTATTATAGTGTCAATAGTTCTGTAATGACGCAGGTAAAACGATATTCATGATACTTGCTGTGATTACACTTGTCACCAAGTGAAACGTTTTTGCCAAGAAGAGGTAAACTGAGATTAGTGTGATGAATATAAATGTAGTCTGAGATTTTCTCTCTGATATCGGATGACTGTGCTGCCAGTATACCATAATCTTATGCATTTTGCATAAAATAATCATTTTTCACAGAGTTTGAAGTTTTTGGGTCTATTTATCTAATATATAAAGTAGAGACGATTTTTCCCCTGTATCTTCTCGGAGAATAGGAAAATAACCACATGCATCACAGGCTACTAAACTCACCATTACATTACACTTATTCACTCGAGCGCGTTTTAGTACATTTGTTATTCTTTTTTCCCAGCTAATACTAAATATTACATTTGGCCCGCCATCTACGACTCTCCAAAAAACCAACTCCATATAGGTTGTAGCAAAAACTTTTCTCCCTAACAAATATGTACTGTCACTACACTCATCGACACCGGGGACTAATTAAAACAGTTTACTTTTCACAAAGCAGTCCGTCCTTATTTATTATTTGCCTGGTATTAATTTACTACATAATATAAAGCAATACGCAAAGCATTAATGACCACTCCCGTTCACTCCGATGATTTTCCGCGAATATCAGATTACGTTCTTTCTTCATTCTACCTATGATTTGGCCTATTTTCACATATATTTTTAAGTCGAAGCTGTGGCGCAGTGGTTAAGAATGCAGGTTTCATCATCGACTGTTTCAGTGTTCGATCCCATTCTACGCGGCCACTTTTTTCTTTTTTTTAAATTCCAAACATTCGCCAACACGGTAACTATAGGCCGTTTTTTTCCATTCGACGTCATGCAATAGGTAGTACTTTCTCCCGTGCAACGCCGGGCGACGGGTTCCGCTAGTTGTTATATATAATGTTACAAATGCTCAATCAGTTAGATACATTCCCTAATATAAATTACATTGTATGTTGTACGATGTGTATTTTTTATCGTCAGCTGAATAGATAATATTGTGATGATAAAACCGCTTCAAGAGGTTTATGTATTTATTTAATAAATATATTTTCTAAACTATTTACAAATTGAATGTTTTAAGC
This sequence comes from Sepiola atlantica, assembly GCA_963556195.1. Taxonomy (NCBI): domain Eukaryota; kingdom Metazoa; phylum Mollusca; class Cephalopoda; order Sepiida; family Sepiolidae; genus Sepiola; species Sepiola atlantica. The sequence continues at coordinate 13,700,943 of OY744541.1, read as the reverse complement.
GTCCTATGTATTTATTTAATAAATATATTTTCTAAACTATTTACAAATTGAATGTTTTAAGCGTCCTATGTATTTATTTAATAAATATATTTTCTAAACTATTTACAAATTGAATGTTTTAAGCGTCCTATGTATTTATTTAATAAATATATTTTCTAAACTATTTACAAATTGAATGTTTTAAGCGTCCTATGTATTTATTTAATAAATATATTTTCTAAACTATTTACAAATTGAATCTTTAAAGCGTCCTATGTATTTATTTAATAAATATATTTTCTAAACTATTTACAAATTGAATGTTTAAAGCGTCCTATGTATTTATTTAATAAATATATTTTCTAAACTATTTACAAATTGAATGTTTAAAGCGTCCTATGTATTTATTTAATAAATATATTTTCTAAACTATTTACAAATTGAATGTTTAAAGCGTCCTATGTATTTATTTAATAAATATATTTTCTAAACTATTTACAAATTGAATGTTTAAAGCGTCCTATGTATTTATTTAATAAATATATTTTCTAAACTATTTACAAATTGAATGTTTTAAGCGTCCTATGTATTTATTTAATAAATATATTTTCTAAACTATTTACAAATTGAATGTTTTAAGCGTCCTATGTATTTATTTAATAAATATATTTTCTAAACTATTTACAAATTGAATGTTTTAAGCGTCCTATGTATTTATTTAATAAATATATTTTCTAAACTATTTACAAATTGAATGTTTAAAGCGTCCTATGTATTTATTTAATAAATATATTTTCTAAACTATTTGCAAATTGAATGTTTAAAGCGTCCTATGTATTTATTTAATAAATATATTTTCTAAACTATTTACAAATTGAATGTTTAAAGCGTCCTATGTATTTATTTAATAAATATATTTTCTAAACTATTTACAAATTGAATGTTTAAAGCGTCCTATGTATTTATTTAATAAATATATTTTCTAAACTATTTACAAATTGAATGTTTTAAGCGTCCTATGTATTTATTTAATAAATATATTTTCTAAACTATTTACAAATTGAATGTTTAAAGCGTCCTATGTATTTATTTAATAAATATATTTTCTAAACTATTTACAAATTGAATGTTTAAAGCGTCCTATGTATTTATTTAATAAATATATTTTCTAAACTATTTACAAATTGAATGTTTTAAGCGTCCTATGTATTTATTTAATAAATATATTTTCTAAACTATTTACAAATTGAATGTTTTAAGCGTCCTATGTATTTATTTAATAAATATCTTTTCTAAACTATTTACAAATTGAATGTTTTAAGCGTCCTATGTATTTATTTAATAAATATATTTTCTAAACTATTTACAAATTGAATGTTTAAAGCGTCCTATGTATTTATTTAATAAATATATTTTATGAACTATTTACAAATTGAATGTTTAAAGCGTCCTATGTATTTATTTAATAAATATATTTTCTAAACTATTTACAAATTGAATGTTTAAAGCGTCCTATGTATTTATTTAATAAATATATTTTCTAAACTATTTACAAATTGAATGTTTAAAGCGTCCTATGTATTTATTTAATAAATATATTTTCTAAACTATTTACAAATTGAATGTTTAAAGCGTCCTATGTATTTATTTAATAAATATATTTTCTAAACTATTTACAAATTGAATGTTTAAAGCGTCCTATGTATTTATTTAATAAATATATTTTATGAACTATTTACAAAGTAAATGTTTAAAGCGTCCTATGTATTTATTTAATAAATATATTTTCTAAACTATTTACAAATTGAATGTTTAAAGCGTCCTATGTATTTATTTAATAAATATATTTTCTAAACTATTTACAAATTGAATGTTTAAAGCGTCCTATGTATTTATTTAATAAATATATTTTATGAACTATTTACAAATTGAATGTTTAAAGCGTCCTATGTATTTATTTAATACATATATTTTCTAAACTATTTACAAATTGAATGTTTAAAGCGTCCTATGTATTTATTTAATAAATATATTTTCTAAACTATTTACAAATTGAATGTTTAAAGCGTCCTATGTATTTATTTAATAAATATATTTTCTAAACTATTTACAAATTGAATGTTTAAAGCGTCCTATGTATTTATTTAATAAATATATTTTATGAACTATTTACAAAGTTAATGTTTAAAGCATCCTATGTATTTATTTAATAAATATATTTTCTAAACTATTTACAAATTGAATGTTTAAAGCGTCCTATGTATTTATTTAATAAATATATTTTCTAAACTATTTACAAATTGAATGTTTTAAGCGTCCTATGTATTTATTTAATAAATATATTTTCTAAACTATTTACAAATTGAATGTTTAAAGCGTCCTATGTATTTATTTAATAAATATATTTTCTAAACTATTTACAAATTGAATGTTTAAAGCGTCCTATGTATTTATTTAATAAATATATTTTCTAAACTATTTACAAATTGAATGTTTTAAGCGTCCTATGTATTTATTTAATAAATATATTTTCTAAACTATTTACAAATTGAATGTTTAAAGCGTCCTATGTATTTATTTAATAAATATATTTTATAAACTATTTACAAATTGAATGTTTAAAGCGTCCTATGTATTTATATAATAAATATATTTACTAAACTATTTACAAATTGAATGTTTAAAGCGTCCTATGTATTTATTTAATAAATATATTTTCTAAACTATTTACAAATTGAATGTTTTAAGCGTCCTATGTATTTATTTAATAAATATATTTTCTAAACTATTTACAAATTGAATGTTTAAAGCGTCCTATGTATTTATTTAATAAATATATTTTATGAACTATTTACAAATTGAATGTTTAAAGCGTCCTATGTATTTATTTAATAAATATATTTTCTAAACTATTTACAAATTGAATGTTTAAAGCGTCCTATGTATTTATTTAATAAATATATTTTCTAAACTATGTACAAATTGAATGTTTAAAGCGTCCTATGTATTTATTTAATAAATATATTTTCTAAACTATTTACAAATTGAATGTTTTAAGCGTCCTATGTATTTATTTAATAAATATATTTTCTAAACTATTTACAAATTGAATGTTTTAAAGCGTCCTATGTATTTATTTAATAAATGTATTTTCTAAACTATTTACAAATTGAATGTTTTAAGCGTCCTATGTATTTATTTAATAAATATATTTTCTAAACTATTTACAAATTGAATGTTTTAAGCGTCCTATGTATTTATTTAATACATATATTTTCTAAACTATTTACAAATTGAATGTTTAAAGCGTCCTATGTATTTATTTAATAAATATATTTTCTAAACTATTTACAAATTGAATGTTTTAAGCGTCCTATGTATTTATTTAATAAATATATTTTCTAAACTATTTACAAATTGAATGTTTAAAGCGTCCTATGTATTTATTTAATAAATATATTTTCTAAACTATTTACAAATTGAATGTTTAAAGCGTCCTATGTATTTATTTAATAAATATATTTTCTAAACTATTTACAAATTGAATGTTTTAAGCGTCCTATGTATTTATTTAATAAATATATTTTCTAAACTATTTACAAATTGAATATTTTAAGCGTCCTATGTATTTATTTAATAAATATATTTTCTAAACTATTTACAAATTGAATGTTTAAAGCGTCCTATGTATTTATTTAATAAATATATTTTCTAAACTATTTACAAATTGAATGTTTAAAGCGTCCTATGTATTTATTTAATAAATATATTTTCTAAACTATTTACAAATTGAATGTTTTAAGCGTCCTATGTATTTATTTAATAAATATCTTTTCTAAACTATTTACAAATTGAATGTTTAAAGCGTCCTATGTATTTATTTAATAAATATATTTTCTAAACTATTTACAAATTGAATGTTTAAAGCGTCCTATGTATTTATTTAATAAATATATTTTCTAAACTATTTACAAATTGAATGTTTTAAGCGTCCTATGTATTTATTTAATAAATATATTTTCTAAACTATTTACAAATTGAATGTTTTAAGCGTCCTATGTATTTATTTAATAAATATATTTTCTAAACTATTTACAAATTGAATGTTTTAAGCGTCCTATGTATTTATTTAATAAATATATTTTCTAAACTATTTACAAATTGAATGTTTAAAGCGTCCTATGTATTTATTTAATAAATATATTTTATAAACTATTTACAAATTGAATGTTTTAAGCGTCCTATGTATTTATTTAATAAATATATTTTCTAAACTATTTACAAATTGAATGTTTAAAGCGTCCTATGTATTTATTTAATACATATATTTTCTAAACTATTTACAAATTGAATGTTTTAAGCGTCCTATGTATTTATTTAATAAATATATTTTCTAAACTATTTACAAATTGAATGTTTAAAGCGTCCTATGTATTTATTTAATAAATATCTTTTCTAAACTATTTTCAAATTGAATGTTTAAAGCGTCCTATGTATTTATTTAATAAATATATTTTCTAAACTATTTACAAATTGAATGTTTTAAGCGTCCTATGTATTTATTTAATAAATATATTTTCTAAACTATTTACAAATTGAATGTTTTAAAGCGTCCTATGTATTTATTTAATAAATATATTTTCTAAACTATTTACAAATTGAATGTTTTAAGCGTCCTATGTATTTATTTAATACATATATTTTCTAAACTATTTACAAATTGAATGTTTTAAGCGTCCTATGTATTTATTTAATAAATATATTTTCTAAACTATTTACAAATTGAATGTTTTAAGCGTCCTATGTATTTATTTAATAAATATATTTTATGAACTATTTACAAATTGAATGTTTTAAGCGTCCTATGTATTTATTTAATAAATATATTTTCTAAACTATGTACAAATTGAATGTTTTAAAGCGTCCTATGTATTTATTTAATAAATATATTTTCTAAACTATGTACAAATTGAATGTTTAAAGCGTCCTATGTATTTATTTAATAAATATATTTTCTAAACTATGTACAAATTGAATGTTTTAAAGCGTCCTATGTATTTATTTAATAAATATATTTTCTAAACTATGTACAAATTGAATGTTTTAAAGCGTCCTATGTATTTATTTAATAAATATATTTTCTAAACTATTTACAAATTGAATGTTTAAAGCGTCCTATGTATTTATTTAATAAATATATTTTCTAAACTATGTACAAATTGAATGTTTTAAGCGTCCTATGTATTTATTTAATAAATATATTTTCTAAACTATTTACAAATTGAATGTTTTAAAGCGTCCTATGTATTTATTTAATAAATATATTTTCTAAACTATGTACAAATTGAATGTTTTAAAGCGTCCTATGTATTTATTTAATAAATATATTTTCTAAACTATTTACAAATTGAATGTTTAAAGCGTCCTATGTATTTATTTAATAAATATATTTTCTAAACTATGTACAAATTGAATGTTTTAAAGCGTCCTATGTATTTATTTAATAAATATATTTTCTAAACTATGTACAAATTGAATGTTTTAAAGCGTCCTATGTATTTATTTAATAAATATATTTTCTAAACTATGTACAAATTGAATGTTTTAAGCGTCCTATGTATTTATTTAATAAATATATTTTCTAAACTATTTACAAATTGAATGTTTTAAGCGTCCTATGTATTTATTTAATAAATATATTTTCTAAACTATTTACAAATTGAATGTTTGAAGCGTCCTATGTATTTATTTAATAAATATATTTTCTAAACTATTTACAAATTGAATGTTTGAAGCGTCCTATGTATTTATTTAATAAATATATTTTCTAAACTATTTACAAATTGAATGTTTGAAGCGTCCTATGTATTTATTTAATAAATATATTTTCTAAACTATTTACAAATTGAATGTTTTAAAGCGTCCTATGTATTTATTTAATAAATATATTTTCTAAACTATTTACAAATTGAATGTTTTAAGCGTCCTATGTATTTATTTAATAAATATATTTTATAAAGTATTTACGAAGTTAACAAAATTGAATGCTTAAAAAGTATCATGTATTTATTTAATATATATTTTTGAAAGTATTTACAAAGTTTGAAAAACTTGAATGCTTAAATTTCCAGTGAGACAATATAACAATCAATAGTGGTTATAATAATATTGAAATTAAATATGAACAACAGGCACCAATAATTATAATAAAATTAAAACTAAAAAAAGAAATATAATCTGGTATACACCGGCCTATAAACAGTGTAAAAACTAAACTAGGCAACACATGTTTAGATCTCATCGAAAACATTTCCCCGTAACTAATTCCTTGCATAAACTATTCACTAAAAATAACTGACTGACGAATACAGCAAAAATGACATCATGAAGAACAAAAATATAACAATTACAAATAGTAATGACCCAAACCTTAATAGCAATCGCTGAAATAAAAATGAATGTAATAATGAAGAGGTAACTGTAATACTCGTGCACTTTATCCATTACAAAATAAATGCCTAACCAAAAGCATTGTTTACCAAGCCATAACATTTGCCAAAGAAAGAGCGAATAACAAGAAGATAGGATAGGACCTCTCTGATTTAAGACCAAATATTACGACCAGAACAGCACATTTAATAAATAAAAACGCCTACTAAAAACGTGACTAGCGAACTATTACTGATTTTCTTTGATTCTATTTATCTACCTCCCACCTAGTAAGATGTGACACAAGGTCGGGAAAGTGGGAAAAAACCAACGCTCGAGAATTTGAGCACTCTGGTTGTTTAAAAATTGTCTGGGCAGCCCCGTCGGCATTCCCCGGTAGGGGCGCCTCAGGCAGTAAGCAATAAACTTACTCTTCCCCAAAGAGGGGAGGCAAAGCCTGGGGGTGCACCTCCTAGAACTGCACAGGACCGACAACCAATAGACTGGCATAAATCCAGACCCGAAGGCCCGGACGATACCGGTTTATTAGGCGGGGTAAAAACCCTTGGTTGAATTCTGATTTTTTTTTATATTTATGTATTTGTCTGTATTTTAATTTTACGTATATTCTTCAGCGTATAACTTCGGTTCGCAGCTGGTTTAATATTATTTAATTCAACGAGTATACTGGAAATAACAGAAAACGCATTACTCGATCTGGATGACTCGTAGCTATAAAATACGTGATTTCATGAATATAATTGTTATCGGCATTTACCAAGTCCTAAGGCAAATTGTTACATGTCGGATCACACCAATTACAACTATTTGTTTTACTTTCATTCTATCATAAAATTCATGAACTCTGATATAATTGTTTATAAATTTGTCGTTCACACATACAAATAATCATTTCTTTACATCTATATTATCCTTATAGATAACATAAAAGTCAAAAGACCTCTCGATTGCTTATTTAATTTACATATCCGTGTACTGTATTCATGTAGACACTATTTAAGTAAACTGGACAAACATAGAGTCCTTATCTCTCTAAATAATTACAGAGGAATATAGAAATATTAGAAAATCATTTTTTCTGGAGCGAAAAAATACTACTTCAAGGTCAAAAACTAACCAACGATGAATTCCAGATGGATAGATTCTGACAGAGAAAACAGCAATTATTTCCCCTTTATTAGAAACATCGCTGAATGGAAGGCGAGTACTAAAAAACAAAATAAAGGAAACGAGAGTTACGAGGTTAATTGATACAGTTAGATGGGCGATAAAGTACATTTATATCTGTTGTGAAGTTGTTCCACAGTAAATAATAAATAAAGGAAGTCAAGTCGAGGGTTGGTTTAACAAGTATATTAACAAAATAAGAAACTGACTAGCTCTTGGCTAGACAGTTACAAAACTGTGCTTTTTCCTCTGTGTGTCTCTGGTGACTCGCACTATTTATAGTGACAACCGGTGTAATTTCTCCTGTGTAAGAACGGCCGGTGTAACAATATCTGAATGTGAGAGATGTGATTTCTTAATCAAGTATGCATTACGGAAAATTAGAACTATTAAAACAGAATGTATTTCATAGAAAATCCAATCTTAGAACTACGGTGTATATTAACATGTATCTTTAAGACATTTAAAACGCGTAAACATCCAATAAATGATTTGTCCTCTTCAGTGACTTCGTTTCCGTTGTGTGTTAATTTTAGTCTGAGTATCACATTTGAACAATTTATCGGTCATACAATTCTGTAACAGTCGACGTTGTATTACCTGAATCACTTGCATAGTTCTGTTTGATTATAGTTATGTTTTCAAAAAGATCTTAAAGCACAACGGAAATATAACATAGGATAATGTATCTCCGATATTAATATAACTAATTGTTACATCGGTTTCACTACCACAACACTTTCACAAAGACTCACATTGCATCTCTACAACACTAGCTCCATTTCCTAACACCTAAAAACTGCCCCTTTCTGAATATATGCACATCCTAGTTTATGATACTAAAATAATACATCACGATACGAACATTAAAAATACAAAATTATTGAAGCTTTTTACCGAAAAATATATATTAACATGTATTTTCTGTTATTAAAGTGTACAGGAAAGAGTATTCGGTAAACAAACTTTGATGAACTCACAGTTATACTAAATACTAGGTCTATTAGGTTATAAATGACAGCTAATTACTAGCCTACAGGTTGTGGTCTGTACTTGAATATAATACCGTTATTAAACCTAGAATTACATTTCTGCTAACATCTATCAAACGTATATTATATAATCGTAATTCGATTATCGTACGATTTTTTGTTAATCCACCTTACCAAATTCAAATGTTGAGTTAACAAAAGATTTTAGAAATAGACGTTATAGTCCAGCAAGGGAGACAATCATCAAGTAATGATAGTTTGTAGATATTCTAATTAAAACTTTGTAATATTCTTGTTTTAACGTGTATTGAATCTGTGTCATTATATGAAGTATAATTGCATATATGTATCGAGTAATATTTTTTTATATATTTTGATAGTTAAGAATACAGATCAGAGAGCGTTTAAAATAGGTGACGCGCAGAGTAGAGACAACAAACAACAAATGTTGTATATAACATTTCAAATTCCGGCCTTGTAATTTCCTCTCGTGCGTGAAAAGGAAGAGTCAGGTTCGCTGGTCATGATTTATTCAGGATATTTGTCTGGCTTTAAACAAGACAATTGTTAATAGCGTTCTGTTTTAATTAAACCATTCGAACGTCGGTATATTTAATTCATTGTAAGTACGATAGACTTTATTTATTCATATGTGCGACGAGTTTTTTTTAAAATGAGTCTCTATCTAAAATACGAGGTAAATGTGTATCTTGGGTATTTGCTTATATATATATATATATATATATATATATATATGTATATATATACATATACATATATATACATATGTATATACATATGTATATATATGTATATATATATATGTATGTATATATATATATATATACATATACATATATATATATACATATATACATATATATATATGTATATATATGTATATATATATATACATATACATATATATACATATGTATATATATATGTATATATATATATATGTATGTATATATATATATATATATGATGCTTTTTAAAAATGTTTATCGAAGTGCGATTTTGTTCTGTGATGCAATTCAGCGTTGCTGAAGTTAAATGGTGAACGACTTCTCGGAACAATGCGAACACGTTCTCTGTGCGTTTCTCCGCTGTCTGTTTTTTTCTCCAGCTTTTTTGTTCATTTGCTTTTGACACCTGATGATGATTCGACGAAGAATCGAAAACGTTCGTGAAACCTGTGAAACCTATTGGCCATTCATATTTTTCTTGATTTAAATACAAAAAAAAACATCAGGAAAAAAAAAAAAAAAGGTATAACCAAATAGATTAATTCTGTCATTTTAAACAATGTTTGCACACACCCCCCACACCCACACCCACACATACACGCACACACACACATATATATATATATATATATATATATATATATATATATATATATATTAATAATAAATTACTTTTTAAAATATGTTTCTAATAGTTTTAGTATTTTTTAAATATTTTTAATATTTATTTATATATATATATATGCCTGTACGAATTTAAAATAATCATGCATACATATATATGTATATATAGTAAGTTATGAAAATATATTTATAGCAATTAAGCTACACAGAGGTTTTCGGGTTCCATCCTCAAAGGAAATCGTCAGACTAAAATGACGATTCCCTCCGTAGATGAAACGCGAAAGTTTCTATATAGCCTAATTTTTATTCATCAATTGTAAGTATTTACTACAAAAGGGCTCCATATGTGAGTAGAGCTAGATAGTAAGTTATAAAAATATATTTCTGGCAGATTCCCGAGTTCGACAGAAAGAATCCTGCGTTCGGCAAGATAGGCCTGAAGAAGGTCGGAGGTTACATCGAGCGAAACGTTGTCAGGATAATAGTCAAGGTGAGAACAGTAATTTGAATAATCAAAATTGTACAATTAATCAATTCTCATCTGAAAAATTCAGAAACAAAAACATTTAAACCTAGTTTAACTACATATAATGCAAAAATATATGAATAAATGAATATAGTGATCATTAATTTTTCTTATGGAGGTTGTCATTATAATTATGAGTTAGAGTTGTATCAATTATTATTATTATTATTATTATTATTATTATTATTATTATTAGTAGTAGTAGTAGTAGTAGTAGTAGTAGTAGTAGTAATTACCATAATACTTCTATTATTATTTATGCATTTATATATAAAGCAAGTTCTCAATCATTATATAATGGCTGAATAAGATGCGGAAGATGGAAAATATTAAAAGAGTCGTTTCAGAAAAGGCGAACAAAGAAGGCAAGCGTAATATCGAATCTCACGGAAGAAAAGTGGGTTAAGTGCGGCGTAAACAAAGCCAAGTATAGTTCCACCTCCTGTTCCGGGTTCTCTTTACCTTGAGCACCCGAAGAAACTGGAGCTTTTAAAATAAATATTTACAAAAAAAAAACAGAAAACAAGACAAAGATCACATATAACACGAGAGCCGCCGTAACTTAACATTGAGTTACAACTAATGGTCCTGAAGTGAACGGTGAAGCGCTTTCTTTTTTCCTGCGGCTCTTTCTTTGTTTCCATTGTTCTATGAAGCACTTAATCTTTTAATGCAACTTTGAAGACGTACCGTACATATTTTAAAGTAATGCAACGCGATGAGGCAGAGATTAAGTCCTTTTGTTCTGTGGCATCGCAGAGGAAAACCATTAGTAACCATTTTGATCTAATTGGGACGTAATCAATTAAGGCCGGATGTGTCGGAACAAAATCGACTGATGGCAAGTTCACGCCCGGCCATTGTTCATAATTCTAATTCGAGAGTACACAACTCGAACGAGTTGACATTTTTCCACGTAATTCTTTTACATCAGTTTCTAATAAACTTCCCTCCAAATGTGTATATTCGGTACTTATGCAGATTACGGACTGCGCTAAAATTATAACGTAATAATTTACAAACTCATTCTTAACATGAGGAGTTGGGGAGTTGATTAACAATTCCGTATGTTCACCTAACAATTTAATAAACAAAGACACAGTAAAAATTGAATTTAACTAGAAAACACTATCTAAAAATATATTAGTCCGTACACTGCATAATCATTGTATCTTCTTGTATAATTTATAATTTATAAACGAATTATGTGATTTATTCCCTGCTTCTTTTGTTCCAGCTCGTTTGACTTGTTGGTCTAGTGGTCTCCATCAATTCGCTGTGTTGATACCCCATTCAGCTTCTTATTCCAGTACCTTTTCCTCAAGAAGTACAGGCTTGAAGCCCTCTCTTCCTGCTGGCTGTTTTCATCCTACCTCTGGACTTGGTCCTTTCAAGACTAAGACCAATAGACATTTTCTGTTTTCACGATAATTATATTTCGTTCTTGTTAGCTCCTTACATCAGATGGCGACATGCCTTGTCTGAAACGATTTATATAAACATAATTATAAACGATAAAGATCCAGTGAACATCGCACGATGCATTCTACGTCAAACTGTATAAGATTTTACTAATACTGGTATTTTATTTTGAATTAATAAATATTTTACATGGTGGATACTACTAATAAAAAAAGACGACTGCTTTTATTTTTTTTAGAAATGATTCTTATTGTCAGCTAAATATACTTTTAATAAATAAAACGAATATGTGTATATTTAATTTATTTAAAATTATAGCAATTTAATTATTTAAAAAAAAAAAAAATTTCTATGTTTTTACCGCAAAATTAATTAATTAAAATCAGATAAATATTTTTCAAATCAGAAACTATTTTATTGATTCCTTCATTCTATTTTTACTCGACTCTAATTCGACTGGACTACAGTATTTAGTTTTAGCATGACTAGAATTATTGGCCGTACGGGCCAAATTTCTAGCATATATTCAATATTAAATTGTTTTTTACGCAAATACGTAGTTAAAGAAAAGTATAGTGTTTTACTATTAACACGATTTTCAACGCTATTGATTATGTCTACCCATTTATTTATTTTGTTTTCGTATCGCTGACGTGAAAATTAATGTTTTGAAACATGACGTAAATAATGAATCTGTAACGTAACACCTTAGTACACATATTTTATTTATCTATGGTAATACGCTTGAAGTGCCTACAACTAATACTCACTTCATCTCTTTGGTTTAATAATTCATCTCTCTCTTTAATTTAATAGACGCAGTATTGAATTAACTTCTTCAATGATCTTTTCTGCGAATTTACGCATGAAACTGTTTTAGAATGTGCGACAAAAAACATTCTCTCATATATTGGTAACATAAGTTGTATTAAATTAGTCATGCACAATGAATTATTTACTGTTATTCTTGTATTAAGTAATATAAAAGGTTTGAAGTATTGTAAAACATATATATCCAGCCGATGTCATGTATTACTTTCTTTATTTAAAATATTATTCTAATCTTGGTCGTAATATTCACAAGGTTTTGAGCAGGATACCCGCTGACCCTTTACAAATGTATCTTTTCGAACTTGGAAACTTTCATGGAAAACTCGTAAACCAAAATGGACTTTCGAATGAAACTCTTTGAATCCACATGGCTTCCTATTCTGTATTCCGTCTGTCATGATTCGCCGGATGTATTAATGTGATCTTCTTTCTATTTATCGTGTGTAATCCTGATGGAAACTTCAATTTCCAGAAGTCTGTTATTTAAAACTGGTTTAGTTCCAACGCTTTTAGCTTTTACCCTTGTATGAACATGTGTAGACCATTCAAGTATGAAATTGCAGAGTCACACATACGGCCAAAACAACAAGTTATCTTTAAGTTCCGAGTTCATCTTGAACAATGAGTTGATAAAAGTGTATTCGTGCAATACTCTAATCAAACGTTTTGTTTAAAGTAAGACGAAAGACAGCTGAATTAAAACGGATGTCAAAACGTTGTCGTGATTACAACCAAGATGACGAAACCAGTCAAACAATTGTAAATAATTAGAAAAATGAAAACATTAATTTAACTCAAACTAGTCTTAATATGTATATATTAACCGGTGTATCTCCCAATATGTATATATTAACCGGTGTATCTCCCAATATGTATATATAAACCGGTGTATCTCCCAATATGTATATATTAACCGGTGTATCTCCCAATATGTATATATTAACCGGTGTATCTCCCAATATGTATATATTAACCGGTGTATCTCCAAATATGTATATATTTACCGGTGTATCTCCCAATATGTATATATTAACCGGTGTATCTCCCAATATGTATATATTAACCGGTGTATCTCCCAATATGTATATATTAACCGGTGTATCTCCCAATATGTATATATTAACCGGTGTATCTCCCAATATGTATATATTAACCGGTGTACCTCCCAATATGTATATATTAACCGGTGTATCTCCAAATATGTATATATTTACCGGTGTATCTCCCAATATGTATATATTAATCGGTGTATCTCCAAATATGTATATATTAACCGGTGTATCTCCAAATATGTATATATTAACCGGTGTATCTCCCAATATGTATATATTAACCGGTGTATCTCCCAATAATAATTTAATGCAATACGTCTTTAACCAAATAACTATCTAATGACGAAGAAAATACAATTCGGTAAACGAAACAGCAAATATGTTAATATTGTTAGAAAATAGTTTATGTATAATCACTATTCGCCACTCTTTCTTTTATAAAAGAACTCATGAATTTAATTTAAACTGTTATGAACATAGGTTTAGTCCAGATAGATTTTCTGTACAGCTCGTATTTGTCCAGGCGCCTTTAAACTATCAGTGGAGATTAGTATTCGATATAAAATTGCCCTCAATCTGATGTACTTGAAAGGCTGTAAGTCCCGAAATCCTTGTTTCTATACATGATATGGACTTCAATTAGATCTTTTTAACATACATCACCCCAAACAAGTCATGTCCCCACTGTAGACGTAAGGGGCTACTGAGAAAAAAGAAAAGGGGACAAGGTTGGGGGATGGTCAATCTAAATTGGGATCTGTGCAGCGAGATGTCTGTTTACATTAGTTTTAAATTTCTGCATGTCAGTACTGTCAGGGTAACAAGGGGCAGGGAGGGAGTTCCAGAGGCTAGCAGAACGAGGAAAGAAGCTATTTGAGTAAGATGCTCTCTGGCATCTTGGGACCTCAACAGTGAATGAATGGGATTTAGTTGATTGTCGAGTTGGTCTAGTGAATTTACGTTGAGGGGGCACTAGAGTAGCCAATTCATCGGAGCATAATCCATTGAGGTATTTGTAAAACAAGCACAAGGATGCTACATTGCAGCGATGGGAGCTTGGTTGACAGTGAGGGACCTATTAGGTAGGCGACTCTTTTTTGGACCTCGGCAAGGAAGGAGAGACAAGTAGATGATGCACACGACCAGATGTGGCAATACAATAGTATTTATATTGTGTTAATTAGTTGCTTTGGCCTAAAGAATTACACAATACCAAATGAGAATAAACACATATTTTAGGAAACGTAGAAGTTTAAACAACTCTACAACCAAAACGTATCTAATAAAATTCAAATCGGAAAAAGAAATAGTCACCCAACAAAATATGTTCTACTGTTACTAGACTAATATATATCTAACAGTATTGTAAAATTTATTCAATAAATATTCAATACCTTACGATGGAATTAAGGAAAACGAAACATAACATTGGATAATTATCTCATTTTCACAACATATTTAAAAACTGAATGTAGTGCATTTCCGGCAATATTTTAGCGCATGTATTTTAACGTTACATACATTACATATGAACACCAGTTTAAAGGTAAAACGGTATATGTATATATATATATATATATATATATATATATATATATATATATATATATATATATATATATATATATATATATATGGTAAAGGTCGCATAGCCTGGACGCGCACGAGTGTCGTTGCCGATATCGCACACTGCCCATGATTTGTTAAGAATCACCGTGTCTAGAGCACACCGCTGCCTTGAACCTCCCTGGATTTTTAGTCAGTACCCAGGCAGTTTTCAGACTCGAAAATTCGCATGCCGTGAGTGGGATCGAACCAGCCCAAAAACAAGTGCTATAACCACTCGTCCACAGTTTTTTATAGACTAAAACAACTCCATTTTAGTTGTAAACAAAGGTAACAGAAAGAGAATTCAGAATGTTTTTTCTTTGTATAATCATGCTGTGAAGTTTTGTACTGCTAGTATTTGCTAAGCAGTTTTAGAATAGTACTGAATAATGTACAATATAAATAGAACCTGTCCGAAGATATGTCTCATTCTCAAAAGCTGTGATGTCTCAGACTTAAAAGTTACAAAAAGTAAGCTAACCATATGCAGTTTTAACAAAAAAACATTATAATGTCACAATAAATGAGAACGCAATCTTAATATGAAATAATAGTATACTTTCGATATATATATATATATATATATATATATATATATATATATATATATACCTGCTTGGTAATGAAACACGTGTAGGAAAACACATTTAATTTAAATAAATAATATTTGTAAGAAAAAATCTTTAATGGTGATCATTGGTGTCCTGAAAGGAATGCTTTGGTAAGCCTTCATAAAATCGCATATGAATGCTCTCTACTCTGTAATCGAGTATCATCGAGCTTGTTTTTATTGGAACAACTCCGGTCTTCACTGAAGGATCTTTTTTATGAGTGAAATATATATATATATATATATATATATATATATATATATATATCAATTAACCAGGACATATTTTAAATGAATATGAAAATTCACGATCTTTTGTATTACAGTTATCTTCCTTCATATTCTGTCTTCCGTATATTTTGTAATTTCTAATAAAGTAGCTGTTCTATATGTACCAGTCGATTTTTTTATAGAAAAAGGATGAAAGTATCTATGAGAAATATCCTCAATTATTTCTTTAAATATAATAAAATAAAATCTAAATAAAAAACATATTGTCACTGACCACATTCAATATAATTCTTACAAATTGGAAAGATAAACGGAAATATGTGTATGATACGAGTCCCTATTAATGTGTATAAGACGAGTCCCTATTAATGTGTATAAGACGAGTCCCTATTAATGTGTATAAGACGAGTCCCAATTAATGTAAATGATACGAGTCCCTATTAATGTAAATGATACGAGTCCCTATTAATGTAAATGATACGAGTCCCTATCAATGTGCATAAGACGAGCCCCTATTAATGTAAATGATACGAGTCCCTATCAATGTGCATAAGACGAGTCCCTATTAATGTAAATGATACGAGTCCCTATCAATGTGCATAAGACGAGTCCCTATTAATGTAAATGATACGAGTCCCTATTAATGTAAATGATACGAGTCCCTATCAATGTGCATAAGACGAGTCCCTATTAATGTAAATGATACGAGTCCCTATTAATTTAATTAGGTGCGTGAAAAAAGTGAAACATAAGGTCAATTTTTATCGTTGCGAATATCAGTTTCTGAAACAAAGGTTCTCTGGATTGCGACTAAAACAAAAATCGTCTCAGTCTAGAAAGATGTACCATTCTGTGACCGATGAAAACATACGCCAAACCTCGATCCCGTCACGAGGAGCTTGTACGTACTCATATTTATCAAAGCAAGCATTTTGATGATGCACATAATATTTAGATTGGAAATAGACACCCACATACAAAGACGACATCATCGTCTATTCTAATGTAATAGGCAATTCTTAATGTAAAGACATATCACTGCAGGAAATATAAAAGGTAAATAATTCGGTAAGTTTCGCCGGGTCGACTTCAGTCATGAACCAGGCGATTTTCTCGTAATGTCCATCTGTAAATCCTTTTCCGGGTCTTGAGGCTTCTTGTTAAAACAGAAGATATGTCATCCGTGTGATGGTAATTCACCTTTAAATTGTGTCGTAACGGGTTTATATTTAAAATGCACAGGTATGCCATTAACGCAACAACGTAATGTACAGCTAAATCACGTTGACAGTGCACTTAATCTAGAACAGGTTACCATTTAAGATAGCAGTGTGTGTAAACAAAACACTTCACGCATGTCTGTGATTTATACTGGCGCCACACTAGCTTTTTGTCATTATAACATCCCATAAACACTATAAAACAGGGTATACACTTTCAGCCTGGCAAGCGCATTTAATATTGTATTTACTTCTTCTCGACGAGGGCAGACACAAGCTCAGATGTGAGTTTTGATGAAAGTAATTTTGTGGACCGAACTAGATCCTAATCCGGCACACGCGGGTCCTCTCGTTTACCACTTAGCCACACTGTCACCATTTAGTATTCCTTATTAAGTAAAACGCAAATGAAATATCAAACAGTAAGGAAGTGCTTTATAGAACAGCAAATAATTCAATCGTATAGAGTCGATAAACAAAATCCCTCGTCGGATTTATTAAACACTGTCGCAATTCAGAAAAATGGTCGATTCTGATTGAATTTTGCGTTATTATATTAATTATAATCTTGTCTGCTCGGTAAACTTTAACGATTCTAATCTTACAAGTTACGGTTGTGACAGCTTATAGGTGAGACTAATGTCCGTCCAGACACAACATTTATTAGTTTATTACAATTTTAATTTGATTAATGTTTTCCGAATCGAAACCAATTAGTTTAATTGAATGAATCCTTGTACCGTCAGTAAGCTATATTAACCGTTCGAACTTAACAATACGAATGGGAATAACAATATATGCACTTGATGTCAAAATAGCCCGATAAATAAAATTTGACGAATCAGTATAATTTCATAATTTATCCCCCGAGACAAGTTATGTGAGAAGAATTGAGAGTAAAATTAATTACATACTATTCAGATAATTTTGGTTATAGAATTATTAAATAAATTTATAAACAGTCAAACACATCTCGAATAAATAAAATGCTGGTATAAGTCATTACTAAAAATACGCAACCCTTTATTAGATAATCGCCTGAGTTTTTATGAAGAACTCCGAAGCCGCTACAGCATCGCGCCGACCAGGGACGAGGTGAGAGTAATTTACTCCTCTCCAGGAGTTAGACACAAGGCCAGTTTTTATCCTACTCCCACAAGTAAGATGTGACCCAAGCTCGGGTCGGAAAGTGGGGGTTGAAAAGCCAGCGCCCGAGAGGTGAGTACTCTGACCATCAAAAATTGCCTGGGCAGCCCAGGGACGAGGTTAGAAAATAGCGACTCAGATGATTTGGGCATGTGCTAAAGGCCGACCACGACACTGTCGCGAAACTTGATTTTACATTTAAATCTGCCAGGAAGCGACGTTGTGGGAGGCCGATAATAAGACAAGTAGACGCCTGATTTGAGAGTATGCTAGTTAGGGGGTTCAGCAGGATAAGAGGGCTTATGAAATATACTAGTGTATTCGTCAAGCAACGCACTCCAGAAGAAATAATCACCAATTCACAATTTATACGAGTTAGAAAAGTGTTCGAGGAATATAACATTATTTTTTTGGTTACAACGAATAAGAAAAGCTGTTGAAATCGTAAACTATAGCTTCAGAGGTCACCTGGGTCAGTTATGATATAATTGTTAACAACATCTGGTTAAAGTACCTGGTCTATTGGAACTTTAGAATGAATGTTTTTAACGTAGTTCATCCCAAACAAGGCAGGCCGCCACTGTAGACGTAAGGGGATACTGAGAAGAAAGAAAAGGGGAGAAGGTTGGGGGTCAAACTAAATTGGGATCTGCGCAGCGAGATGTCTGTTTACATTAGTTTTAAATTTCTGCATGTCTGTACTGTCGGGGAAACAGGGGTTAGGGAGGGAGTTCCAGATGCCAGCAGCACGAGGAAAGACGCTATTTGAGTAGAAGGCTCTCTGGCATCTGGGGACCTCCACAGTGAATTAATGAGATTTAGTTGATTGTCGAGTTGGTCTAGTGAATTTACGTCGAGGGGGCACCAGAGTAGCCAATTTATCGGAGCATAATCCATTGAATTATTTGTAAAACAAGCACAAGGATGCTACATTGCGGCGATGGGACAGGGACTGGAACTTGGTTAACAGTGAGGGACCTATTAGGTTGGCGACTCTTTTTTGGACCTTTTCAAGGAGGGAGAGACTAGTAGATGATGCACCAGCCCAAATGTGGCAAGAATACTCCATGCATGGGCGGATGGTGGCTTCGTAGAGATACAGGATAATGTCAGGTGTGAGGAGTTTACTAGCACGGTAGAGGGAGCCAACCTTCTCTGCGGCAGCCTTGGCAATGTCTTCAATGTATTTGTTCCAATTAAGGTTACCTGTGAAGGTTATGCTGAAACCGAGGCTGCAAATAAGAGTGTGTATTTGTCCATGGCGAAATAATTTATTCAAGATATAGCCAAATACCACTGCTTGTTTTTATAAGCAAAGGCACAGGCATAATTTTAACAATTTTTCTGAGTTTTTCAGCATTTTTTAAAGTTCGAGCTGCGAGCCAGTCAGCTTAGCTGTGAGCAGCACACCCTAATTATTTTCGCGTGATATTGTCTTTAAACCGGAAAAGACGACTGTTCATGTCGATAAACACTATTCCGGAAGAAATAGCGGCGAATTGAGTTAATTGAATATTTGCACCCAACATACATGTGTAAATACAAAAATATATTTTTACCAAAAATACAAGACAAGTGTGTTACCTTTACGTTGAGTGAGCTATTTTGATTTCATAACTATTTTTTTTATTTCTACATATAAATAACCTGTCCAGTCGCTTCTTCTCATAAAAATGGGAAACATACTTCATTACGAGACAGACCAATGCATGGGGAGTTGAGTTAACCCTAACCCTAACCCTAACCCGCTGACAAAGACACCGAATATCATCAAGTGCTGTCACCGTTACGGTTAACAATACAACACCGAGGACAGCTTAGCAACCCAGGAGTATAGCGGATCCCCAAACGCTATCTTGGTTAATGCAGAAAGGGGTGAACGTTTAGATCTGTTGACCGTGACTAACGATAGACCGGTGGGGAGTATCGAAAGCAGTAGAGAGAAAGATAAACCTGAGTCGTTGAAAAAAATTGAGTACTGAAAAGGCGTATATTAACGCTAAGTCCGAGTGGCAGTAGGGGTAAATGATAAAACCGGAGAGAAATGCAAATAAATTAAAAATGAGAAACATACTAAAAAAGCATGTAATTAATTGGAAAAAGAGAATATTAAAAAAAAACTTTATGTCGATGTTAAACGAACTTTCGTTTCCAAGTAAGACAGAAAATAAGTTTTGGCTAACTGTCCTGATAAAATCTGAAAATGTTGGCGAAGAAGGAAGAGTATAAGTTCAGAAAACAAAGAGAAAACCCAAAGTATAATGTTTGGATTTCCTTGTGATGAGAGTAAACGCCGAATCAGAGTTAACGTTTTGACAATAAAGCGAAATTTCGTACATGAGTAATACTAAAATACACGAAAATCAGCTACATCCAAAAAGATTTGGCGGCATTACATTTCGAAGGAATCGATTTTTTTAATATCACGTAATTAACCGATAATTAGTGACACACATCTGAAAAACTAACAAAACTTTCATCCGGAATACTAAGATAATATATTCAGCCGATGACAAAATTGTGGTGAACGCATTTTATTAAACATTTTCTCTCCTTAGGAAAATGTTTTAATTATATTTTTTAAAAAATACATGCAGGGGCATTACTTTTTAATGTTGTGTAAAAAAATCAATGAATAACTCCAAATTCGTTTAACAGAAAGTGTAAAAGATAAGAGGCAAGTGTGTAAAAATAGTTTTAAAATGATAAATACACAGGTAAAGTTAAAATAAATTGTATATCACTTTTTATTAAGAAGTCGAGTAACAGAGGCGTGTCCCGGCAGTGAGGTTACGGATATCCAAAGCCGATATTATGACGTGACCAAGTGGAAAGATTCGATGTTTCTCTTTCAATTGATTCAGCAGAGAGATCAGTGGATAAGGATAGCTGCTGCCACGACTTAATGAAGGAAGGGATCTGGATGTTGTATACGTATACATATAGAGCATTGGAAGTATGGTTCAGAAAACACGCTGGTTGATGAAGAAAATGGCTTTAATTAATTGTATGAATAATGTTTATTAATATCACCTTATCGGAAAATATTGTAAATACATATGTAAACTTGATAATAGCAGTTATAAGTGCATATTTGTAAATATGAATTTAATTGAAGGTTAACAGTAATGTATTATGTAAATGAGGAAGCCCGTCTAGTGTCTAAACGACGTTTACTAACGGTATATAAGGCTGTTGAAATCTATGAATTTAAGTAAGATTCTTGTCACGTTTTCACTTCTAATCGTAGCCTCGTCTTGAAATTTCGTTCTTCTCTAATTTAATAATAATAATAATAATAATATTGTTTAATGTTATCTAATATAAATTTAATTGATTAATTTAATTGATTAATAATAGTTTCCTAATTCTAAAGGTATACAAATATTATGAACGCTGACTCGAAAAGCTTGATTAATTAAATGTTAAGTATCTCGCCCCCCCTCCCCTCCGTTTACAAAAATTCCCCAGGACGGACAGACAGACAGACAGACAGACAGAGAAAGAGCTCGTTATATTATAGAGCATTTAGTAATGTTTCTTTATTAATGCACCTTACGGAATGTTCTTATTGAGAAGAAGAACATCAGGACAAAGAAACGAGTAAATAAAGAAACATCACTAGTGCGACTACAGAAATTCGAGCAGATTATGATGCCGCCGAAGGTTCAACAGGTGTTGATTGTATCCCGCATATAAAAATAGAAAATACTCACTATTATAGAATTTAAAATTCTTTAATCTAACAAAACATAACATTTCAAAACCTAATTCACAATTAAAAGGTATTCAGATTTTGTAAGGTTATTTCCAAACTCTTCAGCAAAAATAAATAAATTTTATAACAGAAATTTAGATAAGACAGTAGGAAATTGATAGGAAATACTGTCGCCAGTGTTTAAAGTACTATAAGATATTAGCATGAATATATTTTAAAACTTTACATACCCGCTATTCCGCTTCTCAGAAAGAAGTAAATTTTAGCAGTAGTCACGTAACTGATATCGGCAGAACATATTCATATAACCAATATAAGATACTTAAAATCCATAGAATACTGTTTTAACTGTTATAAATTATATATAATTTGAAGAATACTCGTCACATTACGAATAAAATTCATTTGAAACTCGACGGTTTTGCGCCACTTGATGCTCCCTTGATACAAATAAAAGTATGATGTTCCTAAACGTTGTATCTACAACCCTTATTCCAATTGTGACCCGAAAACATTATATCATGTTTATTCTAGACAATATCTCAAGTTTGATGTTTAAGCTTAAGAGGTCTTGAACAATAATTTAAATTTAAGGAATTTGCTTTCGTTGGTGAGTCATGACTATGGATAAATTTAATACAAATCAAACATATTTGAATTTTCAAATATCATGTTATGCATATATTATGAAAGCTACAACAATTTAACATACATCGCAGAAACTGAAATTATGAGATTAATTATTAATTAATGAGTGATGCCTATTGCTCAGATTTGAAAAATGTAGAAGGGTTAATTTTACGAGGAGTTTTACTCTCTTGCGTATAACTAAATTGCACTAAATATGGCCACATACACCACCATTACACCTAAGGGCTATGTTTCAAAATTCATAATGCTTGGTTAATTTCCCTTTGGATTAAATACTTAGCATAAACACATGTGAATATATACCAATACATAACGTCATATAAGTAGAAAAGGTTTTAAGTAAATATAATAATGCCGCAGTATTACCATCAAATGATTGTTAAATCTATAGAAATCCATCATACTTTGAACTTTCCATCAATGTTCAGTAGTTACTGAGGAAATAATACATTTGGGTTTGTATTAATATATATTGATGTACATATATGTATTTAGATATAAAAGTCATGAAAAATGTTCATTTTGGGGAAATAGTTTTAACTACATAGAGACGATTATTTTATTAGTTGTATATTTTCTATATAACGTAGACTGTTATTTCCCTTGTAACTAGACAAAAACCAACTACATCATACGCTACAAAACTCTACACTTCGTTCAACTACTCCACTTGAGCTTGTTTGAAGAAATATTCATTTAATACCATCCTCAAACATGAATTTATATTATTATACCTATACGTCTGGCTCTTCCAAATACGTAATCAAAACAGAGGGTAGCATACTTATTTTATACCTATTATTTTACTCATGCAATGCACCTCACAGACACCGTTGAAAAAATTAAATAAGGAACTAATATTGAAAACACCGGTTATAAACTGAACAAATTTATATCTACCCGGGCAACGCCGATCACGGGTTCTGCTAGTGAATTATAAAAGCTAAAACTGTATAAAGGAGCGTTATATATTTATTTTAGTTATATAAGGAATACCCTGAAAAAGCATCGGCACAGCTTAACGCTACATACCGCCACGGATCACGTTGAACATATTTGACAATCATGGGTGTTGTATGGATTATAGTCCCTGATAATAAGTATGTTTGTAAATCAGTCCAGTTCCTACACGCACCATTATTTGTCGAATCGCTTCTAAAATCACTTAGTGGCCATTACTGAACGTCAAAATGTCATGGATTCCCTTGTGGCGTTCAGTAATGGCCGTAACAACACTAAGCTTGAACTTGCAGGTAAATATATTAAGTTATTCTCGTTCGTCTTTTCCATTGTCATTCATGCGATTCAATATGAGACACTGCATGAGACTACAAGGTTTAGCTGTCGACTCTGACCAGGTTGCTTGGAATTTTGCTGACTTCCTAGACAAACTTAAAGCTGAAAACTCAACCAGAAATAGACTAGTCAAGGCTAATAGCTTACATTTCGTCCAAGTCTATAATGTTATTTCAGATTACCAGGAATTAAAATGATATATAAACTTCTTGAATTCAATGTAAATCCATATAAAAACATGACTTTTTGTAAACACTAACCACTACATCGACACGAAATAAACAAGAAGATGGTGCGTAATTCGAATATGCTTAAGAACACAAATCACATATTTAATTTTTAGCAAAGAGCACAAAAGAAGCCTGTTATGTATATATTATAGATGCATTTTTAAATGTATTTCGAAATACACAATGTAAGCATAGCCTCTTGCAAGTTTTTTTTTAATTATCAACCCAAAATCTAGAACTCTAAACATTCTTATTATCAACCCCAAATTTAGAACTCTATAAATTCTTATTATCAACCCCGAATTTAGAACTCTAAATATTCTTATTATCAACCCCAAATTTAGAACTCTATAAATTCTTATTATCAACCCCAAATTTAGAACTCTAAAAATTCTTATTATCAACTCCAAATTTAGAACTCTATAAATTCTTATTATCAACCCCAAATTTAGAACTCTAAAAATTCTTATTATCAACTCCAAATTTAGAACTCTATAAATTCTTATTATCAACCCCAAATTTAGAACTCTATAAATTCTTATTATCAACTCCAAATTTAGAACTCTAAAAATTCTTATTATCAACCCCAAATTAGAAATCTAAAAATTATTATTATCAACCCCAAATTTAGAACTCTAAAATCCTTATTATCAACACCAAATGTAGAACTCTAAAAATTCTTATTATCCAACACAAATTTAGAACTCTAAAAATTCTTATTATCAACCCCAAATTTAGAACTCTAAAAATTCTTATCATCACCCCCAAATTAAGAACTCTAAACATTCTTATTATCAACCCCAAATTTAGAAATCTAAACATTCTTATTATCAACCCCAAATCTAGAATTTTGTCATCATTTAACTATAGAGTATATATCGCGAATTACTCAGTGTAATTTTCCAACGACTTTTTACCAAGACTCATATATCCAGCTAAGTGCTGTTATTTGATGGAACCTTACTTGCACAATTTCTCGAATCTACCAGTTTATAGCCGTGTCGAGGAGATATTATTAAGGCTTCGTATACTATGTTATTTTTAATATTTGGTCAGGGTTTACTTGCAGGGAGGGTAAATTATCCTCGTATCAGGTTGTCCTGATAAACCTTGGTACAGAAAGACTGAATACACTCAGGGATGGTGTCTAGTACGGAAATAAAACTCTCGTTATTAAGAATGTGTATACGAAGGTATAGTTAGTAAAAATTATGTTTAGCCTAAAACTAAAATTAACCTTAAATCCAGTACTAATGCTATACAATCTAAGTATCTTCCAAAAGAAACAGTAACGTTTAATTACTGAAAAAGAGATCCGACCGGGTTAGATATCTCTGGTTATGGGGATAGGGTTAGGGTTAGGGTTAGGGTTAGGGTTAGGGTTAGAGTTATGACTTTCTTTTCGAAACCGAACAAATCTCACAAACTCTAAACATTGGCATACATTATTAGATAGATGATTTTACCCTTTCGGAAAAAAAAAAGATTAGAAGTAAGAAATGACTGAATGATTTTATCTAGCAAACAAATGAAACCTTTTCGTGTTTGCGCCATTTTAGGTTTCATTCAAGATGAGGTAAATGCCATCGCAACGAATCTAAAAGTGTCAGAAATAAATTACATTTTGTTCGTAGTTCTGCAGAGGAATGAGAAAAAGAATA
Organism: Sepiola atlantica; assembly: GCA_963556195.1. Taxonomy (NCBI): domain Eukaryota; kingdom Metazoa; phylum Mollusca; class Cephalopoda; order Sepiida; family Sepiolidae; genus Sepiola; species Sepiola atlantica. The sequence goes on along the minus strand of OY744541.1, from coordinate 13,674,780 downwards.
TTTGTTGGGTTTCACTAATAACTACAAAACGCCATCATCCATTATTGTCGTTTTGAATTTACCAATGAGTCAGTGACCTTTTTCGTGTAACTCTAGTTGCTGACAATACCTTGATTTTAATATTTAATTCATACATAGCTCTTTCGTTTGAACTTAAAGAAAACATTGACTGCTAAACTAAAATCATCCATTTGATGGCAAAATAAATGTATATATCACTTAATTTCCCCGTTACCACGTGACAATCACTCGTGGCTTAGTGGGACTACGTGAACGCTTACAAATTCAAGCTGTTTCTGTGAAGCGGGTTCGCGCTTTATGACCGCGTGAGTTTGTTACTTCCCTGCACTGATGAGAGCCATAAACTTGAAACGACGTCGTACGTAGGTAAAATATTTTAAAAAATTATTTAATATTATTATAAGGACCTTTCAAGTAAAATTGAAAGTCGAGCACTGTCGGAAAAAATAAAGATAAACATTCACTTACAAGCCTCAAGGAAATGCTCCGACTCTGTCGTTGAGTACTATGGAATGTTTAGTTTTTTATGCTCGCCGCTTTCAGTGTAAATATCACCAACCTTCTCCGTTATTACATGACAATACCTCGTGGCCTAGTGGGACTGGGTTAAACGCTTACAGATTCGAGGTGTATCTGTTAAACTGCGTTCGCGCCCAATGACCATCTGAGATTGTTACTTCCCGGCACTGATGAGAGCCATAAGCTTGAAACGACGTCGTAAAAAATAATTTAATATTATTATATGCCCCTTTCAAGTAAAATTGATAGTTGAGCACTGTCGGAAAAAATTAAAATAAGCATTCACCTAAAAAAAGCCTCAGTTCAATGCTCCAACTATGTCGTTTAGTACTATAGAATGTTTAGATTTCTATGCTCGGTAAAATACTAAAAATAATTCAATATCATATATATACATATATATATATATATATAAATTGGTAGTTTGCTGGAAGCATTGCTGAGAGTAATAATAAAGGTTTTAAAAAGGTTGAAGGCAATGCGAAGTTCCGGATCGCTGGAAGCTGTGAAGAACAAAAACAAAACAAAACCGAAATAAGTCGGATATAAATCGAAAAGGTTTGTTTATTTTTCTAGACGAACTTACAAGACAGCAAGAGTGTTAGTTTGTAATAATCCGGATGATCAGGGGTCAATTTGATATATTTCGAGATATTTTTCCTCTCCTTGTCAAAAATAAATAAAAGAAAAATCCCGGATTCCGAGAAAATGCAGGGAGCGCTGGGAGGTTAAACCGGAAGTGTTCAGGATAAAGTATTCAGAGGAAAACTTTTAGTAGTGAAATTAATTTTGTACTAAAAGACAAAGACTTAATCTACCTACCCTACGATAAAGGCAAATAATTCTGCGTCGTCTCGCAAGACTCCTATAACACTCTTGCACTAAAACACCTCGACAATAACACATTATACACTCCTGCCCCTTACATATCAGCAACTAAGATACAAAATACTATAAACAATACCTGGTCTAAAATCTGCGTCAAACGCAACCTCCATAAGAAATACAAAATTAATTTCACTACTAAAAATAGCAAGCTCTCTACCTTCTATCACCTTATCAAAACCCATAAGACCAGCAATCACACTCAAATTAGGCCCATCGTCTCAAGCGTCGAAGGACCATTATATAAAATCTCCTGGCTACTTTCTAGACTCCTGAAACCACTACTCCCTACCTTCCCCGCACATGTCAGCAGCTCTGACCAAGTCATTAGCAGACTAAACCTACTCCAACAACAACATGTAAGCTCTAACAAATACACATTTAGCCTCGATGTTGTCTCCCTATACACATCAATACCCGCACACCCAGCCATTGACCTAATCTCCGACCACATCTCTTCCTCCGATAACTTAGAACTCTTCGGGTTAACACCCGAAGACATACACCAACTCCTATACATTATCATTAATAATACATATTTTACCTTCCAACACCACATATTTAAGCAGATTGCTGGTCTTCTCATGGGTTCTAGCTAGTCTGGCCTCTTAGCCATATCTTACATGGACAGAATCGAACAACAAGCCCTCAACATCTGCCACCCCCATATCTTTTTCACTAGGTACATATATGACATTCTTGTCCTCACCTCATCTCGTGAAGAAGCTATCAGCATTTTCGACATTTTCAACAACACCGACCCCCATATAAAATTTACTATAGAACACCCTAGCGACTCCGACTCACTATCTCTCCTCGATTTTAACCTCAAAATCACAGAAGACGGTTCTATAAAGACCAATTTCTACAGAAAACCTGCCTGTAAAAACCTATTTGTTCATTTTAAATCTGCCCTGCCCCTTAAAGCCAAACTAGACTATGCCCGTAATGAAATTACCAACATACAAAATAAATGCTCATCTACTGCCAATAAAATTAAACACACCAAAGATTTCTATCAAACCTTAATTACCAACGGCTACCCCACATCCACAATAACCCACCTCAGCAAGACCAGATCACGCAGACACAGCACACTCTCCAACACATGCTTCCTAAAACTACCTTTCTTTAATGACAGAATCACTAATGCTATCCGCAGTGCAATACGTAAAGAAAAACTAGACATTCAACTCACCCACACTGCCACCACCTTACGTCAACACCTTTCCAAAAAACGCACTATACACACCCAAGAACCATGCTCCCTAGCCAATTGTCCCATTCCTACCACTGGACTATGCCACCGCACTAACTGTGTATACAATATATTATGCACTATTTGTAACCACTCCTATATTGGATATACTACAAGACAACTACACCAGCGTGTCAAAGAACACATGAACACAAATATATCTTCCTTCTTTAAACATACTTCCTCATGCAACACTACACAACAAGACATAAACGTTTCCATTCTAGCCTCGACCAGGAACCTAGGCGACCTAAGACTGATGGAAGCTATTCTCATTTCCAAACATAATCCAGTTTTGAACCAGAGTCACGAATTAAATTCTGCCTTCATCATATAACCTACTCCACCCGAACCCATCCCCCAGATAATAACCCCCACCCCCCATAATAAACACTATTTGCACAAATCATACCTATTATATAAAGAATTGACTATTACATTAGTACCTGACATCCAAACTATTTGATCTCAAACCCCACACCACGACCCACCTCATCTTAATAGATAAATAAACAAACAGTATACGAATAAATAAATAAACAAATAAAACATACAAACAATTGAATAAGAAATCTGAGATTAGTTAAATAAATTAAACAAACCAAGCCAATTAACAGAATTTCCTTCATAAATTAATACCAAAGATAACAGATTTGTCTCCCTTTAACCAGTAAACCGATCAATCTCCCTACCCAAAACAAAAGACTCCTAAGAGATAAATTAAAACCAATAAATAAGGATTAAACTTAACCAGACATAACTAAATTATAATATACTGCACCGGTAACAAACTAAATGACTATCTACAGCATATATAACATCTAATGCCGGAACCAGCCTGTTGACAAACATATATATTATAAGTATAATCAACGTTTCATATACGATAAAAAAAATAACAATAATAGTAAATATATAAACAAAAATTAAATAAATAGAAACAACATACAACTACATATATATATATATATATATATATATATATATATATATATATATATATAAAGAATAATAATATAGGATATAATATCTAATTATTATCTTATCAGAACTTATTTCGATCCATTTTATTTTCCTCTGAATACTTAATCCTGAACACTTCCGGTTTAACCCCCCAGCGCTCCTGGCATTTTCTCGGACTCCGGGATTTTTCTTTTATTTATTTTTGACAAGGAGAGGAAAAAATCTCTCGAAATATATCAAATTGATCTCTGACTATCCGGAATATTACAAACTAACACTCTTGCTGTCTTGTAAGTTCGTCTAGAAAAATAAACAAACCTTTTCGATTTATATCCGACTTATTTCGGTTTTGTTTTGTTTTTGCTCTTCACAGCTTCCAGCGATCCGGAACTTCGCATTGCCTTCAACCTTTTTAAAACTTTTATTATATATATATATATATATATATATATATATATATATATAGTTAGTCTGCATTGGTGAATCGAAATATGTGATATATGGACGAAAGTTGTATATGCTCATAAAATTGATTTGTTTCTTGAACTCTTGCGGAACTATGAAATCTATTTCGAAGCTCATTTACAAAAACAAGAATGACCAACATGTTTTCTGGTTTCATTATATTTTTTAAGAACTATATATCGCAAATTCCTGTGACCTTTATGAAAGTTTCACGAATGTATGCGAGGGGAATTATAAACACGTACTTCGATAAAATGTCAGGATATCTAAACTTATATTTTGTTTTTAAATATACAAGATATGAGAACAACAAAGAACCACTATTTGCTGTAGTATAGCAATAATTGTGCTTTCTCAGATCTTTGAAACATTTTAACAAATTCTGTGAATTTAAGCATGCCTGACATTTATATCACAACTAAATGATGTAGCAGTCTACGCCCAGTCTCGTAAATAACTAAAAATGTTTCACATTAAATTGTAATAATTAAAACACATACATTTTAACGCTTGAAAGTTTTCTGGTGGGATATACAATCGTTGTTAAACTTTAGTATCGTCCAATCATGTGAGATTAGGGAAGCCGATTAAAACGTAAGGTTTCACTAGAATATTTTCAGATCGGGATAATGACCATGAAGTAAATATTATTTTTTTCATTGGGAAACATCATTCAAAAATAAAATAACGAGAGTGACAACCATGAAAAGAAAATCTAAAATAAAAAAAACTTAAAGAAAATAAAATAAATAGGGGGAGACATCAAGTGGCAGAGCATTCGTTTACTTTTTCTAAAATAAGCTTTAGCGACACTGAAAATCGTACAAATGTGGTAAAACAACCTATTATAATAACCATGACAGATTTAATTAAAATATATGCTTTATTGGAGCAATGGAAATGGGGAATAGATTGTTAGTGTTTAGGGTTAGGGTTAGGGTTAGGGTAAGGGTTCAAGGTTATAGTTAGGGTATGGTCAGGGTTAGGGTTTAATGTTATAGCTAGAGTATGGTCAGGGTTAGGATTTAGGGTTAGGATTGTGTGGATTTTGTGTGTATATCAACTGTAGGAATAGAGAGATTATCAAAGATATATATATATATATATATATATATATATATATATAAGATAACGTTTTTAAATGAGTAATTCGTAAAACATTTTAGAATCTCTGTTGTTTACGGCCCGCTGTATTTTGCATAAATATAACGAAATTTATCCGTATCACGTGATAATTTCATATGGTTATGAACATAGAGCTTCAGCGTGCGGGGTCTGGGTCGACTCTGTGAACCGAGTTCGTGCCTTGTAACCCTCTGAAATTATTTGCTCTCCTACACACAGGATAAAATGCAAGATATATTATTAAATTAAATGTCGGTAAAGAATGCTATGTGACAAGGACAAAAGGAAAACAAATAAAATACGGGAAAAAAATTATCAAAAAACAATAAATTTTACCGGTTCGTTTATGATTATCGAACGTTTTCAGAAAAAAAGACGTTCGTTATTCCGAACGAAAAAGGTAAAATGTGTCTCTTTTTATTGTGTTTGATTAGGCGAGTTACAAAAATATATATTTATGAGCAATGGAGATTATATATATATATATATATATATATATATATATATATATACAGTACCGTCCAAAATTAATGAAAAAAAACTAAATCTTTCGAATCTAAACAAAATTATATATTAATTTTTGTGTAAGTTTTACTGAATATACACATCATGTAGTTGGACTTTTACCGAGATTTTCAGATGAATTAAAATAATATTTTAAAAGTTATCCACCATTTTACAGATTACAAGTGTCCAAAATTAAGAAACATTCAGGAAAAATAATTGTTTAAAGTTTAAAACAGTAGAGTTTTTTTTGTATAAATGATGAAAATAAATATTCTAAACTTTAATTAATATCACTGTTACAAGTCACGCAATATCACTCATGTCAAAAAAGAAATAAAACTGATTTAACCGACAAAGCAACACTCGTCAAATTAAGAAAGGAAAAGTTGACAATAGAAGTAATCGGAAAACGTGTGAAACATTCAAAAGGTGTTTAAGAGTTCTAAAAATCTATAAAGAAACTTGAAGGTAAAGTAATACAAAAAAACCTGGTAGACCAAGAAAGATAACAGCAAAATAGGACAGAGTTATACAACGCCTAGTATTCAAAGACAGTTTCCTGCAAAAAACAGGCTTTTCGATATCAGATTTTGGGAGTCAATTTGTAAGAAGAAAAAAAGGCGAAAGTGTGGATCCTAGTTGCATAAAAAAAACTGTTAAATTTGGTGGAGGTAGCGTGATGGTTTTCGGCATGATATCATGGAAGGGTACATCACCACTTGTACGCTTAAATATTAGAGTAAACGCCATTGTATACAAGTATGGTTTAGAACAGTATGTGTTGTCAGTGTTGCATACATCTGATATCGAAAAGCCTGTATTTCTGCAGGATAATGCTCCCTGCCATCAGGAAATGCTGGTCATGAATTATCTGTCTGATCAGGAAGTAGAGGTAATGGGCTGGCCTTCTCAGAGTTCTGACATGAACCTTATGGAAAACTTATGGAAGACTCTAGGACAGAATCCGGAAAACATCAAAGACTTGTGGCTGAAACTGAAAGATGAATGTGTCAAGATAACTGTGGCCCAATGTCAAGCGTTAGTGAAATCCTGCAGTCGTAGATGCGCAGCAGTAATTGAAAACAAAGGTGGAACTATCAAATATTAAATCTCTTTTGCCTTTTTAATGTGATTTAATTAAAAATGATATTTTAGTCGTTAATTTTGGACACTTGAAATCTGTAAAATGAATATATATTCAATATATTTTATACTAACTATATTAAACTAAAGATTTAAAATCAGGTGCTGTCTTGAAATAAAAAAGTTACAAAATCTATCATCGTACAAATCTAATAAATTTAACTTCGAGATATCAAGTAAGCGTAATTTGTGACACATAATGACTTAAGAACAAAATTATTTTGATATTTTTGCTCTCGGAATTACACTCAATTATTTATGTATCAATATTAATTGCCTGTAAATTTGCTGTATTTTCTGATTAATATAATTCGTCCGTGTTGTTCATGAGTTATTATTGTACTTACTAACGCCTCACTGGGAACCGAAATCAACAGATATATTCTAACAACGTATCCATTACTAAATGGATACGTTGTTAGAATATATCTGTTGATTTCGGTTCCCAGTGAGGCGTTAGTAAGTACACCGGATATCAACAGGGAATGAGTGAGAGGTGTAGTCCAGGATATATATATATATATATATATATATATATATATATATATATATATATATATATATATATAGTCTCGGAAGTTTCGCAACCATTAAAACTATATAAAAAATATATATATATATAAAAAAAACAAAAAAACTTATAATCTCAAGTCTTCCAGTGGAAAATCACTCATGTAAGTCAATTTATTTTTTACAGTTATTATATTAGTTAGTTTCTAACACTATTTTGAGGGATCATCAGTTGTTTACCATGAAAAACTGTTTCGGGAATTTAAAAACAAGACAGTATTTAATTTCATGGCTTCCCAGCAGAGTTGATCAGACCCCACTTCCCTTAAAAGACAAAAACATAAACGTTCCTTATACTAAATCTACGTTTTGTTCCATATAAATGTTTTGCTAACTTATATTAGTTATTTAAGACACAAAAAAAAAATTCTTTACCTGTGCTGTTCGTCTGTCTAATAAAATGTATCCGTTACTTACAAAAATGTTGCTGCATTTTATATATATATATATATATATATATATATATTTATATATGTGTCGGGGGAGCATTTTTTCTCTAAGGCACGTATTATTAAAAATTACCGACAACTCGTGTCTGGATATTTTTGTATGGATCCCTTCCATTTTCCGGATTATGGTCCTAATCTCGGATGAGAATTGGCTGATGAACTTGCCGTAATTTTCTTTTAGGTCAAGTGGCTTTCTTGAAATCGTTTACATACGCGCAACGACATTGCAATTTTTTTAAATAACAATGTTCAACTTTTCTTATAGACAAAAGTCATTAGGCATGTGCCAATTAGAACAGGTCTTACTCCATCGCTGTTCTAATATAATGTATTCATTCACTTTTCCCTGTTTCGAATTTATCTTTCTATGGGTTCGGATACGATATATAAGTATTTGTTTTCACATCTTTATATATATATATATATATATATATATATATATATATATATATATATATATATATATATATATATATATGTATACTATTTCATGAATCCACATAAAATCTTATAAGGATATATCATTTTTATGTAACAGTTATCAGTATTTACGTCAACAGTGCTCAATACGTAAGTAGAGCTAGGTAGTAAGTTATGAGAATATATTTATTGTAATTAAGCTTCACAGAGGATGCCGTGTTTCATCACAGGGGGAATGTTTTTAAGGATTTTAGCCTGAAGATTACCACGGGGATAACACGCTAGTGTCTCTGTGTAGCTTCATTGCCATAAATATATGTTCATAACTTACTATATATATATATATATATATATATATATATAATGTAATTAAAAATAACCGACAACTCGTGTATGGATCCCTTCCATTTTCCGGATTAAGGTCCTAATCTCGGATGAGAATTGGCTGATGAAACTGCCGTAATTTTCTTTTAGGTCTAAATCACTATACTCTTATCCAACACGAACCAGTTTCCCTGAACTTCGCGTGAGCAGCGTTCTAGCATGCTACGTAAACACACGAGAGATGACGAACGATTAGCAAATCCAGACGAACATTTTCTCATCAGTATTAAAATTGATTAAAGCCAGTGCATATTTATTTCCTGTTAAATCCCCCTCCTCAAAAAATAAATGAATTACTAAGAGATGTGTAGTAGTGTCAGAACTCCCGGAAAGAAATATGTTGGCAAAAAGAAACAGATGTCAGGCATGTTATTAAATGTGCCGGTTGATAGAAAGAAAAGGAATAACGGATAAGTATTCTACTTAATTAGGAGTTTGAAATTCCGTAAGAAGTGGCTCGTTTTTTTTTTGTTATTTGCTATCTTTCTTGAAAGTTAAACTAAAAAAAACATGACACAGCAACGTATCGAAGTTATCGCTTCGTCACCACTCGTGTGTTTACGTAGCATGCCCGAACGCTGCCGTTGCGAAATACTCGTAAACTGGTTAATGTTCCATAGAAGTGCCTAATTATTTATTAAATCGAAAACCATGTTTTAGTATTCGTTCCGTCCTTTAGTAAATATTAAATAGAAATGACACTTGACGTTGCAGGATCTGTATTAAAGATGGCATCTTTACAATAGAAGCATTTATATGATGATATTATACATCATGTTGAATTTTCCGAAGAAGTTATTTTATTCACTATAAAGAGATTGATTCCTATAACATTTGTTGGCATAATTTAAATAGAGTTATCTTGAATTTAACACGGTTATTCATGTGTCATACTCAAATTTAATTAGTTTGTCTTTTTCCATCAGAAAAAGCAAGTCTATTACAGTCCTTATCCTACAAGTGTTTATAAAGGCTTCACAAATGTCGCCAAATGTTTATTTAAGAACAAAATAAGCAATTCAATTATGTAATATCCCGCATTTAAGCCCCAAATAAGCGGCTTAATTTAGCGAATAACTGCATCTAACTAAAAACACAGGTCTTATCTTGATGCATTCATGTATTTTCGGATTTGATGTATCAAAATATATTTTGAAAACAAATTAAAAGAAACCTTTCTACGATTCCTCATTACTTCTGCTGGGTGAAATCGCATTATGAGCTTTGCCCGGCCATTTCATCCGCTGATAATTTATACATGCGTTACTTATCGTGAGAGCAGTTTAATAATTTGAATCCTTAAATTAAGTTAGCCTGGTCCCAAGCTAATAATACTCGATATGAGTAATCATGACAGTGTTGTTGTTGTTGTTGTTTATTTCGAATTTATAAGTTTTACGTCTTTCACACTCGTAAACAAGTTGATATTCATTAAAGGAAGATGCCACTGGCTCTGCAGCGAACATTTTTTACAGATTTCGTTTCGTGGAGATAATTCAACAGTTTTACAAAACAAGTAGAAAGATTTAGGATCGATTACCGATTTCACTTTTTAAAAGAAGCCCAAAAATGTTCAGCTGATGCGGTAGTATATTTCATTGGCTTAATCATATAATGAACAGCCTGTTTCCGAAGGGGGCTATTCTGGCTTGTATTACACCTGCCAATTCCTTTATACACTTGAAATGAAGGCGCTAACGTCAACTCATCGAGTCATTACCTTTTCATCTAGAAAATATTACATAAAATGCCAAGTAATACTCGAGTTACTTTACACTTCACTGTAATAATCGAACATGAAATTAATGTAAATTTGATCCAAAAGAAAGTGTAAATAAATAGATCTATATTTTCTCACGTCCATTATAAACTTAATTAGGTTTAACCTCAGAATAGATGTACACACACCACTGTCTATCTCTCTCTCTTTCTCTCTCTCCCTATA